>OX411552.1:41227694-41827694 GCA_948146395.1 Fragum whitleyi
TACTGTTTAAAGTGACTTTAAAGCAAAGACATAAGCAAACAAACAATAAGAGGAGGAATTGTCAATAATGAAAAGAGGTTGAATCTAATTTTGAAAATATTTTATTGCAAACATTAAAATAAAACTAAACAGACAATTGTCAAAAAGAATTTGCGAAAATATTCAGAATTTCATTGTGTACTCGTCAATTGGGGGGAGACCTGTGCCCCTCTTGTAATAAAATCCCTTAAGGACCCTCTCAACTCGCACGTGCTGTCGATTAAATGGCTGCAGTGGTCGGTTCACTCGGTGTCCGTAGTTAGAAGAAGAAAGAAGAGGGACTGCTCTCTGCGTCTCCTGAAATTGAAATATAAATTGTAGGATATTACATCAATTTTATTTTGAAACATCTTATCCTTGTCAGAAACCGTTTTTACTCGAGTCTTTTAAAAGACATCTACGAAGTTGGGACAATTGCAACTCGAGTCTTTTAAAAGACATCTACGAAGTTGGGACAATTGCGTATCAGGAGGTCGGCGTAAAACTTTTGTAAGTGCCTATTTAGATAAAGGCACTTACAAGGGTTTTGTCCCGACAGATTGATATGTGATTGAAAAGTCGTTTTGTAAATAATAATAATAAAAAAAGACAATTGGCAAAACAAATCAATGTACTTTTTAACTTGTTTTGAACGACCACGAAAGGGACCACAAAAAAGCGGTCGTGAAAGAAAATGGTCGCTTAGAACACGTTGTGTTTACCAAATTAGAAACATTATTATCATTGAATGTCTGTACTTTTTGGCATTTCTCGAAAATCCTATGTTGTTAAAACTCAAAAGGATCGTCTCAATTCATTTAAAATAATTTTCAGATCAACTATATCTACTAGATAAGATATTTAGATTTAAAGAAGATTTTGAAAACAGTCGCTTAATAGAAATGGTCGCTTAATAGACGTCGTCGCTTGAGCAAGATGAACGATAATTTTCACAGGCTTGAAACCTGTTGCTTATTCAATTGAATCAGACTCTCAAAGCTACTATAACTTCTTAATTGTGCCCCTCCCCCTTTCGAAGAAGAGGGGGTATATTGCTTTGCACTTTTCGCTCGGTCAATTCGTCGGTCGGTCAGCCCGCCCATAGACCGTTTTTTGTCCGGAGCATATCACAAAAAGTATACAAGCTTGTATCACGAAACTTCACAGGTGGATAGATCTCATTGAGGAAAAGTGTAGTGCACAAAAAACATAACTCTACTCATCATATTTTGTGAGTTATTGCCCTTTGTTGATTGACAAAGAATATGTCAATATGTCATCACCTGCTTCAATGGGGGGGGGGGGATAAATGTTTTACAACCATCACTTGTTTTTTGCCGCTTTTGAATTTGGCTAGTCGGGGACGTATCCGCGTTTTTGGAAAATTAACCCCGTTGAAAGGACTTGCCCATTTTATCTTTGAAAATTTGACGTTGGTGGGCGAACAAAACGTGAGTTGTATGTAGTTACAAGTTTTTATCACTCAACAGTGATATGTGAATAATAATTTCTTGAAATTGTCATGTAACGCACATTGCCTTTTACGCGCCCTTGACGTTCAACATCTTCATGTCAATCGCTACACATACATTGTACTGTATTTTGCGTTATCAAAGCGCTCAGATTTTCGGTCTTAAACCAATCTTTCAATCACGGAAAGCGAATTCGAACAATAGTTTCAAATGTCGGATAAATAATGTAAGACTCTATGTTTGAAAACAATGCGGAATATTTGTTACGCAATCTTTCTAAAACTGCTTTCAAGCAAATCAATGTCTCGTTCCTATGTAAATGCAGGCCACCTTTACCTTGACGAAAGAGTTACATTGAAATGGGTAAATCTCTCCATAATCGACCAAATATCTCCAACGCTTTATTCAAATCACTCTAAACATTCCAAGCCCTGCGTTCAGGAATACAAAGACGTTACGCAAGAAACTGGTGAAACTTAACAAAAAAACGTCGACATTGTTAGCTTGTTTTTTCGATAAAATTCTTATTCTTATTCGGAAATTAATGAAACATACACCAAAATTTGCATCAAAAACATTCTACGTGATAATTTGGTAAGATCCGTATTATGTTGAATGTGTATGGGTTATATTGCGTCTAAACGTATAAAAATAATGTAAAAACGACGTGTCGCGCGTTACACTTTTCTCCGCCGGGTCGAGGTCTTTCATTTTGCTGTGTTAATTACTTGGCCGTAAACACAATAACAATTTCATATCTGGACGAAGTAATAATGTTTCTGGTTTCATCAGTGTTAATTTTTAGAATGTTTTTGGAAAAATGAAGATCGCACGAATGATAGATTAAAAAGTTCAGAGCTGCCCCACTTTAACGACGATGTTAGTTAAGTCGCGTTCTTGTCTATACCGTTCTATGTAAAAGTCTCCGATCGAACTGATTTTTACATGAAAAAAATACATTTTTTCTATAGATTAGAAAAATGTTAATAAAATTATTTCTTGAAGCGCCGTTTAAAAGCATAGCGTAAATACAAAAGTCACCAAAAATGTCCCACTGTCATTTTTTGACGTCGATAATTAAGAATTGCTATTTTCCACCTAAATAATTTATATATTTAACTTGTTGCATTGGATTAAAATTTCTATAGAAAAATACATTTTCATTTCTGGTTTAAACGATATGATTCTTTCAATTCTCGGTCCAATAGTAAAGATTTTATTTATAAATACAAAAGTCACCCGAAAATGTCCCACCTACGTTGTTTCTTAGAACGCGACGTTGATTTCCCCCGTCACCAAGCAAAAGCTGAATAAATATGCTCAAATATATTCGCATTTCACATGCTTGATTTGATTTGTTTTTGTATCTTAGATTTTATGTCTTTCGATAATAATAATTATAATAGTTATAAGTGAATAAATCAAAATGCTCCAAATTTACGCATGGTATATAGAAAAGAAGATGGAGATTCGAACTTCAATCAATAAAAAATAAGCAAAATGAATAAAGAAAAAAAACTAGAATAAATAAATATGATGTTGTAGTAAACTGATCCGTTTGAGAATATCCTAAAGAGAAAACATTTTATCAAACTGAATAAAAATGAACTAATATCTTTTCAAAGTAAAATTTCTTCAGAGGTGAGAACAATTGGTTCAGATAAACGCGATTTCTTCGGAATCATCTTGTAAATCTTAATTGAAAGTCCTTGATCTAAATAATAAGTTCTAGTCAATAATCTGAAAATACATATTACTAGTAAATCAAAATCTTATTTTTGAACCACTAGAAATATTTAATATCGCCCGCATATCTTTACTTTGAAAGAGTATTTCAAAATTACACCGAATCAATCCTACTCTGCATTATATCATAAGATCTGCACCAGAATCTCCAGAAATCAGTGTCCATTTTGTGTCATAAAAAACACAAACATTTTGTATTTGAATCTTCGCAGAAAGAAAAATATAGCTTGCAATTGTTGACGTGAAGATAGGTTAGTAAAAACGGAACGTTATATTCACGCCGACGTCAAAACTATTTGTAACGCAAAGGGTCACCAGTATCTTACGTAACGTCACAACGGTTCAAACTGTTTTAAATATTGTATCCCGCTTTGCGCGAGCACTTGCGTACAAAGCGGGGTAAATTCAGAAAACAGTTTACACCGTTTTGTCATCCTGAACGCAGGGATGGTTTCATTTTCTGGCGTTAATTTGGAAGCGTCTGATGGGTCCATGAAGACATGAGTCTATTGACAGACAAGAAAGTTAGTAGGTTTTATGAAAAGTATCAAATAGAATATCGCTTTTCTCGTTCATTTTCAACGAAATTTGGGAAAACTGGCCCTGTAGGGTTTCAAAATTCAGAAAAAAAACACGTTACCATATTTTCCGGACAATAAGCCGCAGTTTATCTGCCTAAATGACGAACTTTACGGTTGCGACTTTTACGCCGATGGGGCCTATACGCAGATTTAGTTTTTCTAAAAGTACCTTTTTAAGAAAAATATTTTTTATACTTGGGTATATATTAAAGGTATGGGTAATCAGCAGTCGTGAAATGGTTATATATCTGCCAAATTGTGACTAACATTCTATTAAAAAAGGCGTCAAAAAATTTACCTCGATGATGGGATGTTGTCTATTGATCTTAGTTATGGAGCTGAAGGTATGTCAAAGGCGTTAAGCCTATAATTCAAAACAGATTTAAGAAAAAAAATATTAAAAAAAAAAGAATACAAAAAAAACATAGTAAAGGCCGCGGCTTATTCACCGATGCGGCCTATATCTTGTGATTTATATTCCCTGCGTAGTAAGACAGCCACGGCCTATACGCCGATGTTGTTAATTGTACGGAATATACGACAATTTACACGCGGAAAGACCATTCCCCAAATATCTTTAACAGAACGCGAAGTTATATGCGACTAGCGAGTCCGTTCAGTCTGAAAAGAATCGTTAGTTTTTGCCCTCCTGAGATGACCCTTCTTCGCCTGACGAGTCGCATTTGGTTTGAACTTGGCCCGCCACCAATTTTACAGCCTTTGTTTTTTAATATGGCAGAGATAGTATAACACAGTTTGACGAGATTAAGTAGCCAAAGACCGATATTTACATTTCTATGATTGATTCTAACGTCAATTATTATCCGAACTTTATAAAAAAAAACATTTCTTAAAGTAACTGAAAATTAATTAGATTAACGCTCCGGTTAGGTCACGACCCAGGCTGTTAGGAAAAATATAATTGTAAATAACAGAACTATCAATCACCTCATCATGAATAGAACAGCCAATTCTGTTGACACTTTTCCTGTCATCTCTGTGCATTTTACAGTCATAATCATTTTTGGTGAAGAAAAATCGCTCGTATGGTGATCGAACGTCAGCCTGCAATTGAAATGAAGATCATTGGCCAGTTATTGAATATCTACCAGGCTTATTGGCCTTCGACGTGACAAGCCGGTCCAGAGATTTAAATTTCATTTGTCTGCAAATAATATCGTCATGAATATAAAACTAAAAGAAAATTGTAAGATGGTCCCCATAGTGTCGAAACTATATTGTTACGATGTTTGATTTTAAAAGTCATTCATTCACGAACTCGTTTGATCTTTGTCTTTACCTCATACCAAGGCAGAAATTTTTGGTTCAGTAAGATTACGTTTAAAAGAAAAAAAAATCGAGATACATGTATTTGTAATAGACAACGATTCATAGAACAAGATAATGGGTTAAAATTATATATTGGAATGAACGTTAAGCATAAACGGCTACCTCTGTTGGTCTAAGTCTCGGCCCGAACCAGCTGTTCTGATGTTTAGCAATGAACTCGTCCAATTCGTGACGGCTCCAACGCTTCACTCCCGGCCAATGGATGGAGTCGTTGCCTCTTATAGACAGGTGATTGTTGTTTATACCATCTGTACGCTGTAAGGATGTTATTAATAAACATTTAGCTCATTAATGTGGTATATCTAAGAAAGAAAACTCTTGGGTTCTTAAGTGTTAGTTAAATATATTAAATGTGGATTATATCCCTTTAGATGTACGTCCCACTGCCAAGCTGACACTTCGGGCCAACTTATTTGTCGCCCGAACGGGTCCCGTTTTTCAGCCGGGACACAGTAAGAAACCAGCTCTATGTTCCTGCTGACAAGGTGTTGCTAACCATTTTCAAATTAAACCCGTTTTGCGCGCATGTGCACGCGCAAAGCGGGACATAATTTGAAAACGAGGATAAAATTTATTTTCAAGATTTTATAATGAAAAAATAAGCCCCGGCCTGCCATGCCAATGGTTCGGAGTCAACCAGAATTTGTTTGATAATTTATATTGGGGATCACATAAGGATTGTCCATGCCGAGTTTCATTGAGATCGGCCTAATGGTGTGGTAGGAAAGAATTTTAAAGATTTTATAGTGAAAATAAGTGACACCCTGCCACTCCCATATGTTGGGGCCAATTTAAATTTCTTTGCAAAGTTTCATTGAAATCGGTCCAATGGTTTGTGAGACGATTTTCAAAGATTTTATAGCGAAAATACGCCCTCCCTGCCACACCAGTATTTTGGGGTCAATCACCTTTAAAAATAATCTTTTTAAAAGATCACCCAAGGAACATCCATGTAGAGTTTCATTGAAATCGATCCAGTGGTTAGGGAGGAGAAGATTTCTAAGGATTTAATAGTGAACGTAAGCCCGACCCTATCATGCCCATATTTGGGGGCAAATCTTTTTTTAACCATTTAGGTAAAGGGTTACCCAACAAATATCCATGTAAAGTTTTCTTGTATCGACCCGATGGTGTTGGAGTAGAAGATTTCTAAATATTTTCAAATGCCTGAATAAATGCCACGCCCTGCCACGCCCATATTTGGGGGTCAATCAAAATTTCTTGAACAATTTAAGATGAGGGTCACCCAAGGAATATCCTTGCAAACTTTCATTGTAATGAGCCTAGTGGTTTGGGAGGAGAATACATGTATTTTAACGATTTTCGTTGCATTCATGATGAAGACATTCGCCAAGCGTTCACAAAAAAGTCAGCTCTGTATTGCATATAAACTAAAGCTAAAAACTGGATATTATTCTTAAACAAATGCAAACCGGCGTTTTTACATCATTAAGTTGAACGCAAGTATGCGCCCTTGTGGTATCTGTATAGGATCGGATTTACCATAACATTTTATATCGATTTCTACTTCTTTTTCTATATCTCAAAATAGGAACATTTTGATCAAATAAGAAATAATAATAATAATAATAATAAACATCTTATTTTTTTCATTTACAATGATTATAATTATCATATTTATATCATAAACTCGTCCTTTACAAAAAATAGGTTCGAAGTTTATAGAATTATATAACTTACAATTGTTAATACATGTAATTTTAACTATGCCATAACTCAAGTTTTACGCTTCGATGACTTTCAAAATTAAGCTACTTTATTCAAGTTAAGAAAGATATCATCAGTGATTAAAATGATTATGATGATGCTACTATTATATATATTTTATGTTAGGAACATCGTACCGAAAGCACTTGTTTCCAGAACCCCGCCTTTTCCTCCGGACTGTTCTCGGATTTCCCGTACATCGACATCGTTTTACCTTCCGACATTTTCGTCTTTTACTATTTTTTCCAAGTAGTCAAGTAATAAAAGCAATTATAGAATCTACCATCAAAGCATCTCAACCAATTGACTTGTGGGATGTAGTCATAGCAGTAACGTCGCTGACGTAATTTACGTTGCGTTCACCACTTCCGTATTGAAAACTATCATGATTTAAGGGTTAAAGTCGTTATCTGACTAACCATTATCAGAGTTAATTATGTGTTATTATCTAGGACCTTTTTTTTTTAGATACGAACTATTCGAATTCTGCACCGTACTTGAACACCTTTATTGAAAATCCTCCAGTCTACAATATTTAAGTTGTTTTAGCTTCCACTCTATAGTAAATCTGACAAGCAGTCAAAGGAAAATTAAAATGTCTCGAATAATTAACATTATCTTGAAATCACATTGTAAAAAGGTACAAAACTATGAATAAATATTTCAATTTTTAAATAGTAATATCAAAAATGCATGACAATGACAGTATTTGGCAAAAACGTGAATTCGTGAAATTACTGACATAGTATTCGGATATGTTCTCTAGTCGGATATAAACGGATTAAGAGAGAAAACACTCTTTTTATATATATGTCGTTCTATTTGAGGCGTTCTCGCCTGTAAAGAACATTAAAACAACGGAGTTTAGGGATCTCGAGACATTCCTGAGCAGATCACATTTACAAAACAGTGGTATTGGGTTAAATTCAGTTTCGTAGCACTATTAATAAAAAAAATCTTTATCCAAGGATTAATCACAAGAAAATTGAAATTTTATATTGAACAAAAAAGATTCATTTTGATACTCCTCATTGTGCAAGCGCACAAAATAGCTGCATATTTGTTGTCATAGAGGTATGAAACCAAAATTTCAGCCAACTGGCTTAATTTTTGGTGATGCAAGTTTTCAAGTCTGAGATTCACAACTAAGTTTCCATGATTCTAGAAACTATCTGATGTGAGTCCCATTGAATCTTAGGGAAGGGGTTTGGGGTGAGAGACCTCAGACTGTCGGACTGTTTTAAACAGTCTGAATTTTTTTTTCTTTTCGAAATTCGAACCTCTGGGTCATAATTGCCCAATATTCTAAAATAAAGCAATTTCATATTCCACATCAAAACAAGATGTTTAACAGTTAGCCAAAAAGAAAGAATCTACCTTTAACCCTTTCCTGTTTTACAAAATTTTGGACCTGGCCAAATTCAAAGGTTATGCAGTCGAAAATTAAAAGTGTATTTAATTTGAAAAATAAGCATTCAGTAGGGTCGAAAATAGTGTGGAAAAAGAAGAAATTGCTAGTCAGAAGCAATTTCTTCTTTTTCACAATGTTTTCTCAATCATACAATCACAGGCACGTAAAAAGCAGGGATTAAACAGCAAAGGGTTAAAGAGAGGACCTGTATAATATTCCCAACCATTTAGTCCTTCAGACCTTTTTCTTGATTTCAAACTCTAAATTAGAATGCACAAATCTTGATTGACTCAACTGAAATTAATTCATTTATTTCTTGATAACTGGTGTACAAAGACTATTCTCAAGCTCTTCATTAGTGTTTGAACAACAATGTGTATGAACTCCGAACATGTAACATCAACCCCCAGTACACCAAATCATTTTTTGGTTGAATTGAACTTAGTTGCTAAAAATAGCCCTCTCTCTGCTTAGATGATGGAGAATCTCTCCATCATCTAAGCAGAGAGTTGACTGTGCTATAACACTAAAGTTTAATTTTTGCTAGAAGGAATTGGGTTTTTCTCAGGATTTATTCAGAGTCAAAATTTACCAGTCTGAACCAGTCTAAACTTTATGCATGAAAATTTAGAATATCTAGGTAGCTCTTTTTCTTTATCATTTTCCTTCTCACCAAGTTCTTTTGGGTTGATGTGAACACCACAGTATTTTGCAAAAAGTTGGCTAGGTTACTATGTTAATATGCCTACTTTTTTGTTTTAGAAAACTGGTGTACAAAGACTTTTCTCAAGCTCTTCAATAGTGTCGAACAATAAGGTGTATGAACTCCGAACATACAACATCAAACCCCAGTACACCAAGGCATTTTTGGCTGAATTGAACCAGTGGGTCCATGTGAGACTCGCTCATTCCAAAATGGTTGGGTTCTGGATGAGTGAGGTTGGTGGGATGAATGATTTGCTACATTTATGGGAATATGGTATGATGCATCTTTCAACACAGTTTTTTTCTATGCCTTTATCTGATTAACCCTTTCCTATTTTACAAAATTTTGGCCCTGTCCAAATTCAAAGGTTTTGCAGAAGAAAATTTAAAGTGAATTTAATTTGAAAAATAACCACTCAGTAGGGTAGAAAATAGTGTGGAAAAAGAAGAAATTGCTTGTCAGAAGCAATTTCTTCTTTTTTCACAATGTTTTCTCAATTATAAAAAGACAGACACGTAAAAAGCAGGCATTAAACAGCAAAGGGTTACAAAACAGCTTTAGAAAACATTGATGAAAATGAAAAAAAAATGCTTTTTCCTGGATATTTTCCTCCTAAAAGTGAAACTATTTAAACATTTAATCATGGGTAAGAAATTCTCTCATGCCTGACTTGTCCAATATGGGCTTTTGTTCTTCTAGACTTCTTGTGATTACAACAGCAAATCCTTAGATAGCTATAAGTGATAAATGAGCCTGTGTGTGACATTTCCAACAATTTGAAATGTTCATGAGATGCAAATACTGAGATGCATTGACAACCACATACTGTAAATAGTTACCTGATAGTCTACAGATACTTTGAGATCTTATCTAATCTACTAAACGCATAGTGAAGACTCTGGTCAGACTGTGCAGATGCACAGGCTGGTCAGAGTCTTTGCTTTGTGCATATTTGAAATTGTTGGAAATCTCACGCACAGGCTCAAATTATTCTAATATCATATCAAAGGGTGGAACATTTCTTTTTAATAAAGAAAGTGCTGGATTCCACCATTTTCTGAATTATAAGCAATGTTTTCTCAATTCACTTATTTGCGGATATATTCATTTCGATAATGGACAGGTAGAAAATCACCTTTTACTTGTCCGTGGACAAATGAAGAAAATCTTTATTTCCACACCCCTGCATTAATGTACTTAGGCTTGTTGTCAGCTATGCCACTCATGAAAATATTGCTATTATTATTCACTCATTGAAATATATAGAGGAAAATCATTCATTTTGAGGTTGATTAATATTTCAATGAGTAAACTACTAAAGCTATATTTTCATTAGTGGCAAAGCTGAAAGTAAAAATATAGATCTAACTTTTGTTTTTTCACAAAATGAAATATCATTGAATCAATCTTACTCAAAACACAAAAAATAATTATTTATCTTACATGCACAAATCCAAAAAGAGTAGATTTCGGGACAATTTTTTTCTATAAGCGTATCACTTTGCATGTGATTGCTACGCAAGTTCATGACATCATTTGCATTGGTGGATCCAGGGTTTCTAGGCGGATCCAGGGTTTCTAGGCAGATCCAGGGTTTCTAGGCAGATCCAGGGTTTCTATAAAGGGAGTTTAATGTCAGCCTAGAATTCGAGTAATAAGTCCGATAGTGTCCCTATCTATATAGATAGGAATACTTTTGGACTAGTTGCACAAATTATGTACATTATACATTGTTTTATTTGTAGAATTTCAAGTTCCTGTGATTCAAACACTTCTAAAGGGGGATCAATTTTCTTATGTAACAAAGTTTTGATTGAATTTGTCCACTACTACGAAGTAATTTGGATATACAGAGGCTCGTTTGAACCCCCGACCCCACAGGATCTGCAGCTCATTTGTTTATTTGCCTCTGCTAAATTATCATAGTATCGAGATGAAATCAGGGTAAAAATGTTTTGGTAATTTTCTGGCTAAGCAGTGAGATAAACAAGTGATAGTACCATATTTATCCTAATAAATGCTCACAGGAGCTAAACATAACTTGGTCAGGAAGCTTTTAATAAGTGATAGTACCATATTTATCCAAATTAATGCTCCCAGGAGCTAAACATAACATGGTCAGGAAGCTTTTAATAAGTATCCATTTTCTGATATAAAGAATCATTACAATTTGTGTCTTATAGGCCCTTTTCCCTTTAATTTGAGGTGAATTTTCCCCAAACATTTATATATATGATTGTTAAGGGGAAATTCATCTCAAGTTAGAGAAGTCTCAAAAAGTTCCTAAAATTTAGGCATTTGGGGAAAGTGGGCTTTCTTACAGGCACAAAGCTGCCTATACGCGAGTACGCAGCTGAATCCACATTGTTTTTACCAAAAAGAATAATTCAGTAAGAAAAAAAAAGTAAAACTATTACTCTCCATTTTGATGCTAAAATAAATGGATTTTCGTTGGTCAAGAAAGCTCTCCTGAGGCCCCAAAACGCACAAAATTGCACCATTCATTTCAAAGTTTTTCAAGGGGGGGATGCCCGCTGACCCCCCAGATTATTTTGAATCCACATTCATTATAGGCTAGCTACGCGCCTGTCTTAAGTAAAAAAATGTAGGGGTGCTACTATTAGGGAGGGCCCTATTATTAGAGGCAATATGGTAAGTTCTTATTCCTAGATAAAGCACGAAAAAACATTGTCTTTTACTGAAAATATGATTTTCCTCTATGTCAACATTAATCTGTTTTTTCAACAAATTGTATTTAGAGGGGTCAGTGCAATACTATTGTTAGTACCTATATATTAATAGGCACTTACAATGGTGTTTTGCAGACCCCTCGATTTATGAACCTTCTT
Source organism: Fragum whitleyi (assembly GCA_948146395.1). Lineage (NCBI taxonomy): Eukaryota > Metazoa > Mollusca > Bivalvia > Cardiida > Cardiidae > Fragum > Fragum whitleyi. Next base: position 41,239,556 of record OX411552.1, read on the forward strand.
TTAGATTATGAACCGTCTTTCATATATGCTTTTTTTACAGATAGCCTTGCACACAGAGCTAGTGTGAGACAGAAAGTGGGTGCAGATCAAACTTGGCAGGAAGATTTCATCAGTAAGATTTTACCAATGTTGTCAAGACAAGACAATTGTGTAGTAAAATGTTTGCCTGGTACAGATCTGGTTTACCCACAAGTTCCAGGTTAGTATTTATTTCTAGTATTGTTATTATGAACAAATCATTCAATTTGTTAGCCAATACCAGACAATGTGATTGAATAGTTTTTACGCTACTACATCAACAAGGTCGAGGGCATATTGTTTCAAACATTGTCTTTCTTTTCGCTGTCTTGAAAACTTAACCCAAATACTTAACAATAACTTCAAGACTATTCAAGATGCCTTGCAATGCTCATATTAGGCATGATTATATGCATCATTGTCACAAATCTGAAGATACCAAGGTCAAGGTTATGTGAAAAGGTCAAGGTCATCTGTAAAGGTAATGTTTCTACATATACAACTGAATTACTTAAGCAGTAACTTCTGCATTCATTAATTAGCCAACTTTATTTTGTCAAAATTTCTTTCAATTATGGGTTTCAATTCAGTAGTGTGGATGCATTTTTCAGCTGCTGAGATTGCTCCATGTATTCCCTTCTCTCAAGTGTGAAATTGTTTGAAAAGTTACAGATGGATTAATAAGAATATTTAAGTACCGTAATTTTGCCAAGAAAGGTATATTCATTTTCACTTTGTAATGATTAATTTGTAGTTAAGTGAATTAGCTTAAGCACGAAATGAAAACATATCTGTCAAAGGCTGGCCTTTTGAATTTACAGGTGTCTATGAAATTCAGCATTTCAATATTGGAAAATTCGATTTGAGAACTATTAGTGAAAGTGTTCAAAAGATTCAAAGACCAGGGGCTGAATTGGTTGGAAGTTTTCACAGCATTGTTGGCGATCTTTCCTCAGGTGAAGTAATATTGTAAAATTTATATTAGAGACCCATACTCTTACAAAGGCCCATCCCCTTTTCAGAGTTGAAATCAACTAGTTTTGACGTGATTTTACAGAATCTTGAAAGCTCTGATAAATGCCTATACCAACAAAGTCAAGGTCACTAAAAATTCAAAAGAGGTTTTAGTCACATTTTCCCCAAACAATTGTTCATATTTTGCACAGATTATATTTATTTTTGCCATAATTTCACTGTCTGATCAAAAATCATTGGCTCAGCGCGAAACAGTTGTAACTGCCTTTATGTTTATAGGCACTTACAACTGTTTTGCATTGAGCAATCAATGTGTTGCAAAACCTCTCATAAAAACCAATCCCTTTCTAATGGAAATGAGATAATTCTAATAGAACCCCAGGTTTCTCTTAGAGCTTTTAGGGTATTTGTTGTCTTTCAACTGGCCTGTATTCAGGATAATAAAATGTGGTAAACTGTTTGCAAATTATATTCTGTTTTGCATGTGTTTTCCAAACAAAGCAGAGTATACTTTGCAAACATTTTGCAATTTTTTGATATCCTGAACACAAACCTGATTACCAGATGATAAGAGTTTAGACTGTCAAATATTCATCAGCAATAAATTTATTTTGCAGAAAACAGTTCTTAGTTAATGAAATTTTAAAAATCTTTATTTATTTAATTTTATTTTGATATGAAAACATAATGGCCAATGAAATTGCACCAATTCCCTCTAATGCCCTTTCAATAAGTTATAGCTGTAGGTCAAAGGTCAAGGTCACATTAAATGTTAAAACAGTTACCTTGACAACCACTCTAGTCCTGTAATGATATATGACAAATTATGTTTTCTTTATTGGTAGACCTATAAGAATTATATTTACATTCATCTTTAAGCATCTTATTCATAATTTGATTTTACTTTCAGGATTTTTATTATGGCATCATCCAGATTTAAAGAATTATCATCTAGATATAGAAGGGCGGCAAAATATTTCTGGTATTTTCAATTTTACTATTATTGTCAGGGTTTAACATTAAGTATTTTTTGCCACAAGCCTGCAGGACTGTATGATTCTAATTTTATCAGGTCCTACCTAGTAGTAACAGGTCCTCTTGAGAAACTGTATAATTCTTAAACACAATTCAAATATTTTAAGTCTAAAAAGAACAGCAAAGTCTCGGTAGATTTAAAGTGTGGAAAAAGAAGAAATTGCTTATAACAAGCAATTTCTTCTTTTTCCACACTGTTTTCCTTTGGGTAATGAAAATGCGAGGTGAGGAAACAATAGATTAATGGAAGGTTAAGATATAGGGTTTGATCATCACTACAGGCCTAGAGGACATACAGCATGGCGACTACTGCCCTTCCCCCCTTTAAATAACAGGCCTCGGGTCAAAGGACCGGTGTTAGTATGGGTCCCTGATTGTCTTTCAAACCCAATCACTTGATCTTGTACAGTCAATGTTGCTTGAGCCACCACCTCTATTAAGCGACCACATTTATTAAGTGACCATCATAAAAGTGCATTCACCGTAAGCAAAAGCCCTGAAACAGTGGACGTCCTTTAACAAACAATTGTTTATTATTGAATCTATTGATGTTAGAACCGATTAAAATAGTTTCAATGAGACCATTTTAATGGGTTTGAACATCATAGGCTACAGTAAATATTAAAGGACAATCAATAAATGCTATCAAATGACATGTCATATTTATCATGAAATATTGTATAAAGTGATCATTCCCATATGCAACCGCTTTTTGGTGGTCCCCTTAGTGGTCCCCTAACACAACTTTATTTACTATTTTTTAATGAAATCTGAAAATAACAAAATAAGCAAATACTGACTGACCAATAGAGATGTTTGTGGCTGGTCAATGCCTCTTTTCACTCAGAATTCCTTGAATGACATCCTTTACATCACTTGACAAATTTAAATGAAACATTATCAGTATGTTCCTTGGATAACCCTCTTCAAAATTATTCCTGAAAAGATCTTATTGTCCATGAAAATTAGAACCATTTCAAGCTCACCTCACCGCTGGAGTCCAGGACAAAATTTAAGAAAAAAATGTTCCTCATGAAAACCTTTCTAGAAACCCTTTGGAGAAACTGATTGGCTAATAAATAACGACTTGGCAGGTTACTTTGCAGGCATGTTCCCCAATTTCTAATAAGCCTGTAATTGGGTGGGGCAATGGCCTAACTACCATTTCCCACATTACCCAAGTGCGTAAAACATATACATATGTAATTCTCTTTTGAAAAATATCGTTGATGAATGATCAAAACACTGTAACTACAGGGAGCAGTTGGAGGGCATTTATCTTATGTCACAGGAGACATATTGCCTTTATCCTTTATATATTCTTTGTTGGTCCCTCTATAAGTGTGTTAATTTCAAAATTCTAATTGCGTCTATGGTGGGGTATGGCATTTTTCACCTTCAATTCTTAGAAATGATCTCCTCCTAAACCAGCATGTTCCTTGTAAAAGACTTTTGGTTTGTTTGGTTGAATATTAGATTAAAATGGAGCTAAAAATTGTTTGCCAAAACTGATTGACCTATGAATATTTGTGGCAAATGGACAATTTTCCCACCCAACTGTTTGAAGGACATCATTGAAATTTTGCTAGAATGTCAAAATCTTCCTCTTCCCAAATTCTGATTTTAAATTAATGCATGTAACACAAAAATTTATTTTGTAAAATTAAATGAGTTCTGAGCTAGATGTGCGGGAAGACAAGGGTGGTTAATATCATGTCGCAAATTGCGTCCAATTGGACGAAATTTGTAATGTTTTATATTGCCGAATTTTTGCGTATATTGTCATAATCTTCTCCATCTGTCTGTCCGTCCATACGTCTGTCCGTCCGTCCGTCCATCTGTCCGTCCGTCTGTACGTCCGTCCACTTTTCTTGTCAACGCAACTCCTCCTAAGTTTCTGGCTGGATCTTCTAGAAACTTGGTCAATGTTATCACCTCAATTGGAAGATGTGCATGAACGAAGGATTTTATGGTTCGTTGTTTTTTGCCTAAGTTATGCCCCTTAAAAACTTAGTCTCTGGGTCCACTTTTCTTGTCAACGCAACTCCTCCTAAGTTTCTGGCTGGATCTTCTTGAAACTTGGTCAATGTTATCACCTCAATTGGTAGATGTGCATGAAGGAAGGATTTCATGGTTCGTTGATTTTTGCCCGAGTTATGCCCCTTAAAAACTTAGTCTCTGGGTCCACTTTTCTTGTCAACACAACTCCTCCTAAGTTTCTGGCTGGATCTTCTTGAAACTTGGTCAATGTTATCACCTCAATTGGTAGATGTGCATGAAGGAAGGATTTTATGGTTCGTTGATTTTTTGCCTAAGTTATGCCCCTTAAAAACTTAGTCTCTTGGGCATGTTGCCTCAGTTATGCCCCCTTAAAATTTAATCTCTGTGGCTTATTGAAATTGTGACTTGTGAATGCAACTCTTTCTAAGATTCTGGCTGGATCTAAATGAAACTTGGTGGATGTTATAACCGAAATTGGTAGATGAGCATGAAGTAAGGATTTTATGGTTCATTAATTTTACCCTAAATTATGCCCCCTTAAAACTTAGTATCTAGGGCTTATTGAAATTGCAGCCTTTTGAACGCAACTCCTCCTTACTTTTGTCTTTATTTAAATGAAACTTGGTCAATGTCATCACCATAATTTGTAGATGTACATGGATCAAGGATTTTATGGCTCATTTATTTCCCTGAATTATGCCCCCTTAAAACTTAGTGTCTGGGGCTTATTGAAATTGCAGCCTTGTGAAGGCAACTCTTCCTAACTTTTTGTCTTGATTTAAATGAAACTTGGTCATTTTGAATTTGGTTCTGTCAAAATAAGTAGTGTCTACAATTATTTTCGTGAAACAGCAGCAAAGTGGCGGCGTATTTTGTGACGATGGCACTCTTGTTTGTCCCTGTAATTCTCCTTTCCCACTTGATTTTCTTCATCGCAGGATCATGGTTTCTAAAATGTGAATCCTCTTTACATTGTTATCCGCAGGTTCTTTTGAATTTTGGTCACGCCCAAAAATTTTATAATTTTACAGGGGTTTTACCTTTTCATTATAGTCAGTACCTTTTCTATTTCATTTCAGGAATAAAATTCGGACATTCAAGAATACTTCTGCCACTGTCGTTCTCGGAAATGAAATGAACTCTCCCACAATTAACAATCTTACAATAGTGCAATCATAGACTTTGAACCATACAACAAAAAGGCTGGTCACGTAGGTTGCATAGATCCTTGTAACTAGAACCAAATTGGAAATAGTGAGTTGCGGTGTTTCTTCTTGGCCTCAAATGTTTACCTTTTGTATAATATTTGGAAGTCATGAAAACACGATCCCCTAAAGCTAACCTGCGTTCATGAAAACAGGCATTTGATACATTTGTACACTTCACTGGAAAATGCTATTGCCAGCTTGCTGAGTTTCGGAAAGTTGTTGTGTTTGTGTGTAAGAAATATCAGAAAAAAATTGAGGGTTCAGAGCAAGAATGTACTGAGTGTAGAAACAATGTAATATACACTTAGTACACTCATGCGCTTAACCCTCAAAGTGGTTAGGTACTCATCAAATAACTTTCCATTTTTTAACCTTTTGTTGATTTTGTTTTACTTTTTTTTATCTTGATGTTGTGCCGTCATGCAAACCCACGTGCACACCGGCGCCCTTTCGTGTCTGCGCACTAAATATTCTCAAGGTCAATTTGTAGAATCGCTCAGGGTTCCAGATTGCTGATTAAAAGTGACGTCATTCAAGAAAAAATAAAATAAATTCCAAAAAATTGAAAAGAATGCGGCTATTAAGCATTATTGCATGAAATGTACATCTTTGGGTAGAAAAAGGCAGATGTTTACGTAAAAAAGTCCGGGTGCCAACTGGAGAGAATGTGGATTAAACAGGAAATTCATATGCCATTAACGCCCAGCTTTTTAGCTCACCTGAGCACATCGTGCTCAAGGTGAGCTTTTATGATCTTTGAATGTCCGTCGTTCGTTGTGTGTCGTGCTTCATGTGTCGTCTGTCGTCGGTCGTCAGGTGTCAACAATCTTAGTCAGGCGTCATCAATCTTAGTGTTTTTTCCAATCTTCATGAAACTTAGTCAGAATGTTAACTAGATCTTAAGGATGAACCCTATTGAAAATGGGAAGGATCCTAGCCATATCACAGGAAAGGGGCCTTAATGACAATTTTCTTGTTTTCACTCTAGAGACCACAAATATGGCCCAATCTTCATGAAACTTGGTCAGAATGTTGGCCAGGTCACAAGGATGAACCCTATTGAAAATTGGAAGGATCCATGCTTTATCACGGGAAAAGGGGCCTTTATGACAATTTTCTTGTTTACACTCTAGAAGCTACAAATTTGATTCAATTTTCATGAAAATTTGTCAGAATAATGGCTGGGTCACAAGAAAATTTGAAAATTAGAAAGATCCATGCCATATCACAGGAAAAGGGGCCTTGATAAATTTTTCTTGTTTACACTCTAGAGACCACAAATATGGCCCAATCTTCATGAAACTTAGTCAGAATGTTGGCCAGGTCACAAGGATAAACCCCTTTGAAAATGGGAAAGATCTAAGTCATATGAAGAGAAAAGGGGCCTTAATGACAATTTTCTTGTTGACGCTCTAGAAGCCACAAATATTATTCAATTTTCATGAAACTTGGTCAGAAAAATGGCTAGGTCACAAGATGAACCCTATTGAAAATTAAAAAGATCCATGCCATATCACGGGAAAAGGGGCCTTAATGACAATTTTCTTGTTTACACTCTAGAGACCACAAATATGGCCCAATCTTGATGAAACTTTATCAGAATGTTGGCCCCGTCACAAGGATAAACCCCATTGAAAATGGGAAAGATCTATATCATATCAAGGGAAAAGGGGCCTTAATGACAATTTTCTTGTTTACGCTCTAGAAGCCACAAATATTATTCAATTTTCATGAAACTTGGTCAGAATTATGGCTAGGTCACAAGGTTGAACCCTATTGAAAATTAGAAAGATCCATGCCATATCACGGGAAAAGGGGCCTTTTGATGATTTCTTGTTTACACTCTAGAGGCCACAAAAATGACCCAATCTCTATGAAACTTGGTCAGAATGTTGGCCAGGTCACATGAAACTTGTTTAGAAAAGGCTAGAAATTGATGCAGGGATCATATGAATAGAATAATGTCTTTCTTTGAATTATTTAATGTACATTTAATGATCTTTCAAGCATTTAATTTTGCTAAAGAGAAGTCAAAGAGACGATGGAGAGCGATATAGGACCATCATGGTCCTCTTGTTTACTTAAATATTCTCGATTTGGGCCTATACACATTTATCAATGTTAGTGATACTTTTAATGATCTTTTTCCGCGTTATTTGTTTGTCCCAAAACTGAATAAATGCATCTAAAAAAAAACAACAAAAAAAACCCCGACAATGGTCAGACTTTTGACTTATTAGAAGTGTTAATTTAGAGCATAACAAAAGGCGTTGATCTTATTACCGCCTTAATTACTTTGCAACGTTCGTTATTAACAAACGTGACGGTGCAGTGCATAACACAATTTTTCCGGCGTATTCGTAATATTGGAGCTCGTTTCAAAGCGTCTTTGAATTATTTCGTAATATTTGTTTTAATAAATACACTGTTCTTTCTTTTTAATTAAGCAATGTTAACGTCAAATCATGTTTTGTCGGGCGTGAATATATGCAGAGACCCGCAAAATGCTTTAACACCCCCGTGCTTCGCACATGGGCGTTTAAACATTTTTTGGGTCTCTACAAATGTCAACGCACTCACAAGCGAGAATTAACCCTACAAAATTCTTCGGTTTAATTTCCGATTTCTGGGATAGCATGCAGTTTTGTTCGAACGGTTGAAAGAAAATTTCACAGTAAATGACCCTTCCTTAAAATTACCACGCAGTTATAATAAATGATATTTTTCCTGTTAAACTTTTGACTTATTTCAAAGAAATATCCGATTCTTTTTATGTCTCCTTATATCGAAAGCCCCTGTTACAAAATTCCGATATACATTTAATTTAAACTTAATCCTTTATCAGCCTTTGCGCATGGATTCAGAAACTGAAAAAATGTCAGATCAAAGAAGGTTTCCGGGAAAAATGCTGCCTTGTAATTGTTGGGGGTTTAATGCTAAGCTCTACACATTCAACCTTGTGTCATTACATGTATTTCTGATACAGATAAAATAGCGTAAAAATGACACTTATTCCGATCAAAATTATTCTAAATCACTCACTCAGCGCTCATTTCACTCATTCCTAACAGTCACTCAAATCGATGAAAAAACGCCTCATAATCATTTAAAAACATTTCGAAATCGTTCAATAGGATATATAATATTTAATTCACATCGAGCAAATAATTCTACGATTTTATAGGCTGGTGGGTATTTCACAGTGGCTGATTGGTTCACGAATACACACAAACAGAAAAGTACGTACATTTTATTAAAGGGAGGTAATCAATATCGCTAATTTTGTTCATCTTGAATAAAATTAGCGAAGTTGGATTACCTCCCTTGAATTCCACTCAAACATTATTCCACTTTCTCATTCAATTTTATTCCAAATTCATTCAAAGATCATTCATCTTGTCATTTTTACGATGTTCTTGGCTGTAATTGACTGCTCAATTAATGCTTCGTAAATAGGTGTAGCCGCGGCAATAGCGCAGTTGGTAGCGCGCCGGACTTCTAATCCAGGGGTCTATATTCCCACGGGTTCGATCCCCGGCCGCGGCACTTATCCTTTCCGACATTTGTCTTCCACCAATGGGTAGATAATCGTAAACCTATGTGGAATAGCAACTGGAGGCTAGGAAAGGGATGTGGTGGTAGTACTGGTGTGAGAAATACCAGGAATCCATCGTTAGGTGCTCCAGTCGTCGCGATATAACTGAGAGATTGTTGAAAGCGACGTAAAACCCCAATTCAAATCAAATCGTAAATAGGTGACGAGAATGTCGTAGGTAGTAGTCGTAGTATCCGCCACCCGACGACTACCATGACTTCCCACCAAGGAATTTTGTTGAAAGCAACATTATACCAGACTCGTTTAAAAAAAACATTATGTGTGCTCTTTTCAGCTCCACTGTCCAAAGGCCACTGGTGCAGTTTTTCATGGCGCCTCGTCAGTGCGTTCGTCTGTGCGTTCGTAGGCAAACCTTGTCTAAATATATCTCAGAAAGACGGGATGCGTTTCAACCAAACTTCCCAAGCCGCCGTCATAGCGCAGTTGGTAGCTCGTCGGACTGTCCATCTAGAGGTCCCGGGTTCGATCCCCGACGGCGGCACTCATTCTTTCCGACTATTTTTCTCTCACCAATGGGTTGATAATCGTAGACCTATGTGAGATAGCACCTGGGGGCTAGGAAAGGATGTAGTGGTTGTACTGGTGAGGGAAATACCAGGAAACCATTGTTAAGTGCTCCAGCCGCCGCGATATAACTGAAAAAAGTTGAAAGCGGCGTTTAACTCCATTCAATCAATCAACCAACCAAACTTCACAGGAATGATCCTTAGGCGACCGTCTTTTAATCCGGTGAAAAAGATGGTTTTATTGAGCATACCATATTTAGTGTATATTTACTCTTCTTTATGACTCAATAATGTATATCTATCAATTTCATCCTTAGGACCCCCTTTTCAGACTTCAAAAGAATATGATCGTAAGAAAAATATGACTTATGGGCGAAGGTCATTTCTCAGATACATTTTGAAACGAGAATCATTTTTCTCAAACCTAAACGATGAATTACAACCAAGCTTTCATTGGAATGATCCTTAGGTGACCCTTCATCAAGGTGCAAAGAATTATTGCGATCAGATGAAAAATGACTTTTATGGTTGGAGGTCGAAGCTTATTGCTCATGTGAGCCATTGTAATCACTCGCCGTCTTTCGCCCGTCGATAGTTTCTTAAAACGGCATCGCCTAAAAGGTGTGTTTCAAAAAAGCTGAATAATGGAAATTGGTTAATATGTCCTGTCATGAACTGGCGATGGGCACAAAGAGTTACTCGCCCGTTGCATAGATTTTGAGATGATAGACCGTTATGAAAATAGCTAAATTGTACGGGGGGGGGATTTTGAAGGCAATCAATCACGGTCCTCAGAGACGATAGCTTTTTAATGTAGTGGACCCATAATAGTTCCGCAACATTTCGGAATTCATGAACCTTCACTGTTGACCGAGGTTTCCTAATGAAAACCATTAGGAAACCTCGGTTAACACTGATAAAGTTCATTACCTTCGAAACATTGCAGAACTATTACGGGTCCACTGTCTTAACCAACCAAGTTTACCTCGTAATTTTAAACGAGGGGATAATGGCTGCCCTATAGTTTAAATGGAGGGGATAATGTCCGTCCTGTAGTTTCAATGGAGGGGATAATGTCCGCAATGTAGTTTCAATCGAGGGGATAATGTCCGGAATGTAGTTTCAATCGAGGGGATAATGTCCGAAACAGGTGGCTTTTATCCTTTATATTTCTCATTGATCATCAGCTCATAGACATTTAATGAAAATAACTAAAATCAAGACTGTTGTGCCACCAGGTAAAGAGCACCAGAGTGGAACAGTAGGACACAGATCTACAAAGAGATCTTTAAAAGCCAGAAGACTGATAAACTGTATATACAGTTTGGATTAGCCGTTCATAGAAACCATTATCCTGCTGAAATTAATTTTGCCGAAAAGGATTGCTATTTTAAGCACACCTTTGCACATCGTGCTCAATGTGAGCTTTTGTGATCATTGAATGTTCGTCGTCCGGCGTAAACAGTTTAAGTGTTTACACTCTAGATATCACAAATATGTTCCAGTCTTCATGAAACTTAGTCAGAATGTTGTTCAGGTCAAGAGGACGAATCCTATTGAAAATGGGGAGGATCCGTGCCAAATCAAGGGAAAAGGGGCATTATTTACAATTTTCTTGTTAACACTCTATAGGCTACAAATATGGCCAAATCTTCATGAAACTTGTTCAGAATGTTAGATGTTGGCCAGGTCACAAGGATAAACCCTATTGAAAATGGTAAGGATCAATGTAAAATCAAGGAAAAGGGGTCTTATTGACTATTTTCTTGTTAACACTATAAAGGCCACAAGTATGACCAAATCTTTATGAAACATGGTCAGAATGTTGGCCAGGTCACAAGGATGAACCCTATTGAAAATGGGAAGGATCAATGTCATATCACGGAATAAGGAGCCTTAATGATAATTCACTTCTTGACACTTAAGAGGCCACAAATATGGCCCAAACTTCATGAAACTTGGTCAGAATGTTGGTCATGTCACAAGGATTAGTCCTTTTGAAACTTGGAAGGGTCCGTTCCATATCACGGGAAAGGGGCCTTAATGACAATTCACTTCTTGACACTTTAGAGGCCACAAATAGTGTCCAAACTTCATGATACTTGGTCAGAATGTTGGCCATGTCAAAAGGATGAACCGTATTGAATATAGGAAGGATCCATGCCATATCACAGGAAAAGGTGCCTTAATGATTAGGTTCTTATAAACACTTTAGAGGTCCTAAATATGGCCCAATCTTCATGAAACTTGGTCAATATGTTTGCCAGGTCACAAGAATGATGCCTAATGAAAATTGGATGAATCTATGCTTTATCACAGGAAAAGGGGTCTTAATGATAATTTTATTGTTATAACTCTTAGAGGCCAGCCATTATTTTGTCCAAACTTAATGAAACCTTGCTTTATGTAGAAATTATCCTCTTTATGACATCTGCCCATTTAATGGATATGATGTCCCAAGGGTCAAAGAGACTTAGATGAGACGTCGCGCACGGTAATGCGGCACTTTTTAAAAAAAACGTCACCCTCTGTGTTTTAAAACTTATCATTACAAGATTCCTTACTCGCACCATCGTTATATCATATATCGAAATAATGCTTAAACCATGGCCAATTTATACGTCACACTTTAACTGCAAACTATTTTGGTACAAGTTCGTAAAAAGGAGTTTCAATTTGTAATTTATGCGGAAAAAACACGTGTAACATGTAACACGAAAGTATCACTGAAAGATACACATTTTATATTTTGAATAGTTTAATAATGTTTCAAGTCCTTGAAAATATATTAAATTTTTAACTGGTATGACGTCCAACAATTTTACCAACGGAGATCGAATTTTAACCACTAATAAGAAAAATACCGTTTTATGTTTAAGAAAAAGTGAAGCGTAACGTCAAGCTTTATGACGCCAAAATATGACTATATTCTTTAATATTTTCATTAAAAATTGATTAATTGCAACCAAACTTAAAATTACAAATATTATTTTTCTGCATTTTTAAATATGTAAACAAATATCAATTTGAACGGAAAATTATAAGCTGAAATCCTTGTGGAACGAAATATTTTCAGGATGTTAAAAAACTGTTTTTTTTCCATTTTAAATACGCTAAAAATAGCAGTTCCTTTATTCATACGATAATTTAAATTTAGCCAAGAAATATTATTTTTCTCTTGATAATCATATTAAATTTTCAAGGAAAAATATCTACAAATAAAAGAGATGTTGATATAAGTGTGTGTGGAACGATTTCTAAATAACGCGCATTTTCTTACAGTGACGTAAATTTTGATTCGTTGAATTATAAACCCAACGCGCCTTCGTACGTTGATAAAAGTCCACAATGTCAAGGAAAATAAGAAAATATATAAGAAAAGCGAAGCACCACGCGAGAAGAATATTTGTTTGGAAGTGGCGATGAAAGTAGAGGGAAAAGAAGAACAAGATATAAACAAGAGGGTCAATATAGCCCTTAATCGCTCATGTTAATTTGATAGCCAAAAGAATGTTTAATACATTTTCACGAAGACTTGTATTCTCGGACTGTAACTCGCTATTCTACAGACCCAAGAAAAGTGAGTTCGAAGCAAGATCAACTAAATGTAACAACTTTTTTTTCAAACAATCGGAGAAAAATGGGGGGGGGGGGGCCCTAAAAATTCTTGATTTTTTAATTTGATTTTATTATTGATATTTCTTTCATTTAGCGGTTTTTCTCGAGATACTTGATGGATGGAGCCCAATTTTGAAAGAAACCACCATTGTGATAGTACAATCATTCTGAACAAGTTTGAAGACATTTGGGTGAAAACTTTGGACTTAAGAGTGTTAACGAGGTTTTTCTTATTAGATTTTGATAAGGCTCTTTTTCTTATGACGCTCGACGGATCTGATCCATTTTCGAAAGAAACGATCTTGTAAAGGTTCACTCAATCTGATCAAGTTTGAAGACAATCGGATGAAAACTGTGGACCTTAGAGCGTTAATGGGGATTTTCTATATTAAATTTTTCATTTATTTTCACGTGGCCAGTTTTCCCGTGACACTTGTCAGCTCGGGCCCATTTTCGAAAGGAACCGTCCTGAGGTATTACAATAATTCTGAGCAAGTTTAAAGTCAATCGGATGAAAATTTTGGACTTTGGAGCATTAAACGAGGATTTTCTTTTTTTTTTTTTTTTTTTCATTTATTTTCATTTGGCCCCTTTTGCAGGGACGTTTTACGGATCGGGCACATTTTCGAAAGGAACCATACTTGTGATAGTACAATAATTCTGAGCAAGTTTGAAGTCAGTTGAATGAAAACTGGGGACTTCAGAGCGTTAACAAGGATTTTCTAATTAAATTTTCATTGGAATCCTTTCCCATGATGCTTGACGGATTTGACTCATTTTCGAAAGGAACGCTCCTTGTGATGGTCCAATCATTTTGACCAAGTTTGAAGACGATCGGATAAAAACTGTGGACTCTATCTGCCATAATAAGCAAATGTAAACGGGTGGACATTCGGCCAGATGCCGAACGGGAAAACCGGTATCGTCGGTCAGAAGAGCTAAACAAGAGGACCATGATGGTCCTAGATCGCTCAGACGTCGCGCACGGTAATGCGGCACTTAAATGTAACGTCAAAAAAGCGAACTTCGATGGTTTAACCTCTAGTTGTTGTGTTTTTTTGTTTTGTTTTTGTTTTTTGTGTCGAAAAAAGTTAACGTAATTATGATATTGCCCACTCTCTCTACAGCAATAGCAATGTCAGAATATACAGAAATCTTTCAAAAACTAAAACTCGCCTCTTTTCCCTTGCGAAGAGTTATAAATGTCTCATAATTTTCAACTTCGCATTTACGTTTAGACATGCGAATACTGGACAGTCACTAAAATGGGCTCTAAATCTGAAGATGTAATAGGTTGTACGCTTCTTTCGAACATTATATGGCACATGGCCATATTTACTTTGCCTTTTGGTGATATGCCACTTCAGAAAATAAATAGAGGATAATCGTTTGTTTCAGTGGAAGATCGATTTATATTTCATTGAGTGAACAACAAAAGCGATATTTTCACGAGTGGCAAAGCCACGAGTGAAAATATAGCGTTTGTTGTTCACGAGATGAAATATTTATCGATCTTACTCGAAAAACAAACGATTATTCTATTTCTTTATTGCAAAAATGAGACAAAATGTGAAATTTCTAGGACATAATTTCGTAAAGCGCGCCATTTTGCACGTGATTGCTATGCAACGTTTATTGTGACGTCACTTATTTCGCCCCGCAAAGATGACGTTAGATAGGGTGAAATGCACAAAAGCAGGGTATAAGTTTATGATAATTTCACCATTTGCAGCGAGATTATCAAGTGATAATCTACCGTTATTTCTCGATAAACCACCAAAAAGCATTAAAGAAGGGGCCTTAATGTTAACTTCCTTGTTAACTCAACTCCTCTTATGTTTATAGATACATTTGTATAAAACTCTCATAGAATGTCCCTTATCAATTGACCATGCGCATTTCACGTAGGTTTGGTGATGATATGCTGTGTTATGAGAAAATAGGCTTTATGTCATATTTAAATCGTCGTGAAACTTAAACAAAATATTTCTCATGTGACCATGGCGACAACTTTGCCATTTAATGCAATTATTCGGCGTCTTGGGAAAAGGTAAGTAAATTTCTTTGTTTAAGCAACTCCTCCTTCATTTATGGGTATATTTTCATGAAAGTATTTTCTTGTTTTATATTGAATAGCACTTTCAAGACATAGGCTTTTCTAAGAGTCGGCAAAACGGTCTCAAGCCTAATGGTTTGAATATATATCTTAACGTGGCAATGGACAGCCGCTTCCCGACTCTTTAAACCGGAAGTGGGTTTTCGTTTATTTTACGACTCTTTTTGCGCGTTGTTTAAAAAGACCGGTTTTCGTAAGGTTCTGCTTATGGAAATAACGTAGAATAATAATGATAAAATTTCACAACTCAGCTTCTTTTCAACATTTGATATCAATTGAATGACTGGATCATTAAATTTAACAATAAAAAGGCTTTACAAGCGTCATTGAATTAGGGGAGGTCACTATAGAATAACGAAAAACTTTCTTATTTGCATGGAAAGGTATGCTGAATTTTTTACCAAATAAAGGAAAAATATAGGGTTTAAACATATCGGAAAACAAGGTAAATTCATTGGGTAGCTTCTTCAAAAAATAGATTTTTTGTGGCATTTTTACCCTGTAAAATTACAAAAATTAGTGCAATTTTAACTTTTGAAGGCAAATTGTGCAAATGCAATTGATCAAAGAGAAATTTTCTTGGCAACAGCCATTGTGTACACGTATAAGGTCTATCAAAATGTATTTGTTTTATAGCTTTAAGCTAGTACTTAGTTTATACTAGACCTAAAACGAATACAAACGTTTCACTGAAAAATGGCCAATACCACTCAAGGGCAGATAACTCTAGCATGAAAACGAGCATGGAAAGGTACCTTAAAATTTTGATATAAAGACTAGACAATGTTAATCTACAACATATGTGAACAAGAAAAAAATTCATTGGGTGGAAAAAAATGACGCCATGTGTCCATTGCTACCTTAAGCAGTTTGGCTGAAGCTTCTTCCGAATTATTAGGTTTAAAGCCGCATTTAACATTATTTCAGTTATATCTCGCGGCTGGAGCACCTAACAATGGATTCCTGGTCTTTCTCTCACCAGTACAACCATCACGTTCTTTCCTAGCCTCCAGCTGCTATCTCACATAGGTCCACGAATATCAACCCATTGGTGAGAGACAAAAATGGGAAAGAATGGATGCCGCAGTCGGGGAATATTAAGTAAAAGCCGACAGTTTAGGCTAAGGTTAGACTGCACATATGTGCAGGCTGATCTTAGTCTATACTGCCTGCTTAATGTTATGTACAACAAGAATATGTCGTGAGCGGTATGGGAAAGATTAATGTTTCCCTGAGACAGTAGGTGTTCAACACATCAGAAACACAGATTAATAAAGCAATTTCTTGCGATTCCGGTTTCTCGATGGTCCTTGATTAACCTATCTCCTAGTAATTAACCAAAAACAAGCACAGTCTATAAAAACAAAGACCCAGGGAGAAAAACATGTAAATTTGACTGCATTTACGGAAAGGACACATTTTATTTCTCCTAATTAGCTGAAACAAACTCGGCTAATTCTTTTAAAGAAGGCGCCTTGTGTGAATTCAAATTTTAGAGAAGTTGCTGTCAAACGTTGTGTGAAGACATCTTTATATTATAGATTCATGAGGACAAAAGGTACACTTTTTTTTAGATTTTAAATTAAAATTTCTTGAATTCATTTAGTTATGAAATTAAAAACCTATTCGCACGTTGTGAATACGCGAAGCTAGTTCATACATAAGTGTGATTAGGTTTTTATTTTCATACCGCCATGAATTCAAGAAATACTGTCTAAATGTTTCAACCTTTAAATAAAGGTATTATTATTATAATTATTATTATCATATCTTATGATTTAATTAATGACAAAAATCTTCAATGAGAGAGATTTCTCTTTGGACTACTTTTTACGTTAGGTTTAAAAACGACTGCGTGCTCAAAAATACTTTCATTGGTCAATGAATTTTTTTTCAACCAATCATAATGCTTAGCCTATATTGATTGACACAAATCAGATTAGATATTTGTGATTAAATTGAAACCGACTTTTAATCGGTCTCGTCACCCCCGCGTTTTTGGTGACTAAACGATGCAGATCTGGGAACGATTACATTAGCTTTTCCGTGTAAATTTTAACTGATTTCATTTTGTTGTTCACAAAGTGGACAGGCCATTAGATTGTAACGTGAAAACGTGAACAATATACACTATTTAGTTATCAAATTCGCGTGACCGATTAGAAGTTGGTTTAAGATTATTTTCCCTGATCGGAACACAGAGTGTATAATAATAATGAAATAATAATTATAATAATAATAACAATAATAATATACCCTTATTTATAGAAGATAACATGTTAAAACATTATGTAAATTAAATATTATTTTCAACATGGCCTTCTTAAATCTGTCTCTCTCTGTGTCTGTGTCTGACCCTCTCTCTTTCCCAGCAAAAGGAAAAAACCCCACTGGACAAGCTATTAATAAAATAGGAAAATACTAGTGTTTTTTATACGTGTGTGACCCTTGACGCAAAAAACCCATCTGGGAGCTCCGTAAAATAAATATATGAAAAGGGGCTGTTTTTCAGCGTAGATCAATTAAAATCCATATTGAGGTAATATTTACATAAAAAGGTAGGATAATCATTCTAGATACAGAAAATTCGTTATTTCCGAGAAGTTTCAACCCTAGTCAGTCTGCGCAAATCGCGCAGTCTGACAATGGTCGGCACTTTACGTACTTCCCAGATGGTCCCTTTTTTGCATGAGGGGTCACAAATGCATAAATATTGCTTTGAATTTCTCGATTTGTTCTTTCGTTTCGTAGACATCTCCTGTATTCAGGATAAAAAAAAAAAGTTTACGATCGTTTAAAAAATGGTACCCCGCTTTGCACGTTAGAACAAATGTTGGTGCTAATTATTATAATTGTCATTTTGGAAAGAAGCAATTCGCCCTCCCCTTAAAAATCAGCAACAACAACAAAACAACAACAAAAAATTTACAGAGATTAACCCGTGCTAGATTTGATCTCTTTATGAAATGTTGTATTAGGGAATATCTGGATGGTTCCTTTTAGTACGGCAGCACAAAATCCGAATTCAACTAGGTTAAAAGGACCACATTTTAACTCCATTAATAGACTTGAAAAATGATACCACATCTGGAGAGAGATCAGCCAGCCCTTTGTTAAGGATAAGAAAACGTGGCAAACTGTACCCACGTACACATACACTTGCGTGCAAAGCGGGGTATAATATGTAAACAGTTTACCTCGTTTTGTTATCATAAACGTTGGACAGTTTAAGCTTGACTGTTTTCGGAGAAAAGCC
The DNA here is from genome assembly GCA_948146395.1 of Fragum whitleyi. Taxonomy (NCBI): domain Eukaryota; kingdom Metazoa; phylum Mollusca; class Bivalvia; order Cardiida; family Cardiidae; genus Fragum; species Fragum whitleyi. The sequence goes on from OX411552.1 coordinate 41,257,905, forward strand.
GAGGTGTCGTCATCACCCTGGTGGCGTTGGCGTTGGCGTTTTTGCTGGCATAGGCATTGGCGTTGGCGTTAAAAGATTGAACCTTTGTTAAATTATAATGTTATACTCCTGCCATCGACGGGAATTTATTGATATTATATATGTGAATCATATACACAAGAAGGGCAGCAACTCTAACTCGTGACAGAATAATTGAAAGCCAAACGTTTGTTGCGAGGTTTAGTCTAGCTAGAAAGAATTTCAACCCTAAATATAAGATTTTATTTTTCAGTACCGAAGGTCCAAAAGTTCCGGTCCTTAGAAACAATGTTTTAAGATATTCTGGTCTAGAGCATGGAAGCATTGTTGATCGAAAGTTGGAAATTATTCTGGTAAGAAAAAAGTTACTAGATTTGGATTGAGGTCAGTAGTCAGTAGTTCAGGATAACAAAACGCGGCAAACCGTTTGCAAATTATACCTGCAAAGCGGGGTATAATTTGCAAACAGTTCGTCACGTTTTGTTATCCCGAACTCAACAATTGTCGTATTTTGAAGAAAATATATCGGACTGAAAAATGACCTATAGATTCTACCAAATGCAAAACGATACCCCCTGTCTTACTTTTCGTATCACCAAAATGGTCGCCTATGTGTGACCGCACAACTGTAAAAATAATAATACCTATCGTAAATGAAACCTGTCATTAGCTCGGTCGTTTTCGGAGTAAAGCCGAGATATGTTCATCACCTTGATAACGTTGACGTTGTTGCTGGCGTAGGCATTGGCGTTGGCGAGACAAACTTTAACACTGGTCATATCTCTAATGGTATGCTATTGCTATTGACATGCATTTATTGATAGTGTATATGTGAAAAATAAACGCAGGGAGGGCAGCAACTCACTCATAACCAAATGTTTGCTGCGAGGTTGAGTCTAGGTCGAACGAATTTTGACCCTAGATCTTAATCTTATTTGAACCTGTGCGTGACATTTCCAACAATTTGACATGGTCGTGAAGTGCCATCATTTACCAACCTTGACTGCCACAAAGTTAAATTAGAAATTTGCCTGACTTTCTTTAGACACTATTGGTACCTTTCTTTCTACAAAGCGCAAAAGTGAAGACCCAGATCAGACTGTGCACGTGCACAGGCTGGCCAGAGTCTTTGCTTGGCGCACATTTGAAATTGTTGAAAATGTCACACACATACTCATTTTTCAGTGCCGAAACTCTCCGGTTTTGGACCTTGGTGACATTGTATGTAGACTGGCTGTTTTAGCGTAGCAGCATTGTTACTCGAAACTTGGAAAGCATTCTGGTGAGGATGAATAACTTCACTGGCCAACCAGACGCTTTATAGCCCATAGCAGTTAAAACTATTTTGGGAAAGATTCTGTCGGTTTGGAATATCGATGTTTTTTTTAACGATTTTGGAGCATTTTTGAATGATTTAAGTCCGTGTTTGGAATGATTTCAAATGAATTTGTGGTGTCCGTGGTCTAGAGGTAGAGCGTCAGCCTCTTGACCAAAATGTCCTGAGTTCGATTCCAGGGAGCAGCTTTCGATCATCGTTTTATTTCATTGACCAACACATTCGGCGAGAGTACTGGTTAATTCTCTAGGGAGCAGTATCGAGGGGGGTTAAATTAAATTGCAAAAACTTGTTTCCCTATCGATGTAAATAAATACATGTAGGTGTAAACCAATGAATGAATGGAGCACCAAGCGAGAGATTTAGAATGGTTTTGATCGAAGAGTATATCAATTTCACAATGTTACTAACTATATCTACAAAGTATTTTTTAGTAAAGACACAGGTCAAATGACAGGTCACACTATGCGGCATTCGGAATATCACTCGGCCATTTCCGTTCACTGCAACAGACCTCGGATGTATGTAAGGCATTGGTATGTAACAAAATCGTGCATTTTGTTAGGCGGGAACAGTGTAAGAAAATTTAGCACTGTAGATTTATATCTTTTACAGTAAATAACGACTGAAAATTCTTAATTTTTGAGAATGACGAATCTTTCTCAAATTATTAAGATTTTTCAGCCGTTATTTAAGAATCTCAAGATATTTATATAAGGGTACAATGGTTTCACGTCAGTGACTTAAACGAGTAGCGTTGGTGACGTCGAATGTTTTCACTACAGTTTCGAGGGCTAACGCCATTTTAACTGACGTCATCGAGATTTTCCTAGGTTTTCCCGTAATTTTTAAAAATAGTCCGTCTATGTACATCCGAGGTTGATCGTGAGATTGGCCTAGTGGTGTTTCCGAATGGGTATCTACAATGCATTTAGTAAAGACACAGGTCAAACTGACAGGTCAGACTATGCGGATGTATAGGTTGGCTTGAGTCTTGCTTCACGTACAGACTCATTTCTCAATTCAAGTCTAGACACTTATCCCCATATTTGACTTCACGAAGCTGGGAAAGTAATTTAGGAGGCGTCATCTTGTAAATTTTTCAGAAATGGCGAGTTCCGGGTCGAAAATCCTGTTTGGAGTGAAATGCCTACCTATCGAGAATGGTATCTGCCAAGTAACAGTTTGGATCTTCCGAACACTACCAGTACTTCTCGTTGTCATAGGAACGGTTGGAAACATCATCAACACGTTCGTCCTTTCTCGTAAGAAATTAAGGACTACTCCTTGTTTTCTACTCGTATTTTTGTCATTATTTGACATTTTCTGTCTATGGGCACTTTATCTTCAAACACCGCTTAGGCTTGGCTTTGATATTGATGTTAAGGTTATGTCTAGTGTTTATTGTAAAATGCACACATGGTTGTCCGTTTGCTCCGGCGCTGCTTCTGTATGGACCGTTGCTATTTTTACAATCGAGAGGCTAATTTTTGCCCTCTTTCCTCATAACACCAACATTCATCTTAATAGAAACAAGAGCATTGCAATAATGGCAGTTATTGTGTTTTTTATTGGTGCGATGCTTGCTGTCGTTATAGGCGTTGACTGGTCATCTGAAAGCGATCGTTCGGTTGACGACCACAATTCGACTGACCGTTACTGGTCGGTTGATGGCAATATATCAGTTGCCGGTAATATGTCAGTTGATGATAATTGGTTGGATTATGAAAACCAATTGATTAACGGCAACTTGTCGATGAGCGAGAATCGGACAGCTGACGAAAACATGTCGTTTTACGACAACTGGTCACTTGACGACAGCTTTAGGACTAATGGCAATATGTCGACTGGTGTAATTTTGTCATCGGTTGGCGACTATTTGACTGTTGGCAACTTGTCGGCATACGGCAATTCTTCGACTGGTGTTACAATAAACGTTACCATCAGTAACAATGACTCTAGCTGTGCATTGATTGGCTTTGACAATGGTTCTGGTCCAACAACATGGCAGGTCTTGATACTTTTGCTCGCTACATTCATTCCCTTCTTGATCGTTATTACAGGAAACATAACTCTTCTTGTCCACTTGTACAAACGCCGAAGGTCGGGTAACGCGGTTGATAAACAGACCACGCTTTTGCTAATAGTCATCGCCCTTATGGCATGTACCCTGGGTCCTTTCGCCATCTTTGTGGTCACTTTTCAAGTTCTGTCTACATATCTGGACAAATCTTACCCAGTAAGTGAGCTCATATATGCCCTTATTTATACACTTGTCATGTGTAACCATTCACTGAATTTCATCTGCTATGCCTGGAAAGGGACGCTATTCAAACGTGAATGCAAAGCCATTTGGCAGGAGATTAAAACACTAACCTGTAAATGTGAATGAAATCCAGACATCTGCCAATTGAGCCTGTGTGACATTTCCAACAATTTCAAATGTGCGCGAGGACTTAACTTTGAGTAGCTTAGACAACGACACACTGCAATAAGAATACATGCCGACCGCCTGAGGAGCGTTTAACCCTTCCTGTTTTACAAAATTTTGACCTTTTCAAATTCAAAGGTTTTGCAGACGAAAATTTAAAGTGCATTTAATTTGAAAAGAATCAATTTCTTCTTTTTTCACAATGTTTTCTCAATTATAAAAAGGCAGGCACGTGAAAAACAGGGATTAAACAGCAAAGGGTTAAGAGCGTATCTATCTATATAGTGAACAGTAAAGACTCTTATCAAACTATGCAGATGTAAAGGCTGGCCAGAAGCTTTGCTTTGCGCATTTATGAAATTGTTGGAAATGTTACGCACCGGCTCATTTTTCAAAATTATTTCAGTGACATTTTTTTAAAAATTTAGCTAAGAATGGTCTAGGTTCAGTGTTTGATTTTTCATTAGTGGATAGTCTGTCGTTAGTCTGTGTGTTCATGCGTAAACCTTTCATTTAGATATTTTCTCTGAAAACACTAGACAGAATTTCACAGGAATACGCCTTTTGATATGCCGTTTCAGGTTTCTTCGATAAATTTTGTTTGGATTTCTAAGGTTGAAAGATAATTGTCTTTGAATGTAATCTTTAGCCCTGACCTCGACTTTTGAGCTTCTGTCTAAAACTTTAAGTCCTCAAGTATTTAACCCATTCCTGTTTTACAAAAATTTTGACCTGTCCAAATTCACAGGTTTTGCAGACGAAAATTAAAACTGCATTTGATTTGAAAAATAACCATTCAGTAGGGTAGAAAATAGTGTTGAAAAAGAAGAAATTGCTTGTCAGAAGCAATTTCTTCTTTTTTCACAATGTTTTCTCAATCATATAATTACAGGCACGTAAAAAACAGGGATTAAACAGCAAAGGGTTAACTATTTAGACAAGAATATTGGTAGACTATTGTATCTCTATAGGTAGATTTTGTGCGGTGAGCCGTGAAATCAACTTTCTACTGTTAAGATTCTCGTGCCATTTGTTCGAAATAGATGAAACAGATTAAAATGACGCATTAATAAAGTCTACAATTTACCTTTTAAACCAACGTTATTGCTTGTCTTAAAACGTAAAATTCGCTAGAACATGTACCTTAATGATTGCAGTGAAGGGATCAGGTTAAGTCTCTATCATTTGCTTTTTAATTAAACCCGATTTACTCATGGTAATGGACTCAGCGCCTACGTCAGAGCTCAGTTTTGAAAATACACCTATAGTCCTTTAACATAACCCCTGATATTTAAAAAACAACCAAAATATTTACTTAAGGTAGCAATGGACACATGGCGTCATTTTTTTCCGCCCAATGATTTTTTTTCCTTTTCACATATGTTGTAGATTAACATTGTATAATCATTATATCAAAATTTGAAGGTACCTTTCCATGCTCGTTTTTATGATACAGTTATCTGCCCTTGAGTGGTACTGGCCATTTTTCGGTAAAACGGATATATTCGTTTTAGGTCTTTTGTAGCCTCAGTACCAGCTGATAGTTGTAAAACAAATACATGTTGATAGACCTTATACATGTTCACAATTGATGTTGCCAAGGAAAGTTTTCTTTGATCAATTGCATTTGCATAATGTGCCTTCAAAAATTAAAAATGCACTATTTTTTGTAATTTTAAGGAGGGGGGGGGATGCCACTAAAACCTAATTTTTGAAGAAATTACCCAATGATTTTTTTTTCATTTTCCAATATGTTTAAAAACCATATTTTTCCTTTGTTTGGTAGAAAAATCAGCATACCTTTCCATGCAAATAAGAAAGTTTTCTCGTTATTTTATAGTGTGTCATTCAATTGATATCAAATGTTGAAAAAAGCTTAGAATTTTTACAATAATTTTTCCACGTTATTTCCATAAGCAGAATCTTATGAAAACCGCTCTTTTCAACAACGCGCAAAAAGAGCCGTAAAACAAACGAAAACCCACTTCCGGCTTATAGAGTCGGGAGGCCGCTGTCCATTGCCACCTTAAAGAAAGAATGAATCCTTGGTGCAATTTCTAGTACAGCGATAATTGGCAATCCTTGGCGTTAGATATATCTTTTAAGCATGAGTCATCTTCAAAAAATAACCAGTCTTCAATCGTAGTGACAGTCTTACTTCGCGCAGATTGAAAATTGTTGGAAATGTCCGCAATTGCTCATCTTTTATCGAAGAAAATAAACTGCCCAAATGAACAGTCATAAAGGAGAAACGGACAAACATCTTTTCTCTAAGGATTTTATGACATAAAACTCTTAAATTTTGTATGTTGAATCTCCTGCAAAGTACTTGTACTTTTCTTGTGAATCATGAATGTTTTACACTATTGTTATTGAATATCCGTTTTCCCTTTAATTTTTAAATTGATGTTTCCTTCCTTCTTTCCTTTGAAAACATATTCACAAGGAAAATCGTTTTTCTAAATTGGGAAGAATGGATAAGATATCGTAGATGACCGACCAAAGTTGTATGCTAAGATTTTTATACGGGCACATGTTTGTACAACATGCATTTTGGTTGTTATCAAAACGTCGCAATTTCGGCCTTTCAGGTAAACCACGCACACAACATAAACGGTATTGTATTGAGTCTATGTTGAGATTTTTTAATTTATCTAACAGCACATTTTTGGTTCCTTCAAGAATGATTAACTTCAAAATTTTGCCTTTATCTTTTTTCTAAGTTACATAAAATTTGAAAACTTCGAAGCGAGACACTCATTGCTTCTAAATATCCTTACTTGGTGGACCTGACCTATGTATATTTCACTATTCTGCAATATTTGATTTTATATTAAATTAAAAAAAAATACGTAACATGTTCAAAATAAGATTTATTTCTTCGGCGATTCGGTATTGTCGGAAATACTAAGTGAATTGTAGCAAAATCATTATAAGTTGTTTTTCAAGGTTATTATTCTACTAATCAAATAAATATAGTTTTATTACACATTTTATTTTTACGCTGTGACCAAACCATTTTTTTATTATACTGAACTTCTTTCTTTTTTTGAATAGGTCAATTATTCTTTCTTGGCTGCATTCTTCACAATTGAAATTCCAGAATTACAGTGTCTAATATTCTTGATCAAGTGATTAAATTGGTGAATACTTCATACCATGTAATTCTACGATGAGTTGGTTAGAAACCCAAAAACAATATAGTTTAAAAATTAATAGTTTTAAATAGAAATACTGTTCTAAAAATCAATATTACATTTACCTATTCATTGAATTGCAGATTCTATTTCAGTTCAGATTTTTTATGCTCATGACCTTAATCTACACAATATCAAAGTACTAATTAAAGAGAAGAGCATCAAAAGATAGGATAAATAATTTCTAAACTATCTTCACCAATAAACATTTACATGTTAATAGATAGGTATCAACTGCTCTTTGTCTATATTGTCTGCGTAAGGATATAATCCTTCTTTATCTATATTGTCTGCGTTTTAGACCCTAGTCCAATATCCTTCTTTGTTATATATTGTCTGCGTTACTATATATTCTATATTGTCTGCGTTTTAGACCCACCCTTGAATTTATTATGACTTTGATATTGTCTCTATGTATTTGAACGGGAGGAAAGTGTGCAATATTTTTTTATATTGCATACTTTGATATTGCACTAAGATTATTTTCACGTGCACAAATGGACTGGACTACTTTCTGGTTGCTACCTCGCCCGTCATAAGTCAACATAAAATCACATTATCAACGCTTTCTTTTTGCGTTCAATATTCGAGAAATAGTTTTGTCAGAGTAAAGAAATGCTTTTCAAGTTCTTTGAATGCCTAAAGGTCAATTCATCATTGTTTGTATTTCATCTATTTGAAAACATTTTCCGAGAAATCAACCACTTCATTTCCTCCTCCTCTCTGTCTTAACTCGGACCCCCCTTAAATTTCTTCCAAATTACTGTTTTTGTTTCTCCTTTATCCATATTATTTCATAACTCTTTCAAAAATAATTAATGCCCGTCCCTTCGTTTCGATCATAATTCTAGTATCTATCCCTCTTCCTCCCTATCTTTCCTTTTTATCTCGTCTTTCACTCCGTCCTGTCCTTTGTGACTATCGCTAGTCGGGCCCGGTATCAAGTACGCCGATTGAGTAAGTTATGGAACATGTTACTGGTAAGAATAACAAATGAACAAGTTTTTTATAAATATATTTATTTCATTTTTATTCGAAGTAAATCGAAATCAACGCGTATTTTAAAATCGAAAATGCGAATCGACACAAAAATGTCCGCCGTCCTTTTTGTTTACACCGTTACTTCATAGCAACGGATGTATTCATCCGAACGTAAAAATATAACGGAAAGGATTTTGCGGGAAAAGGTGTATGGCATAACTGTTTTTAAAAAGCGGTTTAGATTTTAACAAAAAAATCGTTCTTGAAGTAAAGGTTATGTTAAGAATTAATAAATAAGAAGTGAACATCGTCCAACAATATCAAAGTAAACAATAAAAAGGTTATTGAATTTAAATGGGAATATATTGTGTCGGACTCGTTCTTTTGGCGTAGTTGCCCTCGCAAGCTCGGGCACTCTGCCAAAAGAACTCGTCCGACACAATATATTCCCATATAAATTCAATAACCTATAATATTATACCATTACACTGATATTACACGATTGTATATCATCTGTACACAAATACTCCAACCCACGGGACAACAACAACAAAAACAAAAATTAAGGTCGCGGACCCGTAATGGTTCCGCTACATTTCCGAACGAATTGTCTTCCACAATGTTGACCGAGGTTTCCTAATGAAAAATCATTAGGAAACCTCGGTTAACACTGCGAAAGTTAATTTCGTCCTAGACGTTGCGGGACTATTACGGATCCACTACCTGAATGATGGATTACAATATGACATGGTGCCATTGTTCCCCGTCGTGAGTAGATATGCTATTTGAAAGAAATGTTCAGATAGCTCCAAGGTCAAGGTTAAAGGTCAAATGTAAAAGTAGATTTTCCAGGGCATAGCTCCTACATTTATTGATATATTTCAAAATGATATGATGCATTTGTTAACCATCATAATTATGAAGATAATCTGCAGAAAGCTTCAAGGTCAAAGGGCAGGGTCAAAAGAAAAAATAGCTTGTCCGGAGCATAGCCCCTTCATTTAAGGATGGTTTTCGAAATAGTGTGGCACAATTGTTCTCTATCGTGAGTATCTGTGATTATTGAAAGAAATTTTCAAATTGATCTGAGGTCAATTAAGGTCATAAGTCAAATAAAATTTGACCTTGATGAAGCTACGTCATGTTATCTGGTCGAGGTTGGGATAATTTATCATGACGGGGATCGACAGAGCCTCGTCATGAGTAATATCCAACCTCGACCAGATAACATTGTTATTTTTTAGACACTAACATATTATTCTCTATTTCTCTATTTCTCAAGAGTTGTTTTTACAATGTGAAAGTTTACTCTCCCAAGAGTCAATTTTTTTTCTAAAAGTATTAAATATTTACATTGAAGATTTTAGAATTCTGAATTTTCAAAACAGAGAAAAAATAATTTAAAGATAATTCAACCTTTGTTTCAAATCTTTTGTCATGCTGGTTTAAGTATCGTTAATTCGGGCGTGTATTTTTGTTACATGTATTGTTATTCTTAGTTTTGTTGATGTAACCTATTGTGACTGTTTTTGTAAATAACTCATTTGCGACCCGTCACGCGATAAGGGACCATTTTGGAAGTAAACTAATTATGTGATAAAGAGATTGGTTCTAGTACAGGTCAGCTAGAGCTCGCATTTCAAAAATTCTTCTATAGGAAGGAAGATTGATCATTCAAGATGTAGAAAACCATCAAAGTTGGAAAATTTTCTTTCCTTGTCAGTCTGCGCAGTCCGCACGGTCTGACTATGGTTAATACTTTACGCACTACCCATATGGTCCCTTTTCGCGTGACGGGTCACATTTATAAAATCACTTATTTATAAAAATGATGAGCGCATGTTTTTTCTAGCCGTTTAGTTGGACATGTTTTCTGTGGATCAGCGCCTTTAACGTCGAGACACAGCTCCAACGAGCTGTAGTTACGATGTCTATGTCACACTCCAATAATTTGCAGTCTATTTCGAATTACTATTTATCTTATAATTTTACAAATATCCGTGTGATAACATCCCAAACGATATATTCTGTGATATCACATGGATATTTTTAGAACAATGACAAAATGTGGTTATTTTTGGAAACTTGCATTTCTGTTAGAAATATCGAAGAAACGAGATAAATAGAGGTTATAAGATAAATATAATGATTGATTGATTGAATGGAGTATTACGCAGCTTTCAACATTATTTCATTTATATCGCGGCGGCTGGAGCACCTAACAATGGTTTCCTGGTATTTCTCTCACCAGTACAACCACCACATCCTTTCCTAGCCTCCAGCTGCTATCTCACATAGGTCTACGATTATCAACCCATTGGTGAAAGACAAATAGTCGGAAAGAATGAGTGCTGCCGTCGGGGATCGAACCCGGGACCTCTAGATTGACAGTCCGACGCGCTACCAACTGCGCTATGACGGCGGCAAGATAAATATAATACGTACTTATTAGTGAATTGTATGAAAAAAATATCTAACTCAGTTGTGGGAATTGATAATTGTCTCGGCAGAGTACAGTGTGCAGTAAACCGTGTATTAAGCGATCACTTACGGGACCACAAAAAAATCGGTCGGTAAAGAGAATGGTCGCTAAGTACATGTTTTATTTACAAATTCAAAAAATGATTTTGATTGAATATGCTATTGCGAATTTCTCAATAATTTAAACGATTCTAATGAGTTGTAAACATATGATTCATCTACAATATTTTTCGAGCAATTTTATATACTTTTGGAAATATTTTGAATTAATGAAAGGGATTTTAAAACCGGTCACTTCAGGTAGTGGATCCGTAATAGTTTCGGAAGTAATGAACTTTAACAGTGTTAACCGAGGTTGCCTAATAATTTCATTAGGAAACCTCGGTCAACATTGTGAAAGTTCATGAGATCCATAACATTGCGGAACTATTACGGTTTCACAGCCTTAATGAAAATGATCGCTTATTAGATGTGGCCTCTCGAGCAAGATTGACTGTAGTTTTGTTGAGTATCTCGAATTGTTCATACAATTATTGCCTTTTGAAAGTGTTGTATAATTTTTCAACTCTTTTTTTTTCTCTCTGTACTAAATTTTCGATGAGTTTGAAATGTGTTGTTTTTGCTTTTTTTTTGTATTTTTGAGAAATTAAATGTTATTAAACTAGAAATATTGACGTTTAATTATTTGTTTGTTTGTTTAATTATATATAAGGGTTTTATCTTCACTTTTAACAATTCTCGTTATATTCCGACGGAATGCACACCTTCACGTGGTTTCCTATCGTTTCCCACACCAAAAACAACAATAATATGATCCGAGCCATTAGTTACTCACCCGGCAAATGGCATTTTATTTAGTCATCATTCACCTATTTGTCGGGGACAGTTGACTTGTGTTATAATGATTTGATTTTAAATCCAAGCCAAAAAGGGAATCAAACATGCGAGCACCGTGTATAGCGAAACGCTTTACTGACTGGCATAACCTTGCTTGGAAGGTTTTAACATTCATAGTACAGTTAAAGAAATCATAGTTGACAATATGAAAGATTTTTGGAATGATTTGGGAATAGTTTATTCTAGTTATGTTCAAGAAGATTCATGCATTCTAATCGGCTGAATAATTTCTGGATGTATAGTCTTTCACAATGTTGACCGAGGTTTCCTAATGAAAATCATAAGGAAACCTCGGTTAACAATGTTAAAGCTCATTACTTCCGAGACGTTGCGGAACTAGATTCTATTACGGGTTCAATACCTTACTGGTAGATTACAACATGACACGGCACAATTGTTCCCCATCGTGAGTAAATATGCTATTTAAAAGAAATGTTCAGATAGCTCCAATGTCAAGGTCATAGGTCAAATGTAAAAAGTAGCTTGTCCAAGGCATAGCTCCTACATTTATTGATATATTTCAAAATGATTTGATACATTTGTTCATCATCATAATTATGGAGATAATCTGCAGATAGCTTCAAGGTCACAGGTCAATGTCAAAAGGAAAATTGCTTGTCCGGAGCATAGCTTTTTCATTTAAGGATGGGTTTCAAAATAGCGTGGCACTATTGTTTTCTATCGTGAGTAGCTGTGATTATTTAAATACATTTTAAATTAGACCCAAGGTCAAGGTCAATGAAATTTGACCTTTCTGAAGCTACGTCAATTTTTGCAGCCTCGACAGCAGCAGTCCTGTAACAACCACCTTGTTAGTCTTGTCATTTATCATGCAATGAAGCCTGCATTGACCTGATATCGCATGTCAGATAACATAACGCTTATTAGATGTGGTCGCTCGAGGAAAATTAACTGTAGTATTGTTGAGCATCTCGAATTATTCATACAATCATTGCCTTTTGAAAGTGTTGTGTAATTTTGAATTCTTCTCTTTCTCTCTGTGCTTAATTTTCGATGAGTTTGAAATGTGTTGTATTTGCTTTTTTTGTATTTTTAAGAAATTAAATGTTATCAGACTAGAAATATTGACGTTTGTTTATGCGTTTGTTTATATATAAGGGTTTTATCTTCACTTTTAACAATCATCGTTATATTCCGACGGAATGTGCACCTTCACAAGGTTTTCTATCGCTTCTCACACAAAAAACAACAATAATTCATCCGAGCCATTAGTTACTCACCCGGCAAATGGCATTTTATTTATTCGTCAATCACCTATTTGTCGGAGACAGTTGACTTCTGTTATAATGATTTGATTTTAAATCTAAGCCAAAAAGGGAATCAAACCAGCGAGCACCGTGTATAGCGAAACGCTTAACTGACTGGCATAAACCTGCTTGGCAGGTTTTAACATTCAAAGTACAGTTAAAGAAATCCTGAAATTGACAATATGAAAGATTTTTGGAATAATTTTGGAATAGTTTAATTCTAGTTATGTTCAAGAAGATTCGTGCATTCTAATCGGTTGAATAATTGGTTTACCAACTACTCAATGAAAGCAATTTTGATTACGCAGTTTTTAGCTCACCTGAGCACGAAGTGCTACAGGTCACCTATTGTCGTCCTAAGTCGTGCGGCGTGCGTCGTCCGTCGTAAGTCGTCCAGCGTGCGTCGTCCGTCGTCCACAATTTCTTAAAACATCTTCTCCTCCTAAACTGGTGGGCCAATCTTGAAGAAACTTGGCAGGTATGTTCCTTGGGTCAAACCCTACCAAAGTTGTTCAAATAAATGATATCCAACCTTAATTCTCACCTTAACCTTAAAAAGGGTGAAAATAGGAAAATCTTCAAAAATCTTCTTCTCTGAAACCAGAAAGCAGACAGCTTTCATATTTGGAATGTAGCATCATCTAGTGAGTCTTCACCAATTTTGTTCATATCAAGACCCTGGGATTATATTGGGGCTCCACCCGGGCACAACACTTTTTACATTGAATCAAAGAGCAAAAATTTGTAAAAATCATCAACCAGAAGGCAGAGGATTAATATTTGGTATGTAACATCATCTAGTGGGCCTCTATCGAGTTTGATAATATAAAGACCCTTGGGTAATATTTGGGCAACGCCCGAGCGCATCCCTTTTTAGCTCACTTGAGTATGAAGGGTGAAAATAGGAAATCTTCAATAATCTTATTCTCTGGAATCAGATGGCAGACGGCTTTCATATTTGGTCATCATCTAGTGGACCGCTGCCAATTTGGATGATATCAAGACCCTGGTATCATTTTTGGGCCCCACCCGGGCGCATCCCTTTTTACAAAGAATAGAAGAAGAAAGATCTTTAAAAATCTTCTTCTTTGAAACCAGAAAGGAGACAGCTTTCATATTTTGTACGTAACATCATCTAGTAGACCTCTACTAAATTTGTTCATTTGAAGACCCTGGAGTCAAATTTGGGCTCCATCCGGGCGCATCCCTTTTTACATAGATTCAAAGAGCAAAACAAAAACTTCTTCTCTGAAACCAAAGGCAGACATCTTTCATATTATGCTTGTAATATTATATAGTGGACTTCTACCAACGTTTTCATGTCGTGCCCCCGGGGTCATATTTGTTCTCTGAACGAACCCAGCCTATTTTACATAGACAAAAAGGAGGAAATCTTTAAAACTTTGTCTCTGAAACCAGAAGGCAGGGACTTTTCATAATGGTCTCATTTAATTGTATTTCACGAAGTTTGTTCATTGCATGCCCATATGTTCATGTAAGGTCTGTACCTAGGCATATCCTTTTAACTCTCTGCTGAAAACATTCCATGGTACTGATCTTATTTAGAAATTATCTTCTCGTTAATATCTGCCTATTTCATTGTTATGATGTCCCAGTGGTCAAAGAGACTCAGGTCAGCGATCTAGGACTATCATTGTTCTCTTGTTTGTAAGCTTGTACGGAAAGTTATCCCATATATAATCCATGTATTTGAGGGTTTATATTTTTATACTTGCGTCAAGAAATTAAATTATGAGATATGAAGTGACTTTTGTTTATTTCATGGAGGAATTAAACTGAAACCCTAGTCCCACTGTTTGACTACGTGAGGAGGATTCATACAAATGAGTAATTAGGTTTTTAGTTTCAAATAGATCTTAAAATACTCTCTCCATCTCTTAAATGATATTGAAAGAGTTGGTGGACCGTTGTTTGAATGAAATTAAAAGGAGATAATACCATATAGCAAATGTCGTCCAATTTGACGAAATAAGCGTTATAAATCTATTACGGACTCCCTTTAAAAAGATTACGCACCTTTCTGTTCGTGTGTCTTCAAGGGTAACCCAGACGCTTTAAAACCACACAAGCCAATGAAATGCTTTTACTAATTAGAAAGAAGTAATGATTGTATTGAAAAATTTCCAAGCGTTTCACAGTGATTGGAATTAGTCTTTTGGATGAACGAATGGAGCGCTGAGCAAGCGATTACAAATGGTTTTGATCAAGATGAATGTCAATTTTACGAATGTGATTAATTTTACTTGTGACCGGTTAGGAGTGTGTAAAATGTCGACCGTAGTATGACTACGCGGACTACGCAGGCTTGCAAATGCGCATCTTGTCGAACCAAGGGTTACGAACGTTTTCCTTATCTTACCCTTGGCTGATTGAATGGGTAATTTCTGTACGCGTGACGTCACAGAACGGAAAACGAGGCGGACCAATCAGTAACCTTCTTACAAAAAGGCCCGACAGCGGGAGGTATGTTAGATCAATATACCCCGCGGCTAGTTTCCAGATGTGAAATTAACCCTTAGAATTGCGCTTAACCCCTTCAGTTTAACTTAATTGGGACACTTAGCAAGACTGAAATACACAATCACAAAAACTGATCGAAATTCCTACATCTGTTCAAATGACAACATATCTTTTTAATAATTTGGTGGTACATTGAAAGGTTCTAAAATTCTTCTTTTTCTACCCTCGATGAAATGTGTATTACGATTTTTCAAAGTTTATTTGAATTTTCAAATTATTTAATCAATCAATACCTGTTTAAGTTTTCAATGTTTTATAGGGCTGTCACACCTTAACGTTTTAGCCAGCGTGTGCGGAACGTGTTGGATTTTTCAAAACACGCTGCGAACACGTCGGGTACGCTATGGACGCGTTCCGCACACGCTATCGGCACGCTATAACACGTTGACATCCGTTGCGATACGCTGAGTATCTCATAAAATTTTGTGCATGCTCAAAATTTCTCAGCGTGTGCGGAACGTGTTGAAACACGCTCCGCACACGTTCCGAACACGCTCAGCACGCTAGAGACACGCTATGAGCTCGTTCAAATACGCTACGGACACGCTAGAAACACGTTCGTCCAAAGCTTAACGTGCTTCTAGCGTGTCTCGAGCGTACTGGGAACGTGTGCATAGCGTGCCTGGAGCGTACTGAACGTGTGTCTAGCGCCTTGCCAGCGTGTTCACAGCGTGTTTATGGCGTATGACAGCGTTTAAGTATTCAACGAAAATGTAAAAGTTCCGCTGCATATTCGTCTTGAAATTCTACCACCAGCTTTTCGTAAATAAAAATATGCGTGTATGTACGTGTGTATGACCCTTTACATGTATATATCTGTATGTTTTCTCATGACCAGTCTAAGAACGACTCGATTATAAGTAGCATTCTCTTTAAGCTTCTTGTCTTTTCTTCCATATAAATGAGTCTTACTTGAAAAGTATTTAGATACTTCCTTTACGGATTTTCTTAATTCCTTTAATTGTCGAGGTGGAGAATGTAGCCTAAATGTGTATTAAACAGTGCGTTTATAGCTTGTGCGTCTAGTCTTTGGTCAGAATAACAATACGTTCGCGAAATACTTTACACATTATAAAACATTTATTCGTATTATTTTATCATTATCAATATACAAAAAAAAAAAAAACAAAACAAAAAAAAAAAAAAAAAAAACAAAAAAACAACAACAACAAAAAAAACAAGTACATCGATGTACTTAGTGGAAATAATACAAGAAGTGTTTTACACTATTCTGTTCTGTTCAGAAAATTTGTCTCTATTATATACACCCTAAGTTTGATAATTGGTATACCTTTTCCCCATAAATATAAGACTAGCTAGTCAAGATTGAGAGAGGTTGTAGACGGGAATCAAAAGTTGGTATAATTTTGAAGTAAAGTCATCCTATATGGTAGAGCATATTGAGATAGAAAGGAGTGTATTATGACAAGTAGTTTCTTACCATTCCGCAATAATTTTCGAGTAAAAAGTCTCAAAAACTTTAATCAGACTTTTATATTTTAAGTTTGCTATATGCATGTTTTAATATGCCACAGGTGCCAGTGTATTTTTCTTTCAGTTTTTTCCTATTTTTCTTTTACATGAACCAATATACTTTAAATTTGAATATGCGTAGTGGCCGGTGGCCTGTTTATATATCGAGAGAGTGAATTTGAAGTGGTAACTTCTAGCAGAATTTATATTGTCATCAATAACACGTTGCGAACACGTTATAACACGCTAGCAGCGCGTTACAAACACGCTAAGTACGTTCCGGGGACGTTACGAGAACGTTGGACACCCGCTCAATAACGTTGGTATACGCTGGTATACGCTATCAACACGTTCTGGACACGTTACTCACACGTTCAAACTCGCTATGGACACGCTACAAGCGCGTCGTAAATTGGCAAAAAGAAAATGTAGGTCAGCGTATGCCGACGTTTTACAGACTTAGTCGTTTTCTCCAACGCGTTAGGCACACGCTGGCTAAAACGTTGAGGTGTGACAGGGCCATTAGACCTTATCGATGGCCTACTCCAATATAGTAGAATGCATCTATATTGAAGTACGCGAAATTTAAAATTTGGAATAAATTCAATAATTAAGCCGTCTTATAAATAGAAATAATTTAAAAATGATAATTTACTTGAATTTTCATATGAATTCTTTTATTCGGGAGTTTTTCTCCTTCTTTTCCAGCAGACTTTTCTTTAAACACATTAAATGACAAGAGAAATAAAGAGAATAAAATATGAAAATAAAGAAAGAAAATAATAGAACAATTTTTAGTAAAAATCCTCTCTGTGTAAAATAAATCTCGTGTGAGAATATTGTGGGAGCCGAAGAATTAATCAATTTATTTGTTTATTGTTATAATTTGTCTTTATTATTTATTTATTTGTTTATTTATTTGAATTAATTTTAATTTGAAAAGTATCCATATTGCAGGTAGTCACAATGTTAAAATAAATTCAAAACTTAGATTTGCTATGAAACAACTTATTCACGGCGTTTAAAACAAAGCAATCGCGCAATGTCCAATCCAAATCGAATTGCACATGTATTTGTTATTAAAAAGGGATTATATGATTTTTATCTTTAATATATATGATATATACGTGTTTTAATGTGGGGTAGTCCGAAATTTTGTGTCTACAGCTTATTCAAGTTATAATTAAGTAGTTTTGCCGCCCGTTGACTATATTCTATGTAGTATAGAAATATATTTGCTTTCAATAATAAAAAAAAAAAAAAAAAAAAAAAACACTGGCCATTAATTTTATTTATTTTTATTTCATACATTTTTGGGGGGTGGGGGGAAAGAGAGAAGGCTATCCAAAATGTTCTTCTGTGGAACAATATGGGGGATAGATTAACTCAAAATCATTTCATGTTATTTTTGTTAGTCGGCAAAAATACAAAACGTGTGAAAGATAATGTCTGAATTCCCAACTCACATTTTTTATGTAATTTTAAGGGGGGGGGGGGGAGCTTCGAAAACATTCAAGGTGGACAATGAGGAAACTTTCGGCTTACTATTCCTATCATTCTGATAAAAAGGAACTTGTTTATATTTTTGTTGATTTTATGAATCTTTCTGTCACCGAATAAAAACGTACTAAAAAGTTAGCGTCTTCGATGCGACGCATTTTCTTTATCCAAGAATGAAGGGTTATCTAGATAGTTGTTCCACTTCGTCTAATCCCATTTGGTCTAAAAGTCAATTTCCCATTTCGTCTAAAACCAATATTTTGATAAATTCCCATTTGGTCTAAAAGATCATTAACTCATTTGTATTAATAATTATGCCTTATAATTATTATTTTTATACATTTTCTAATTATATATTAAAAAAAGAGTTAACCTTTATGTTTTAACTCCTAAATAACATAAATGATTTGGATAATGCTTTTAGCTATTTTCTGATATAAAATTGTCTTAACTATTTTTCTTTTATTTATCAAAAAAAACAACATCTTTTATCGTTTAGAAGAAAAATAAGTCAATAGTTATATAAAAAATATTCATTTATCAAAAAAAAAAAAAAAAAAAAAAAAAAATTGCAAGTGTGTGTTGGGGGGTTGTATATAAAACTTTTATGACATTAACACCTCTATGACTCATAGCATGTCAAAAACCATTTTGTAGACGAAATGGGAAATTGATACAATAAGGTGTCAAAAATGGGAATTTTTGGTCTAAATCAATATTTTTATAGTGTAGACGAAATGGGATTAGACGAAGTGGGAATAAACCATCTACACAGTCGTCGGAATACAACAGGTTGCCATAGGTATTAAAAGGTCCCGATGTCGTTTGTAAGAAGCTCTCTGATTGGCAGTCACAGAAATCGCGTTTGACCTTTTGATTGGTCGGCTAAAAATAAATCGTACAGAAAATACCTATTCATTCACTCAAGGAGTATTCAAGAAGATCTTATCGATTCGATACCCCTTGACTCGTGAAGATGGCAAATGCGTAACTTTTCCCCTTCCGTTATAAGTGTTTGAATTTGCGAACTCTTGTGGCCGAAATTTGAACCAATCATTTTTTTTCAAATTTGACATGTATTTCTGTTACATTTACGTTTACCTCTTCCTGCGACCAAACGGAACTTTGGACCATAAACTTAAGAAATATGTGACCCGTCACGCGAAAAGGGGTAATCTTTGTAGTGCGTAAAGTGTCGACCCTAGTCAATCTGCGCGGTTTGCACAGGCTGACTAGGACCGAAACTTTTCGTACTATGCTTA
This sequence comes from Fragum whitleyi, assembly GCA_948146395.1. Taxonomy (NCBI): domain Eukaryota; kingdom Metazoa; phylum Mollusca; class Bivalvia; order Cardiida; family Cardiidae; genus Fragum; species Fragum whitleyi. The sequence continues at coordinate 41,277,290 of OX411552.1, forward strand.
TTTTCTGAATCTAGAATGATAAAACTACCTTCCTGATAAAATGCTTATTTTTAAAACATGAATGGCTAGGAAGTTTTATATCGGGATACATTGGGATTTTTTTCCCGTATGGAAAAAGGCACCCAAGACAAATTTTCACAACCAGAAATAGATCGTCATTTATCAGAGTACATGAATAATTAAATCACAGTACTGTAGGCACTGTTATTGTGAGATACTGAATGGCTGAAACAGTTATTGTTGATCCAGGGGCCCGTTTTACTAAACATCTTGCGATCATTTTTTGCGTAAGTCAAAATTTTAAGTTGCTTCTACAGTAGTAACTAAATATCGAATTATGTCACGCATTGTCTCATTGGAATCGTCTTTCAAAGAAGATTTCAATGAGATATTGTATGGCAGATTCTAAAAATGAATGAAAACACCAGATACGATTCGCGATTTGGACTTACGATAAATTTTGTCGTAAGAAGTTTAGTAAAACGGGTCCCATGAGTTTAGACGCTACGTTAATGACACATGAAACTACATCAATATAAAATATTTGAGTAAACAAATCGCCCAACGATATTTTTTCTACTTTATTGTTATTTTTTCCAAATGAAAGAGTTGAATAAACAGTAACCTTATGACTTTTTAGGGATTCTAAATAAGTCGAGTCCTCATATGTATCAAAGGAAGGGTGAAAGTGCAAAAGTTCCTTCATATGGCGATTTTTGTTCTTCTAATTGAAATTATTTCCTTTTCTCTTTGACATTCAAACGTTCTTCATTTCCTTATAGAAACCCGTCCATAAAAGCAAATAAGCCGAGTCTTAATGTAGTATAGGAAAGGTAAAAGTGCAATAGTTTCTTCGTTTGGTGGCCTTTTTTCTTCTAATTAAAATTATTTCCTTTTCTCTTTGAAACCGGAACATCCTTCATTTCTATCTAGAAGCCTTTTCACAGGAGGGTAGACATACATGTATCCACGGACCCTTGTATATTTAAAGTCCCTGATGTATCTTAACATAACTGAACCAAACGAACCGAGTACGCATATCGTTTGCTGTCCACGATGTATGTTCATACTGAGAGGTCATAGCAAAACTTATGCAAGTAGTTAACTTACATTTGTTTAACGCTGACATTCGACATCAAATTTTGACCATGCCATCTACTCAAGATATAAATTGGAACATCATAAGAGATCCAGAGAGGGGGTTAGCGCAATCGGGAACCCTCGGCGATCTACGAAACAGACTTTTTTCCAGATAACGGAAAAGTCCGAGCGAAGTTCCGAATGCCATACCTCCTTCTCCGGAGTTAAAGGGAAAATACGATTACAGTAATCAAAATCGTGAACTTGGACTGTTTTGGAATGCTTTCGGAAAGAAATTAAGTAAGCGGAGGATCGAGTTTTGAATGTAATTCAAGGAAGGCAATACACTTTTGCTAGTTCCATCCAATAAGACGAAATTAAATATATTATCCCCCATCCCCTATGAAGTTCTCTGTAGTTTTGTGTTTGAAATTCGCACCGGCCATCTACATCGGGGAAAAGTTTGATCAATTTGAATCAAATGACGATCGTTTTAATGATCGCCTAGTGCTTTTGAAAGTTTAAGAAGCGTTTTGAATGCTTTTGGGTGAGTGTTTGGAATGAATGAATGAGTGAATGAATGAATGAATGAATGAATGAATGGAGCACAGTCTGGTCAGAGTCTTCACTGTCTAATTGACAGGTAGATATTGATTCATAGTCCCTGTACGCAATCGCGAATATTTTCATTTCACTCAGGGACTCACCATGTTTCTCAAAGTCTGTTCATCATGCGCACGAGAAATTGTTGGAAATATCACGCGCTGGCTCAATTGTTCTATTTTTTAGATTGACAATTCGATATACACATGTACTATTTCCTGAATAATCACATTCATTTAATGATCTTAAGACTATTAATTTCCCCCTCTGTTTGAACCTTCGAGAAATAGTACCCTTAGAAATACCTGAAATCTTGTCTATAAAAGAAAGGAAATTCCGCCGTCCACCATCAAATGAATTCTCAAATGAAAGTATTTTTTTTTTTGGAGAAATTATTGTAGGCACTGGAAATATATGTTTCTGAACATCTTATCGGGTAAGAAATGTTTTTATTTGTTTTAAACATTGTTCGTTATAATAACACGATATTCTTAAATGCATATTTATGAAATAAGAAAAAAAAAGATACACAGAACTTTATTCGCGTAAAAACTAATATGTTATGTGTTTACTGTGTGCACAGATACATCGTGAAAGTGACATTCATCTCACTTAAAACCATTCTAAATCACTCACAAAGCGCTCAATTCATTCATTCCAAACACTCACTTAAATCGAGCAAAAACGCTCCAAAATGACTAAAAACGATACAATCAACAACTACATTGAAAATATTTATAAATAGAAAAAAAAAAAAAAAAACAACAAAAAAAACGCGATTTCACTGATATAATTGAAATTGTAAGCGTCTGATAGGTTCTTGAAGAAATAGGAATATGTTTAAAGAACTTGTATGCATATTTTACTAAAAGGAGGTAATGAATATCGTTAATTTTGTTCATCCTGAACAAAATTTGCGATATTGGTTTGCCTCCCATTAAATTCACCCAAAACTCGCTCAACACACTCACTCAATTTCATTCCACAATCATTCAAAAATCATTCATCTTGTCAATTTCACAATATTGTTAACTGGAGCTCTGCCCATTCATTGAACTCGACTCCCTCTATAGCGGAAACGTTGACGATATGTTGATTTCGTTACTTGTTCGTTAAAACTATTTTCATTTTAGAATTTGGTAATAAAACTATTTATAATATGACCTACGTCGCGGGTGTGAAATAACGCCGTTTGAATATTTTTGATATTACATGTGTGATATTACACTAGTGGAAAAACTATGCAAATGAGCTAAGAGCAAACAGTAACGCTATTATGTAACTGCGAAAATGACGTCATAATGTAGGCCTAATATATTTTGACGTCAGTATTAAATGGCATTATAATTTTCGAGGAAAATTGAAGTATTGAATATCAAGAATTTTGACGATTTCTCGCAAAACCATGGGTCATCGCTCATAAAATACAGAATTTATTAAATTCGTCATCTTTAAACAGAAAAGAACTCGGCACACACTCGTTTTTATCTGTTTATAGATGACTCGTTTAATACATTCGGTATTCTATGACCTCTCATTCAATATCCTCTATTTTCAGGATTGTGATCTTGTGATAATGGATATAATTTCATTTTTTGCGTTGATGAGTCCATGAATAAAGTCTGATGGGGGAGGAGTTCAAAAGCAATATCATCGAGGTCCGCCCTCGGATTTAACCATTTGCATATAGCTCCACCTCAACCAGACGTTATTCATTGACAAATGAACGCGAAAATGAAATTGTTTCAAAGGTACAATATGAATAATTACAAAAATGAGGATTTTCTTTTAAATTAAAGTATCGAGAAGCCATGTTAGTGCGTCGACCATGCGAGAATTTTACAGTTTCTCTACGGACTACGGCCGCTTTACGGCCTTAAGATCTAAGTTTTAAATGTGTGACTCGTCACGTGAAAAGGGACCATCTAGGAACCCCTTAAAATATTTGTTTGAAAAAGAGATTGATTCTAGTATAGGACACCCAGATGTCATCTTTCAAAAATTCTTTCATTGGAAGTTGGATTGATTATTATAGAATCAGAAAATATAGTAAAGTGTGAAAAGTTTGGACCCTAGTCGGTCTGCGCTGTCCGCGCAGTCTGACGTGGGATCGACACTTTACGCACTACTCAGATGGTCCCTTTTCGCATGACATGTCACATATTTGTATAACTTTTTGTCAAACGAAATCGCATGGTCCGTAACGGCATCCGTAAAATCGTATGATGGTTGCAAGGACAGCATAGACCATCTCAAGGGTACGTTGTAATGTAAGCTTAAATCGTTTCATTCGATATGAAACAAAACAAAACAAAACAAAAAATCTCTATCCCCTTTCGAATCGACTCCACCAGTTATACGAAACCAAACAAAAAAACAACTTTCTCTTTCAGACATCGGACCTATTCTTCTCGATTGTTTTCCTGGCGATTGTGTGATGTTTTGCCATACAATTATCATCGAAGAATTTACTCAATGAACGCTCTCTGATAATGATCTGATAATAGGTACGTTAACTAAATTAAGTCAAATGAATGCAGCAATGCACCTGGCCCGAATACATGATTTGGAAAAACAAACAACACGGTACGTTTTTAAAAGAGGACTATTCTGAAAAAAAAAAGTTAAACATAGTGCAAGTATCAGGACGAACAACTTGATATTTAGTACTGTTAGCCTATGCAAGAGTTTTTTATTTTCTTTGTAAAGAACTGTTAAGTTTTGGGTTAATTTTCCAAGCTGGGTGTATGAATTTTCTCCATCTCTTGAATGGTCTCAAGTTTGTCTTTTGCCAATAATTTATATTCTAGTCATGCTCATCAAGATTTGGGCTTTCTGATTGCTTTAAAATTGATTTCATTACTCAATGAAAATGATATTGAATACGCGGGTAATTGTAAGCGAAAAGTAGTCCCATATAATTATATCCCTTTTCCATAATTTTCAACTATTTTTGCTTCATGATATTTAATCATTAGATATATAGAGAGTTTTCTTTGATTTCACGGAGATATGAAACTAAAAACCTACACACTGATGCGTGAATCAGCTTTGTGTTTCATACGATGTGAGTTGGTATTTAGTTTTATGCCTCTATGAAATCAATACATATTTTCTTCTCCTCTCAATTACACAATGAGTGCCTCTGTATTCAAATAGTTCAAACATAGACATAACTGACGTGAAACAAATACGTACATGTGAAATGTTTGTCCGCTTCAGGTGTAAAATTACGATTAAGGTTTAGAAAAAAGTGCCTATTTAGTAAGACTGCGAGGATTTTGTAGGCTGAAAACAGTTGGTAACAACGTGAAATAAACATTGAAGTCCATAGAAACTTTTCTAAATTGCTAGCTCAGCGCTACATTTATTCCAAACGCTCACCAACCGGTTCGAAAACCATACAAAATTGTTCACAAACATTTCGAAATCGTACAAAACGATTAGCAATTCATTCAAATCTGATAAGTGAAGACGCACAAATGCAACAACGGTTTTTAGATTTAAATAAAGGGAGGTATGAAAATATCGGCCATTTCGTCCAGGACAAAATCAGCTATATAGCACTACCTCCCGTTTTTTTTTTTTTTTTTTTTTTTTTCATTCAAAACTCGCCCCTGCTCGTTCAGTTTAATTCGGAATTCATCGCAAAATCGTTTGCTTAGTCAATTTCACGATGTTGTTAAATGTAGTGTTGATACTTAAAGCACTTGGTCTATTTTCTGCATAGGCGTAGCTAGGATTTTGGAATTTATACGCAGTCAGAAGGCGAACACCAAAGAATATATAGGATAAAGGCGATATTTGGATATTTGTGACAAAAGATGAATGCCCTCCATCCGTTCCCCGTTTTTTTTTCTATGATTTGAGCGTTGGTGAATTATCAAAACATCGAAACTACAGCTTTAATAAGCTGTAGTTTCCATGTTATAATCATTCATCTCCAACATATTTCGAAAGAGGTTGTTTTTTTTATTACGCACTTGCGTAATATGCGTAATGGGTGCTACGCCCTTGCTTCTGAATCTGGGAATATGGTTCTACCTTCCACAAAATAATTTTTGAAATGCGACCTCCGATTGACCTCTACTGGAAACCTATCACAGAGTCATAGAGGATATTGAATGAATGGTCATTTAATACTGAATTTATTAAACGAGTCATCCATAAACAGTTAAAAACGAGACTGCGCCGAGTTTTTATCTGTTGTAGTTGACGAGTTTAATAAAATATGTATTTTATGAGCACAAATTTTATGTAATAGTTATAGTTCATTTCTGACAATTTACGCGATATAACCTAAGCGGAGCGTTAGCGGAGCGCAAGGTTATAGTCTACGCGTATATTGTCAGAATATGAACTATAACTGTTTTACCGATCGGCTTAATTTTTCACCCAATAACTCTAGCTCCAGTGAGTTTTACGTCAATCAATGATGTCAGTCAATTTTGTTGCGTCATACAATATTCAATCAAATCGCCGCAAACAAAAAGGGGAGTGGCGAATTTAATAATTTTCTAGCTTTCATTTATATTTCGTCATTTGGCGAGACGGCTTCAATAGATTAATAATACCCTTTAGTCTCAATTGGCGATGAATACCTTGTGGTGTATTTTATATTCTATTTGGCAAGCTATTCGCGGACGATATGCCCATCTATGAGGATTTTATTTGTGAGAAAAAACGAGTTACGTACTGCGTGACATTCATTTCCAATAAAGCTTGCAGCAAGCAGCTTCTCGGCAATTTAAATGCATCGGAAGCCGTTGTTGTTAGCCCCCTTTTCAGGTTGCAAAAACGTTTGCGAGCGATGATGATTTAAACCCTGCTTTGCTAATAAGTACACGTTTAAAGCGGAGCAACTTTTCGCTAAGGTTTTCGTTTTGAACGCCGGGTAAGTTTTGATACCCAAATGAACGTTGCCTTTAAATGGGTCTCGTATATTCTCGAGACAGATTTCCCGGGTCTAATAGGCTTCAAAGTAATTTAAGCGATTTTTGATTCTTAGACTAAAACGAATATCCAAGTTTATCGTTCTGCCCAATGTTTTAGCTCGTATGTACCCTCCTATATCACCAAACCTAAATACATAGCATATGTTGTGGTTTTTTGCCCACAGGGATAATGTATGGCAATTTTCGCGTAACCCGTCATGAATATGAACATATTTAACAAAGTATAGAGAGGGGTAGGGGGCACTGAAGAATAGATAAATTAAAAGGATTCATATTTAAACAAGAAGTTAGATTCTAGATTTGAGTAAATTTGAAAATCGAAATCAGCTAATTCCTCTCTTGACTTGTACATGTATGTCCAATTAGAACACTCCGATTTGTTTATCATTTGAATGTGAGAGTTGTTGAAAATCCATAGAAATAGTTTTTGCAATAAGCGTTTTTCGAATGCTCGATTACAAGTAAAGGGTCCTTCGAGACCGATCACCAGACAAGATATGACGTCACTGTCAGGTTTGTTCTACAGTCTCCGCCCATATTGACATAAAGTCACGTAGCACACTTATTCGAACAGATTGTCAGGTTATGCGATATATTTTTTGAATTTCAAATGAAATAGCGGTCGATCATTGGCTGAAAAATTAGGGCGATCGGTAAATTCTGTTTATAATATGACCCGAATTTTAGCGAAAAATCGTCAAAATTCTTGAAATTCAACGTTTCAATTTTCCACGAAACTTATATCGCCGTTTCAAAATGACGTCACAAAACATAGATTATGACGTCATTTTCGTGGTTACAATATAGCGTTGCTATTCGCTCAAATATCATTTTTATAGTTATTCCACTAGTGTTATAACACCCGTGTAATATCAAAAATATTTAACGGAATTATTTCACTCCGGCGACGACGGTCAGATTATAAAAATATTTATTTAACGGAGTTCCAAGATGGTCCTTGTTTGTTAGGTGAGTCACATATTCAATCTTATTTCAGCAATGGAAGACGACAAACCCAAGCTTTTATTCGGCCTTAAATGCTTACCAGTTGAAGACGGCGTGTGCAAGGCCTCAGTTTGGATCCATCGAGTCGTACCTATAATTCTGCTAGCAATTGGAACATTCGGAAACATTATAAACATTTTTGTTATTTCTCGCAAGAAATTGCGAGTGACACCTTGTTTTCTTCTTGTATTTCTGTCAATTTTTGATCTTGTCTTTTTATGGACTTTCTACGCGCAAACTTCGCTTCAGTTTGGATTCAGTATAAATCTAAGTATCGTTTCGATGCTATATTTCTTGATTCAACTTTGGATATCGCGACTGGCCGGGGCTGCATCGCTCTGGACGGTCGCTATTTTCACTATTGAAAGAGCACTGTTTGTATTTTGTCCCCACCGGACAAGTGTCCACCTCAACAGAAATAGAAGTATAGGCCTGGTTGGGATAATGGTATTCACAATTGGGGTGATGCTCGGGGTGGTTGATTTTGGCATAGGCCTCAATGTCAACGTTGATAATTGGCCATATATGAACCGAACCGGTAATGGAACGGTGGATTTCAAGCCGGTAGATAATGAAACGATGAACGAAAAGCTACTTAATCAAATACCAGGCTCCAGAAATGAGATAGCTCTTATTTCGGAACTGGTAGTTTGTCAAATGATACCATTTTTAATCATCATTTCAGGAAACATTGCTTTGCTCGTACATCTGTTCAAAGGTCGTGTAGCAGGGGCTTCTGCAGATTCACAAACGACTCTCCTCCTGTGGATCACGGGTCTAATGCTCTGCACCCTTGGTCCGTTTGGGATCTTCGTGGTTACAATACAAATTTTGTCGAACTACCTTGACCAGTCTTATCCAGTGATTGAGCTTCTCTTTTCTATCATAAACGCATTGGTTATGAGCAATCACTCACTTAACTTTGCATTGTACGCTTGGAAGGGGACGGTATTCAAACAGGAATGTAGAGAAATTTGGAAAGAACTTAAAAACCTTGCATGTGCGTGCAAATGTCGATAGGAACGACCCCGGGCATTGGTCTTGAGGTTCCGTATTTCTAAGATCATATACAGCCCAATGCCAAAAGTGAGTCAAGTTTTTCATGGCGTCGCAATGTTGAAAACTGTAAACAAACTTTAACAAGTGAACTTACCCTCTCATGATTCGGAATGAACTTTGAAATTTTCTTTATCATCAGTTTTAAGCATCTGCTAGTATACAATGTTGAGTTTATTTGTGTTGGAAATTTGATCTATACAATAATGAGACATCAATCAAGGCACTGTGGTATATGTCTTCGGTGTCTTTGATACCATCTATCAGATGAATTATTATTTTCACGGAATACTCCAAACAATTTCAACACATTTTTTTCCGAAAAATCAAGGTCCTTTGCTTATCAACAGAGCCAAATTTTACATCCATATGATTTCATTCCTGAGATCTGAGATCTTGGCTAATGAAAATAGCAATCATCCTTTTAGAAGATCTTGAGATAGCTTCCATAATTCTAAACCCCTATTTGACAAATATGCTCAATTTCTATTTGAACTTAACTCTAGAATTTATATTACCCACTAAGCAACAATTTTTTTTAATTCTTTGGCATTCGATGCATTCCAACCCAATGGTTCAAAACACATTGATCAAATACGTTCACTTTTTTGCTCTGAAAAATCGGCTTCCAAGCTTGATATATTTCTTCAAATGTATACAAATTCCTGTAATTTTAAATTACATAAAATCAAAAATAAAGTTTATATAAAAATGACGATACTTCATTGCTTTGTTATCCACTCACCATCAATTAAAAATATCCAATTTTATTATGCTAGGTCAGTCCTTATTTGAGGTTAAATAAGATTCACACAGATTAAATTTAAAGCGCAGGAAAACTTCAATACACAATTAATATTACAAACAATACTACGCACCCACCTAAAAATAGACCAAATACACGAATTTTATCAGGTAAACTGTGTATTTGGTGGTTTAATCAAGATAAAATTGATTTAAACTTAACTCGCTATGAGGTGTTTTGATAAGATATTCGTAGCACCGCCATTAACACTTTCCTGTTTTTCAAAATTTTGGACCTGTCCAAATTCAAAGGTTTTGCAGACGAAAATTTAAAGTGAATTTAATTTGAAAAAAAATCATTAAGTAGGGTTGAAAATAGTGTGGAAAAAGAAGAAATTGCTTGTCAGAAGCAATTTCTTCTTTTTTCACAATGTTTTCTCAATCATAAAATCACAGGCACGTAAAAAGCAGGGATTAAACAGCAAAGGGTTAAAAAAACCTGACTCACTAGTCGCATGCTGCTGACACAAAGACAAATGTATTGCAACACCCAATTTTCACCAAAGAAGTTTTGAACAAGAGTGAATTGTGATAACTTGACGCATTATATACACAAGAAAACATTTCAGTGTTTTTTTCTAATTCTGCCATTTTATGCAATTCGTGGCCAGTATAAAAATAACACGTTTTAATGAATTATTCGTACATATTTAAGTATGGCTGCATCGAATGTGCTCGATGGGATTTCAATCTGATTATTTTCTCTATTCCAAGACTGATCAACACACTGTACAGTCAACATCATGTACAGTAGAACTTGTGTTAAGCGACCACTTCGGAATCCCAATAAAAAGTGGTCGCTTATGAGAATGGTCGCTTAATGCAACATTTCACGAAAAATAACACGGGTCATTTTGATAGCATTTGTGATTTGTCGCATAATTCTTACTGAAATTAATTATGTTCGAATCCAATAGAATCGTCTCATTGAGACGATTCTATTGGGTTCCAACATCATACGGTTCAATAATATGGAATTTTTGGTAAAGGAATGTCCACTTTCTCAAAGATTTTGTTTAAAATGAAGGGACTTTTGGAAATGGTCGCTTGACAAAAGTGGTCGCTTAATAAAGGTGGTCGCTCAAGCAATATCAGCTTAACATCCATTTGCGACGATAATCATGGTATCCACATTTCCTCTTTTACCCTGGATTACACATAGGATATGAACATGGTCATTATTTTTGCAACATCTGTAACAACTGGTAACGATTTTGTTTAGTTTGTTTGAATGGGTTTTACGCCGCTTTCAACAATTTCGCAGTTATATCGCGGCGGCCGGAGCACCTAACAATGGATTCCTGGTATTTCTTTCACCTGTTCTACCATTACACCCTTTCCTAGCCTCCGACTGCTATCTCGCATAGGTTTACAATTATGAAGATTTTGAATAGGATCTAACAGTTCACACACTTGTCGAATAGTGATGTCGAATGAATATTCGACGGGGTTCAAATTCTCCTTGAATGAAAGTACTCTTTTTTTTTTACATTCATTTAGATGTTGTTGTGCTTTTTTCTTTGTATAAAAAAATGATGAATAAATGAATACATATTATTTTCGTTCTTTTTCTTTGTTTGAAAGAGACTTTCAATATTTAGGCTGAATCGCAGAGTGTTATTTATCTTATAAGTATACAAATATCCGTGTGATAACAGCTCATTTGAATTTTCGTTGTGATGTAACATTGGTAATTTAGAACAATGACATAATGCGGTTATTTTTATAAACTTGCATTTCTGTTAGAAACATCGATAACAACAAGGCAAAAAGAGGTTAAAAGGTAAATATAATACGTACTTAGTTCTTATGAAAAAATATCTAACTCGGTCGTGGGAATTGTTAATTGTCTCGACAGAGCCTCGACAATTATCAATTCTCCCAACCTCGTTATATATATATATATTTTCATACAAAACACTTATTACGTATTATATATAAATTTGTGTGATGTCCGTGGTCTAAAGGTAGAGCGCCGGCCTCTTGACCCAAAGATCCTGAGTTCGATTCCCGGGAGCGGCTACCGATCTTGGTTCTTTCATTGACCCACTCATTCGGCGCGAGTACTGTTGAATTTACCGGGAAGCAGAATCGAGAGGGATTAATCTAAGTTGTAAGAACTTGTTTCCCAATCGATGTGAAATAAATAGGTTTAAACCATATATAAAGTTGTTTTATTGTGTTTCGCGCAACGGTGAGAACTATTGTCCTAAGATGTCACGGTTCAAGCTTGTTAACTGTTGTCCGAGGCCGAATTCAATGGGCAACGGTCCAGAATGTCGCCCTCGACACCGAGGCTTACAGTTAGTAACCATTCGGAACATCACTCGGCCATTTCCGTAAACTGCAACAGACCTTAGATGTATGTAAGGCGGATGGGTATGTAACAAAATCGTGCACTTTGTTAGGCGGAAACAGTGGCAGAAAAACTAGCACTGTAGATTTATATCTTTTACAGTAAATAACGGCTGAAAAATCTTAATTTTTGAGAATGACGAATCATTCTCAAAAATTTAGATTTTTTCAGTCGTTATTTAAGAATCTTAAGATATTTATATAAGGATACGATGATTTTACGTCAGTGACTCAAACGAGTAGCACTCGCGCCGTCGAATGTTTTCACTCGAAGTTTCGAGGGCTAACGCCATTTTAACTGACGTCATCGAGTTTTTTCAAGGGTTTCCCATTTTTAAGTTGGAATGCGGAGCAATTCCAACTTAGATTTAACAAAACCGCAAAATGAACCCAAGATAAATTCATTTCGGGTTTTTTGAGAACACACATCACGTGAACAGGATGTGAATACACTTCGGCCTATTTTGTATATCTCAACTTGACAAAGACATACAGTTTATTTCATCAAAAGGTAATAATGCTGTACAATTACACAACTATCACTTCATGTATATTATTAACACGCTAATTCTTGATTTCAACGATATTTATTGAAATTTGCGTACGAATTTACTAGTATCACATGTTTACATTACTATATTTGGAAATCATGTAATGAGTCAAGTTAAATAAGGTCAGCTATTGAAAATAGCACTAGCCAATCACGTGATCTGCTTATTTGGAAATGTCGCGATCTGGTTTCTCAGTATTGTGGCAATAGCACAGGCCAATCACGTGATCTGCTTATTTGGTAATGTCGCGACCATTTTCGTAGAATTATGTTATAGCTTCTTTTAAAGGTAAAGTTTCTCTTTCTGAACGACCTTATGACACATTTAATTTATGACAAATTGTTATATTGTACATTTCTGTCTACAGTTACGAAATAAAAATCTTTAGTTTTTCAGTGAAGGTACACTTTTAAAGTTAATAAATATTTTTGCAACATATTGTCGTTTGTTTTCCGTCATATCGGCATGAATGTTTCATTGTCAAAGTCCAAATTTCATCAAATAAAATCCTGGCCAACACATCTTTAATGGAATTATGAATATCTTTGCCCAATTGCATTCCATCACCAAAATAACTTGCCATTTGAAAGTTCAACTTGTTTTCTTCACATTCTCGCACATCAACACGTTTAAGAGTACCATCATACAGTTAGTTACATCGAGAAATTGACATTCATCTCAATCAAAAAAATTCTTATTCGCTCACCCAGGGCTCCATTCATTCATTTCAAACACTCACTCAAACCATTCAAAACTCTCAAAATTACTCAATAAATAAGATTAACTTGTACATTCAAAATAAATAAAGCATTTTAGAACCAAATCGCGATTTCACTGACATAATTGAAATTTAAAGCGTCTGATTGGTTCTTGGTGAAATATAAAGCTATTGGTGTAACTTTCATGCATTTTTTTATTAAATTGAGGTTTACATATCGCTAATTTTGTTAATCCTGAATAAAATAAGCGAAATTGGATTCCCTTTCTGAAATTTCACTCAAAACTCGCTCCGCTCACTCATTCAACATCATTCCTAAATCATTCCAAAATCGTTCAATTTATCAATTTTACGATTATATTAACTATACCCCCAACTCAGAAGTAGAGGAGCACTTATTGATTTCACCATGTCTGTCTGTCAGTCTATTGGCCTTTTGCTTTCCGCTAGCTAAACGGAGAAGCAATTGACCTGCAATAATGAAACTTTACACAAATATTGCCCATGACCCAAAGAAATACCTATTGTTTCGGGGCATACATGTCACGGTCATAAGTTACCTTGAACTGTTAACAGTTTCCACTCTAACTGAACAACCAATTGACCCAAATTATAAACCTTGAAACAAATGTTGTCAATGACACAAGAAAGTGCAAAATTTTGGAGTCACGAAGGTCGAAGTTACAATAGAACTTCGTCCAAGAATTGTCTTGCGATTCCAACTCATGAAGTAAAAGATTTCCCTGCGAAAAAAAGCTTTTCACCGAGGACAAAGCGCTTGTTGAGGTTCACTTTGCGACAATTGTAATTAAAAATGTAATTGATAACTGAAATGGAGCAGAAGTCATTTGAAAAATAACATAGAAACTGTTTTGAGTGTATAAGTGTCCGCCTCTGCGTCCATTACTCGGCTATATGGTCCATATCATTTTCTTCCTTTTTAGCTCACCTGATTACTACATGCTCAAGGGGAGCTTAAAGGATCATCCCGACTCCGACGTCCGTCGTGTGTCGTCAACTTTCTTAAAACTTCTTCTTCTCCTAAATCGCTGGGCCGATTTCAATAAAATTTTGACAGAATGTTCCCTGGGTGACCTTCTTCAAAAATTCTTCGCTAAATTCTGATAATCCACAAATATGGGCGTGGTAGGGCGGTGCTTATTTTGAGCCAGAAATCTTTGAACGACATCTTCTCCTGAACCACTGGGGCGATTTCAATGAAACTTTACCAGAATATTTCTGGGGTGACCCTTTTTAATAAGTGTTCGTGAAATTGAGAATGGCCCATAAATATGGGCATGGCAAAGCGGGGCTTACTTTAATCCTGAGATCTTTGTATAACACCTCTTCCTGAACCACTGGGCCCATTTCAATGAAACTTTTCCAGAATGTTCCTATGGTGACCCTTTTCAAAAATTGTTTTCAAAATTTTGATTGGCCCATAAATATTGGAGTCGCAGGGCGGGACTTATTTAAGCTCAGGACCTTTGAACGAAATCTCCTCCTGAACCACTGGGCCGATTTCAATAAAACTTTACCAGAACGTTCCTTTGGAGACCATCTTTAAAATTTGTTTGCAAAGTTTTGATTCGCCCATAAATATGTGCGTGGCAGGCCAGGGCTAATTTTCACTCTCCTCTGTGTATTGAAATTTCTTTCAACAATTAGCCATTAGGCAAATTTGAATGAAACTTTGCCAGAAAGTTTCTTGGATGAGACCAACTGGACAAATCGGATTCAGGACAGCGGATTAGGACCATTTTGGCCCTCTTGTTATCATTTTTATTCCATCAATTGAAGGCCTGTATAGCGAATCAGGGGTTTAAGCGTCTCTCGTTGTTAAAATACATTGATTTATATACGCCCGTCAAAAGACGAGACGTATTATGTGATCACCTGTGGTGGGCGGGAGGCGTGAGCTTCGTAAGTGGCTTGAGGTCACCATCTCTTGAACGCATTCCAACTTATCAGTACTTTCAGTACTTTGATTTTGAAAATAGTCCGTCTATGGTCATCCGAGGTTGGTCGTGGGATTGGCCGAGTGGTGTTCCGAATGAGTTAGTAACATCGTAGAACTGACATTCACCTCGATCAAATTCATTCTTAATCGTACCCTCAACATTCCTTTTATTTCTTTCAAACTCTTTCTCAAACGATGAAAAAAACTTTCAAAAATCGTTCAAAAAACTTCCCATTCGCTGTAGTGATTAGCCATGTACAAAAATATTGTGGTTTTATAAACATACATTCTTTTACGCAGATGTCAATTTTTTATTATATAATATGGTGGAAAACTTTGAACAATGTTTTCTCAATAACGTAAATGAAGAATTTCAATTAGATTTGACAAAAATCATCACTGTTTAAACCTGAACCAGACTGCAGTTTATTTTACTTTGATTGGCTGAAAACAATTTGGTTGTGGAGATAATTATTATATACATGTACATTGTTATAAAGTGAAAACTTTGAACATATTTCCTCGAAAAGTATTTAATTGATTTCACTTAAATTTTACACGAAATTTTTTTAGAAAAGTTTAATTGTTCTTTCGAATAAAAGGAAAAAGCAATGAATACAATGTACAATTATCAATATGATATATTCTTTTTACGTGTCGCGAATTGCCTATTTAGTGACTGATTGGTCCATTAAGTAAGGAAATCTAAACAAGATTTATATTTCACATTGGCTTGAGCTCCCCGTTATTGACGTATAGGTCATTTGCACATTGGTTCCAGTAATACGCTTTGTAGGAAGAAAGGTACGGCGTATTTTTATTATTAGCTTATTCATTTACTTTTTTTGTTTCAATTTTATATAATTTTCGATATCCATCTTTTAATGGTGAAATGTGTTTTTGAAGATATTACACAAAACGCGTTTTAAGGATAATTTAAGAATTTCTTAATGATAATAAAAAAGAAAATAACAAGAAAAGATATAGAAAAAATAAATCTTAGTCAGTGTGTCAATTTCGTTATACATATTTTATATATCCCCTATACTGGCTCCCGTCCCACTGATCTGAAGTATTAAGAAATGAGCAATTCAACTAGACAAATTATACATGTAATTTCTTATCAGCTTATATTTTCTCTGACTGGCCGATCAATGGACAGTTTTTTGAGAATATGGGAGGTATTTTGAAATAGAGAAACATGATTGGAGTACCTTATTTAACACTAACTGACAGCATGGCAGCTAGGCTATATATCCCCTTGTGATAGAGAATACACAGGGTTATTGTTGTTTTAAGCATCATCTATGTAGAATTACAATTTGAGCATTTGCGTGACATTTCCGAGAATTTCCATATGCGCAAGTTTAAGACTCGGATCAGCCTGTGCAGTCGCACAGTCTGATCTGAGTCTTCACTGCGTGCTTAGTAGACGGTTCCGGACCTAAAGTCTCTGCTTACAATTCAATAACAATTTGAATACATTGCGTGATTGCTCAGACTTCTCAATGCCTGTCAATCTTGCACACATGCAATGTTGGAAATCTCACGCTCAGGTACATATATTTTAGAGTGTGAAATTTACAAGGAACTATCTCCCATAAATCCCACATCAAAGTATGCCAGGACGATAACACCGACTCGGACTCTGGCTAAATAGCGGTGACGAAAGATCGACGTTTTGTCCCCAAATACTCGAGTTTCAAAGGGTGTAACCAGACTTTCTATATGATTTATTTTCAACAGTGCTCCAAACTAAAAACGCAAGCCAGGTTTTAATTTCGAACGAAACCAATAACTTCCTGGGATAAGAACTATAAAGTCTTGCAGCCTATCTACAAGTCTGTTCAAGGTAAGTTCAAGGTAAGTGAGTAGCTGTGTCTACGCCGCTTTCAACAATATTTCAGTTACATCTTGGCAGCTGGAGCACCTAACAATGAATTCCTGGTATTTCTCTTACCAGTACTACAATTACATCCTTTCCTAGCCTCCAGGTGCTATCTCACATAGGTCTACGATTATCAACCCATTGGTGAGAGACAAATAGTCGGGAAGGATGAGTGCCGCCGTCGGGGATCGAACTCGGGACCTCTAGATTGACAGTCCGACGCGCTACCAACTGCGCTATGACGGCGGCTTCGACTCCAAACCTTGGCATTGATGTTATAAAACACCAACATATAATTCTCTATATATCTGGCACTCTTCCACCTACAGCTAAGAACATCGAGACACAATCAAAATGGATGGTTGATATAAAATAAACTAGTATGGTTTTGAACGATCTTAGAAATGAATGATAGGGGTTTCATAGAATATTGATGCTTTACTCAATATTGAACGAAATCATAACTGTCGCATTACTTCCCTTTTATATATATATAATATATACTTAGTGTTTTGTATGAAAAAAAATATCGAACGAGGTTCGGAGAATTGATCATTGTCGAGGCTCTGCCGAGACAATTATCAATTCTCACAACCTCGTTAGCTATTTTTTCATACAATACACTAAGTAAATATTATATTTATCTTTTAATCTTAAAAAGAGATTAAATCCAGCATAGGTCAACCAGATTTATAACCTCTATTTGTCTTGTTTTCCTTGATCTTTCTTACTGAAATGCAAGTTTCTAAAAATAACGGCATAATATCATTGTTCTAAAAATATCTATGTAATGACATAAAAAATATCATATGGGATGTTATCCCACACATCTTCACGAGTCAAGGGGTATCGAATCGATAGCTTCTTCTCGAATACCTAA
This sequence comes from Fragum whitleyi, assembly GCA_948146395.1. NCBI lineage: Eukaryota > Metazoa > Mollusca > Bivalvia > Cardiida > Cardiidae > Fragum > Fragum whitleyi. The sequence goes on from OX411552.1 coordinate 41,295,145, forward strand.
CATACCTCCCGTTGTGGGACCTTCTTGTAAGATGGTTACTGATTGATTCGTCTCGAATTCCGTTCTGTGACGTCACGCGTACAAAAATTACCCATTCAATCAGCCAAGGGTAAGATAAGTAAATCGTTCGTAACCCTTGGCTCGACAAGATGGTTATCACATGAATATTTGTGTAGTTATAAGATAAAAAAATTATGTGACGGGCCAAAAGATGTTTCCAAATTTATGACTGCCATTGAAACCGTAGATACCTTTGGAACTCAATAATCTACCGGTGAGCATATTTGACCCGTGAGTAGAAAAGGGACCAATTTGGTAGCAAGCAAAATGTCTACCCCAAATCCAGATTGCACAGTCTGACTAGGGTCGAAACTTTTAGCATGTGGCTTATTTTTTAGTCTAAAATTATCATTCCTTGATCCCGTGAAAAATTTCTCGTAATGTGACCTGCGGATGCACTATATTCGAACCAATATGTTTTTCATATATTTGACCAGTCACGCGAAAAGGGACCATCCGTAAAATGAATTATTGAAAAAGATATTTAATCCAGCATAGGTAAACCAGAACACGCATTTATAAAATTCTTTCACTGGAAGGTAGCTTGATCCTTCTAGATTAAGAAAATAAGCGCGGTGCAAAAAGTTTCGATTGTAGTCAGTCAACGCGGACCGCGTAGTCTGACTAAGATCGACACTTCAAACACGGCCCAGATGGTCCCTTTTCGCGTTACGGGGTACATATTTATTTCAACGAAGTGTCCGGATGCGTAACAGGTCACAATATCACAAAAATAATTTTGTATAATTCAAAAAGTTTTATTTATTCGTTTTAATTATATATTTTGTTTTAGATTTACCATGCGAACTTGCGAGCTCATACTTTCATTCTTTTGCAGGAATGGCAGAAACTAGCCAGAAGATTCTTTACGGAGTGAAATGCCTGCCAATAGGAAATACAATCTGTCAAATATCCGTTTGGATCCACCGAATCGTGCCAGCCATTTTCCTGGCTGTCGGGACCTTTGGAAACATTATAAACATTATTGTCCTCTCTCGTAAAAATATTCGTAACACCCCGTGTTTCCTTCTGGTTTTTCTTGCCTTTTTCGATATCATGTGCCTTGTGTCGTTATTCCTCCACACCCCACTTGGTCTAGGCTACAACATAGAGATTCGCTCTTTGTCTTTCCTAGCGTGTAGCATTCAAACGTGGCTGTCGACATTTTCGGGCGCTGCTTCACTTTGGACTGTTGCCATTTTTACAATTGAACGAATGCTTTTTGCCATGTTCCCCCATAGAACAGGCATCCATTTGACTAGAAATAAGAGCATTGTCTTGACAGGACTCATTGTGTTAGTCCTTGGTTCAATGTTGGGCGGTTTGATTATTGGCGTTAGTCCTGAAAGCGGTCCAGATAATATCACCGCCACCAATACAAGCGCCAATCAAAATGGGTTTGAATGTTGGCGTACATCTATAAAAGGTAAATCAGAGGAAAACCTATGGCAGACGGCCACATTACTTCTTTGTAATATGATACCATTTTCAATTGTAATCATTGGAAATATCATTCTCCTTGTCCATTTATGTCGAAGAAACAGACAAGGGTCCGCGGCTGAATCACAGACCGTTCTGTTACTTTTGATAACCGGAGTCATGCTTGCGACCCTGGCACCTTTTGGAGTCTTTGTTTTCACATTTCAAATATTGTCAAGCACCCTAGATAAATCTTACCCCGTAAGCGAGCTCTTGTTTTCAATCGTCTATTCTCTAATTATGGCAAACCATGCTCTCAACTTTGTGCTTTACGTATGGAAAGGTTCATTGTTCAAAAAAGAATGTAATCTAATTTGGACAGAGTTGAAATCTTGCAGATGTGCTTTGTAGGACTAATTAGAGCCTGTGCATGACATTTTCAACAAGTTGAAACACACATGAGGCGCAAACAATCAGCAGCCTAGCCAGTATCACAGTGTAATTAGAAAGCTTCCTGCCTGTGGAGTGGCACTTCAAGATCTTATCTATATGAAAAGCAAAAAGTGAAGACTCTTGCAGATTGTGCAGATGCACAGGCTGTCCAGAGTCTTTGCTTGGTGCTCCTTTAGATTGTTGGAAATGTCATGCACTGGCTCATTAATGAATCGTTGTAATTGTGCGCTATTACGACAGCATTGTGTTGTAATATATTTTGTGAATATAAAGGATGTGTCATGTGATCTTGTGTTAAACAAGCTGATCTTAACCTCGTCTAGAATAGAAATGTCGAGTAACCGATTCTATTACTCCCATAGACTCCAGTCTTGAGCGATAAACCATCATTGCGTTCAGAATGACCAAACGATGCAAACAGTTTGCCAATTATACCCTGCTTTGCATGTGCACTTGCGTGCAATGCAGGGTTTAATTGCAAAACTGGTTGTACCGTTTGGTCACTTGAAAGCATTGACTTTTTTGAACGCCTAGATGATAAAATACCACGTTAATGTGCATTGACGATTTCAAAATGTATTCCTATGATTTCGGAGCGTATTCGATCGATTTGAGCGAGTGTTTGGATTGAATGATTGGAGCCCTGGGTGAATGGTTTTGAATGATTTAGATCGGAATGAGTGTCAATTTCACAATATTTTTTGGCAGTAAGTTCAGGATAACTTATCATCACTCACAGATGGCTCCATGTTGATACCCAATTCGAAAATGCGGAAAAAGGTGTCATTTTAGATACTGTCTAGACTACTCTATACTTTTAGTTGATATTTATTTTGTAGAATATAACAAATGGTAGTAGTTGTATCATTTTTCAATCACTAGAAATTTATTTTTGTACATGTACATCGTTGTTTGTAATAAATTCTTAATCGAAGCGTATGGTTATCATTAATTGATAGACTTATTCTCTATCCCTAAATCGGTACGCCTAGAATAGCTTTAGAGATGCCACGAAAAAAAGGAATTCGTCGTTTTATTCCCCTTCATTACTGGCTCTTCCAATTTTAACCTATAAAACCGGGTTCGATCCCCGTCGACGGCATTTATCCTTTGGGCTGTTTGTCTCCAACCAACAGCTTGATAAACCAGCGCAGTCCGACTAGTGTCAATAATTTCCGCTATTCCAATATAGTGATTTTTCGAGAGACGGCTTATATCACGCCAGCCGAAAGAGGCGGAGAAGCGTTCTTAACCCTTGTCATGCTAAATAAATTTTGCTTAAAAATTTTCATCAAAATCAAAGGGCAAAATGCACAGAAAGTTCCAACTGTAGATCAATTTTTTAATTGAGAAAATTAAATCTATTGACAGTTCTGGTTTGAAAGTGAGAAAAAGGTGGTGTAGACTAACATCACACTGCACATATGTGCAGGCTGGTGTTTGTCTATCGCTCCTGCCAAAGCAGAAATATTTGAAAAAATTAAATCTAGTGACAGTTCTGGTTTGAAAGTGAGAAATAGGTGGTGTAGACTAACATCAGACTGCACATATGTGTAGGCTGATGTTTGTCTATAGCTCCTGCCAAAGCAGAAATATTCCGGATTCAGCATGACAAGGGTTAAGGCTGGGGCGCTTGGGTTATTTTTTTGCAAAGGGTTATAAGCTAGATTTTTGACATTGCAGCATGAAGGCTGTCTAAGCAATAAGTCGTGTTATCTAAATGTGACGTTTGAGTTGTGCGTTGAATTAGTACTTCGCTTGTGTTCATAGTGCGGTGCCTTATGTAATCCCTAGGATTTTCGTGCTGAAATTGGTTTTTTGGCTTTAATTTATTGTTTATGGGTTAAGCAATCGAAACTTTTGCGGGTCCAAATTTTTTGGGTCTGCTCCCCGATTTTATGGGCTCTCAAAGGAGCCCATATGGGCAAAATCGGTATTTTCCTAATACTAGGTTCAGGAAAGGCGTTTTTTTTTGGTTCTTCTTAAATGATTTCTGTAGGTTAACAATGTATTTAGTGTTAGAACACTTTTGAAAATACAGTAACTCATATTTCAAAAGCTTTTCCACTATTTTTGGGCTCTCACGGAGCCCAAAATAGCAATTTTGGCTGTTTTTTATTAATAGGTTTAGGAAAAACATTTTTTGTTTAGAGATGATTTTTTAAGCTCTGTTTTGGTATAAAGTGTTGGTTGGCATTGAAATACTTGCAGGTCCATGTTCTCTATAACCATTTCAGGATTTATGGGCTCTCCGGCATAATAGCCCATGCGAACTAATTTGGGTGGGTTTTTTTAATAAGGGTCACAAAAAGGTTATTTTCATTGCTGTTGAACCGTTCTCCAATTACTTTCAGCATGTTATTGTATTTAAGATAGCTTTGGTATTATAAACAATAAGCCCATATTTTAAAGTCTAATAGTCCTTTTGATTGGCTTGCAAAGGATCCCACAGGAGCCGGACAATGTGTTTCCGAAGTTGGGTTTTAAGAACAACGGCACTTCTCATGGTGTTCACGGGTACTAAAATTGCACAAATGAATTTTTAATGTTTGAAACAAAATGTCGATCGAAATTATCTTAACCAACAACGAGATGTTAAATCAATTTAACTGGATCTTAATGAGCCAATATGAACCAACACGAACACTTTGCCTAATAATGGGTGGGAGAAAATCAATTTCTTGTCTTAAACATTTCTCGAGCCTCATTAAATTAAGTAGGGTTATGATGAGGGTAGAATTAAAAAAAATGAATCAAATATCCAAAGCCCAGACATGATTATTGGCCCTTGGTGAAGCCTATATGTGCAGGTTTGAATATCCTCCAAATAAATGAAGGAACTACTCTATAGTTTGAAGCTTTTTTACACAAGTCTAAAATCATTGTAGTCGAAAAACCTAAAATATGTAACCCCGATCGACTGTATCAAACTCGCCATATTGATTAAAGCTGCTCTTTCACAGATTTGGAAATGCGATTTTTGATTTTTTTTTAAATTAATCGGAAATTATTACTTTATCGTGTAAAAAACTCTACAATAGATACGATCTTGTAAGGCAAAAAGAAAAAAAGACAGATAATCCTGAATTTAGCGGAATTCCATTCTGAAAAAATAAAGCAACTACTAACGCCTAAAAGATTATTCTTAAATTTTGAGTCAACTATTTACGCATGCAATTCCCTCTGTTTGTCCCATTCTTTCAAGGTCAAGGTCGAAGTATTTGTCAATTGGGGAACTTCATATCGAAACATGCGAAAAATGAAACATTATACACGTAAATTAACAATTTCGAAATTTTTAGACTGGATTTAATAAGACTGATTCGTCACTGACCTTGCCGATTCGAACATTCAAGCTACAATTTTTTTTAAAGAGTTGACATATGGTCAGCAAGAAAGTCCCCCCTTTAGCCATAACGAACCCTCAATACTTACATGCATCCATTGAATAGGGACATTTTTTCAAAGGCTTTCTTTTGCACTTTGTAGGTTGCAAAATTAAACCAAGATTCAGATGGTCATGCCGAATGATGTTCTTTACCAAACATGCATTTCCCGAGGCAGCAAGATATAATTCAAATCTGCAAGATTACATGTACACAGATTACTGTTAAGTAGATGCAATTTAACTGGCATCCAATATAGTGCATTTCATTAGAATGACGAGTTCCTAGATTTGGTCTAGTCCATGATGTTTCCTTTATAGACATAAATGCACCTGTTTGAAGATTATAACATGTCAAAACGAGTTGAAATGATAAAGTTGTTGTAGTTGATAAGAATTTTTGGTAACTTATTTCTATGACAAATTAAACAAAATAGATAAAAGATAATATAACTATATATGTTACAAGAAGTTGTTTGTAATAAGCGTTGCATGTGTATCAGTATCACCTCTTTTACTTGATTTTTAGGAAGATTTGTTTAAAAAAAATGCAGCAAATTTTATCAGAACAGATGAGATATATACTAATAGACATTTCTATAAGAGTGTCTGTAAGTAGGGACATGTAGTTAACCGATGCAGGCGTTTTGCTTGCGAATGCTTGAGAATATTTGCAAGAATGGCAATTCTTAAGGACTCAAAAATCTGTAAGTTCAACAGCAATTGTGTGTCGTTGATAAAAATTTCAAAGGAAGAGAGCTTATGCACACATCTATAACTCTTACTCTTAATTGATGAACATGTTGTTTGATACAGTTTTAAATTTATATGTATAAGCTAACTATGCATCATATACATTGTATACTTTACTCTAGACGTTAAAAGGCAGGAACAACAATTTGAAACAGAGTAAAGCGGATAAACTAGCAAAAATAGTTTTATTCGTGGGAACTTATAAATGTCAAAGCAAATATACAACATTGAATAAAAACATATTTATCCATCGTATCTTTACAGAATGCCGAAAAATGTTCTTATGGGCTTCATTAAGCGCCGATGAAATAGGTATGGGCTTTGCAAAATTGATTCAAATATGTTTTACCGAGGCCCACATCAATTACCTCATAAGGCTTCAGAAATAACATTCTTCAGAAATCTTTTCTTGAACCAAATTGATTGCAAAGTAACCATGTTGATTCATATGGGCTTATTAAGGGTCCATATAATCGATAACAGTAGGGTAATTAGTTAGGAAATTTAAACAGAATATCTCCAACCCAAAGAGATCATTGATACCATTTGTGGTACAAGCGAGCAACATTGAAAACAAACAAATTTTACGAAATATATCGTTTATTATTTTAATCTGTCGTATATTTGCATTATGCAAAACACACACAAACCCTTCTCTTATGGGCTTCATTTAGCGCCAAAGCAACGGGTACAATTAAGAACATCGTGAAATTGAAAGATATTACTAACAAAATCATTCTTCATCATTCGTTCAAAGCTCCATTCATTCATTCTCAAAACACGTTAAGGGAGGTAATGGAAATTTTAAACGCAATTATCGATTTCATGTTACCTCCCTTAAAAGTCATTCAAAACACACTCCTCCCACTCGTTCAATTTCATTTCGATATAATTCCACAATCATTCATTTTATCAATTTCACTTTGTTTTAACTGTATGGGTTTTTTAAAATTCAATTCATATACTTTTGTACCATTTTTGGAACAAGTAGGCACCACAAAGAGGGCTATATTTTTTTCAAAAATCGCGAGTTAGGAAAACTCCTAAATCTGTTCATATGGGTTCATTTTAAAGCCAATCAAAAAGCATATCAGAAGTTAAAAAGATAAAAATGATATACATCAACACTAACCAACGCTAGGTATTGAAATTAATTTGAAAAGAAAGGTCAAAGGAATGGCATTTTTTTGTGAATCTTATTTAAGGAAAACACCCTAATCGGCTCATATGGGTTATTATGAGAGCCCAAACAAATTCCAAAATGACCCTAGAGAACATGGACATGCAAGTATTCCACGCCAACCCATCAATTAAAACCAAAAAATCAATTTCAGCACGAAAATCCTACGGGAGCCCTTTTTCGTACATAAGGAACCGCACTATCAGGTTCGATCTTTTGTTACAACTGACGGATAAATCAAATGACAATAGTTATAATAATAAACAAGAGCACCGCCTACGGGTACACTCTCGGCTTCAGGCGCTGGTAAATGCAAAAAATCTAAGTAAACCAGGGGAAATCACAAATGCTAAGTTTTATGCAAATATCCTCTATAACAACAGAGATATGACCAAGGTTAAATTTTGTCATGCGAAGAACACAAAGGTGATCACAATAGCTTATGTTTGATTGTTTCATTTAAAACCTTGTTTGAATTTGAAGCGCTTTTCACTTACCATTCAAAAGTTATAGTCAATATTAAAAGTTTAATTTCTTAATAAATTTGATCTATACTCAATTCCAAAAGAAAGTGTGCACTTTTAAATTTCGAATATCACGGAAACCTCTGATGTTCAATGTTTTGCATCTGCATCATTCGTTAGATGATAATTTGCTACGGAATTGCATTCAGTTGAATCATAATGTCTTGGATAATCATCAAATTAAATCTTCATTGCATACTGCAACTGCGTGGTTTGACTAATAATTTACGAAGGTGCACAAAATCGAACCTTGTCAGATAAAGAACGCCAGAAAAATTGATAAAACATTAAAGTTGAAATAGAAATCGTGGGTCTCATTTTGTCAGGCATATGATGAGCAAATCGAGATGTCAGAGAACGACAAGTCACTGGCCTATCAACGTAGCAATTACTCACGTTGACGCCAACCTAACGTCTGTATGAAATATAAAACTTTTGTCTATAAAAGTGATCTAACTTTGTAAAAATTAAGAAAAATGCATAAAATGAAAGTACACACTTTCTTATGGTACCCAGTTAAAAAACCTTGACCGTGACCCCAAGCAATCATCGTGTGAAATATGAAGGCCCTATCACTGACCATCCAAAAGTTATGGTAAATGAAAAAGTTTTATTTTTTTAACAAACATAATTTTAAATATGACATTGACCGTGACTGATGACCTTGAACTTGGTACCAACAGAAAGGTCTTGTTCCAAGCAATGATCATGTGAAATATGAAGGCCCTATCACTTGCAATTCAAAAGTTATGACCAATGTTAAAGTTTTAAATTTCTTAAAACATTTTTTACCTTTAAAAAAATACCTTTACCTTGACTGATGATCTTGAACTTGGTACCTACAGAAAGGTCTTGTCCCAATCAATCAGCATGTGAAATATGAATGCTCTATTACTATCCAGTCAAAGTTATGACCAAGGTTGAAGTTTATGACGCCAACGCCTACGTCCACACCAACGCCAACGACGCCAAGGTTCATCGAAAACAGCCGAGCTAATGAACATGTGTCCAATAAACAACGTAACGTCGAGACAAATCAAGCCGTAAAAATACGGGAACGTATTTAAGAAACAGGAAAGACAAAATGACGTTAACGTAACGTGAGAACAACATACAGACGTTGACGTGTCCACAACAGGTGAAGCCAAATTCAATAAATTTACATCCTTATTTCCTGTAGCTATCATTCTGGTGATAGGTTTGAAAAGAGTTTCCATAGGATCATTTCTACAAAGTTCTGTCGAAATTGGTTGAGTAGAATATTTTTTGTCTTGGTCAGAAAAGCTCCGTCCTTCCTTAGTCCCATTTTGCCGGGAATTAAAAATCCACAACAAATTTCAATCACTCACTCTCTAAAACGTTATAATAAGTTTCAAAAGAATTTCAAAATTATTCAAACGATCGACATTTCAATCAAATCCATAAAATCTTTTTTAACGATCTTATAGTTAGAGTGTAAATATTTCTTCCTACCACTTCCCATTTTCTTGCAACTCAAAAACAAACAAACACACAAAAAAGCATGAACAATTTATAAAAAATATTAACCAATGAGCATAACTGGCAAGTTGATTTTAATTGGAATATTGATTTTGGAGTGATAAAGTGTGTAAAAAATGTTGACAACCTCCGATGCTCGAATGACACAGGGTAAGCACAAAAACTTAACACGAGCACGTCGGTGACAAATATGACTTTTGGATGAACTCGAAACGCTTGTAAAACGCAGCTCAATTTTTGCCTTTGACTTAATATATTTATGTATGAAAAACATATTTCTTTAAAGGCATATTTTCAAGTGGGTTGGAATTGGCGATCAAAGCCTGTTTTTTCTAGCCATTTCGCTAATTCTCACCATCATATGCCGTTTCTCTTTGATCCCGTTTCACAAACAGCTATAAGAAGGTCTTACGTTTAATTAAATGGATTTAAAAGTTTATTCACATCTGGGTCCGAGATAATAAAACTTTTCTCGATCTCAATTCAAAGTTTTCTCAAATTTCAATTCGAGATTAAAGCCGTAATTCTGTTCAAATACTCATTTTTATGTATTAACATAAAATATAATATTAATAAGTTGTTATAGATAACAACTTATTGATATTATCTTTTATTTTCATACATTCATTAAATTTAAAATTTGAGAAAATTCTCAGTTGAGCTTGAGAAAAGTTTCATAACATCGGGCCCTGTAGTCTCGTTTGTAGCAACAATGACAAGATTCCCTAGGTGGACGTTCTTGCTTTACCTGCATTTTCATTAATATCGTTCAAAATTAAATAATGCATTTCAGTAAAGGTTGTAAAAAGAAAGTCGTTCATCAACAGATTTTTTTTAAAAAAAAAACATATATTTAGATGAATTCCTTTCACATAACGACAAGAATAATATGTTATTAATATAATATTCTAGGTTTGTTCATTATTTCTATGTTAAATAAAATTTGTCAGTAAACGTATTGATTTCAGTAAACTAATGATTGACAATACATGGCTTTAATAAAGCAGAGAAATATTCTATTGTATCCTAAAATAATCTTTCCTTTGATATGTTAACTAGAAGAAAATCAGATAAAGCCTTTTGTAAACAACTCAGAATTATCCCTAAAGGAAGTCTAGATAAATCGTAATCTAAAGAATCCTCATTAACAACATTCCATTTTCTGGAGATGGTCTATTCAAGGGGAAAAACAAACAAGGTATATATTATTTTTCTAGAAGAAGCAAGTTCGTTGTTTTATTTCAAAACTCAATTGTTTTACCGTTTTTGACCTAATTAATGAGCACGAGCGTGATTTTTTTCAACATTTTCACGAACGCCTCAAGTAAGACTCGGATCTGTCGTGCAAGATGTTTATTTGTTTGTTCTTTCACATACATATTATATAGATATACCATTATTATTCTAAAAGCCTATTAAAATGTAAAGAAACATTAAGTTTCTTTACAAGATATATGTATAATACACTATCGTTGAAATGTACATGTTTGTAATTTCAGGACATTGATTTTCTGCTTTCTATGAAATCAAAAGGAGGAAGACGCTTCTTTTGTTAAAAAAGCGGGAAAAATATTCAGTAAGTCACAAACTCATATATTTCTTTTGTATTCAGTATAGGTATTCAAAGGCAACATTTCAACCCTGACGAAGCTACTATGTTTGCTGGCTTGAAATAGCAGCCGACATCACCTTTAAATAAAGCCACAGCACAGTATAAGCTGGGTAAGGAGTACAATTTTATCATGCAATGAAGCCTATATGGACCTGATATCACCTGTCTGATAACAAAACATGATATCAGATAGTCTATTTTTAGAAACAATTTGCGAGCACTTTCACCTGAGTTTCCTGGATTTTAGGGGTTATCAAAATTTATTGAGATAAAAGGTTGCATGATAAATAGAATAACATGTAAGTGTCTTAAAATATCAATGTTGTCTGGTCTCGGCTGTTAGAAATTATTATGCCTCGCCCTGTTAAATTCTGTCCAACATCCACCAGATAACATTGATATTTCAAGACACTAACATGTAATTCTCTATAACATAATTGATTCATTTTTGTAATTTATAATAACCTGACCCGTCCTGCGAAAACGGTCCATTTCAATCGGGAACCTTCGGCGAATCAATGAATACATCGGAAATGATACAGGCCATGAAAGCGCGTCATTTCGCACGTGGATTTATGTGACGTCACAAACATCAACGATCACGCTAAAGATGACGCTACAAAATCAACGAAAGAACAATAGTAGACATCTTATCTAATTTGATAACAAAACTCAGTATTTTACTGCATTTTGTTATCAAATTATAATATGCCCAAGATCTCTTCACAGACTATCGGAAAGATTTAACAAAATACGGTTTTCTTCAAGCGTTCTATATAAACCAAAGTACCACCAATTACCGAAAGCCGAATTACCCAAAAATCTACGTCCGAGGTACTTTCCAGTTTACGGAAAAGTCCGTGCGATGTTCCTAATGGGGTGTACCTAGGATTTCTGAAAAAGATAATGGGTTCGACATCGGTCAACCAGGGGGGGGGGGGGGGGCGCATTTTGAAGTTTCTACAGAATTTCTACAGAAAGGCAGAATAATAATTCTAGATTCTGAAAAATCTTTCATTTACGAAAAGTTTCGACCTCAGCCAGCCTGCGGAGTTTGACTGGGTTTGGTACATTGCGAACTTCCAAAATGGTCCCTTTTCGCGTGAGGGGTCTCAATTGTTTTTGTGTTTTTTTATCAGAATACATCAATATCTATTGTATTCATTTTAATTAAAATAGATCTATGTGTGCAACCAAGTAACCAAACAAATATTGCAATCTTAGTATATTGTCTAAGTATAAATTGTAATCTAAGTATATTGTTAATGTATAACTTTGGAACATGGAATATTGACTGTGTAAAAAATGACATCAGGTTATTTCAGATGGTGATTTATACTAATTCAATGTATACATCATTTGTGTCAACTAAACATACTTTATTTGACAAACAAGCATATCCTCTCAGACGGACAGAAAAATTGGATCAATTGTATATCGATGAACAGCGGTTTCAGAATAGTTTATAATTCAGTATTCAAAAATTGTACGTAAGAAAATGTCCGCTGATAAAAATCAAACGTTTTACTAAAATGCCTTTGATTTTTAATCGAAAACTGCAGACATTTTCCGTTCAACTGATTTTGATTTAAAGTAGTATGGTCATCTCTAGAAGTCTTTAGAATCCCCTTTTTAAGCTCACCTGAGCATAAAGTGCTCAAGGTGACTTTTTGTTGACACATGATGTCTGTCGTGCGTCGTCAAAATTTACCTTGTAGACACTCTAGATGCCATTTTCTTTGCTCAATCAACCTGAAAATTGGCCAGAATGATTGTCTTGTTAAAATCTATGTCAAGTTTGAACTTGAGTCAACTGGAGTCAAAATAAGGTAAAGGGGCCAAATGATGGAAAATTCTTGCGGAAACTCAAAAGGCCATATTTTTTGCAAAATTAACCTGAAAATTGGTCAGAATGATTGTTTTGGTGTAATCTAGGGCAAGTTCGAAATTGGGTCAACTGGGGTCAAAAATGAGGTCAGGGGTCAAATTCTGGAAATATCTTGTAGACACTCTAGAGGCTATATTTTTTGAAAAATAAACCCGAAAATCGATCAGAATAAGTGTATTGATGAAATCTAAATTAAAAAATGATATTTGGTCAACTGTTGTCAAACATGAAATCAAGGGTTGAAAGCCTAAAAAACATTGTACACACTCTAGAGATCATTTTTTTTTTCGCCAAAATCAACCTGATAATTTGTTGGGGTGATTATCTTGATGACATCTAGGAAATTTGAATTTGGGTCAACTGGCGTCAAAAATGAGAAAAAGGGGCAAAATCGTAGAAACTTTGTAGACACTCTAGAGACCACATTTTTTGCCCAATTAACCTGAAAATTTGTCATAATGATTTTTTCAATTGAAATCTAGGTCAATTTCGAATTGGGGCAACTGGAGTCAAACGTGAGGTCAAGGGTTAAAATCCTAGAAAAAACCTTGCATCCGCTCTAGGGCCTTATTGTTTTGTCAATTCAACTTGAAAATTGGTCAAAATGACTTATCTTGATGAAATCAAGCTAAAGTTCGAAATTAGGTCAATTGGTGTCAGACATGAGGTCAAGGGGTCCAATGCTTAATAAACCTTGTAGACACTCTACATGTTATATGTTTTTCTCAATCAACTCGAAAATTGCTAAGAATGATTATCTTGATGAAATCTAGGTCAATTTGAATTTGGGTCAAGTATGGTAAAAAAGGGTTCAGAGAGCACATCTTAAGTCAGTTTACTCAGGTGAGCTATTTAGGGCTATGAACCTCTTGTGTTTTAAAGTATAAATATCGAATTATCGTGTATCTCTCAATTTGAAGGCTCTTCATAGGATATTAAAATCTTTAAGTTTTGATCTACGATAACTTGTAACGTTCCATTTTTCACCTTAATGGATCTTTTTTTTTAATTTGTAACCCTTTTCGAGCCCGCTTAATTTCTTAGCGACTAATGGGCGGATTTCATTTAAACTTTACAGATAAGTTAAGTATTAAGCAGAGATGTGCAAAACGGAAATTTTGGTTACGATTCATTAACTTTTGACAGAGTTATGGGCCATTTATGGAAAATGGCTTTTCATTATTGACAAATACTTGTAGGGGGAATTAGTCCGCCTTACGACAGTCTAGTTTAATTCTAGTTGTGTCCATAAAAAATCGTGCATTCTGGTTGGCTAAAAAATTGGTTTCATTACTGAATAAAAACGATTTTGAGTACGCAAAAAATTTGTAAGCTTCCGCTGAAAGTAGGTCCATATACCATCTATCTCCATATAACATATTTCAGTTAATCTGGTACTGTATTTCTTGAAAACTATGTTTTTTTCAGGTAAACAAAACAGTGCAAGTTGTCTGCAAATTTTATCTAATAACTATACACATATCTGTATGATAACATCCTGTATGATATTTTTTATCACATAGTTATTTTTAGAACAATGCTATAATATGGTTACTTTTAGAAACTTGTATTTCAGTAAGAAACATTGACGAAAACAAGACAAATAGAGGTTATAAGATAAATATAATACATACTTAGTGTATCGTATGAAAAAAAATATCTAACTCGGTTGTGATAATTGATAATTGTCTCGACAGAGCCTCGACAAATTTCAATTCTCCGAACCTCGTTAGATATTTTTTTTCATACAAATCACTAAGTACGTATTATATTTTTATCTCCGCTTTGCACGTGAGCATGCGTGCAAAGAGGGGTAAAATTTGAAACGGTTTGGCACTGTTTTGTCATCCTGAAAGCAGGGCATGTTATTTTTCAGGATTTCTTTGGCGGGGATGTCTGACTCAGATGCCATGACAAATTACGGAGAGAAATGTATGCCAGAAGAAAACGTCATCTGTCGAATTTCGGTGTGGATCTATCGGACAGTACCTGCGATTTTGTTGATTATTGGCACTTTAGGGAACATTTTTAACATAGTTGTTCTTTCACGAAAAAATACCAGAAATACACCGTGTTTCCTACTGGCATTTCTTGCATTTTTCGACATACTTTGTCTTTTGTCACTTTTTCTTCAAACACCATCAGGTATTGGTTATGGAATCGAAGTACGATCCTTATCATTTCTTGCCTGTACCATAAACACATGGTTGTCATTATTTTCAGCCTCAGTGTCCCAATGGATCGTGGCTATTTTCACAATAGAAAGGGTGTTGTTCGTTTTATTTCCCCATCGAGTCAGTTTTCACATCAACAGAAATAAAAGTCTGGTTCTCACTGGGCTTGTTACATTGTCAACCATGTCTTTGTTTGGTTACACAATTATTGGTTATGACACTGTCGATGACCTCAAGAATAACACAGAAATAACACGTACCAATCTTACTGGCTTCGCCTGTTGGCGCGTTTCTTTCAGAGATTCGGAGCAATTGCCTTTGCAAATTTTGATAACACTATTCTTTGTTATCATACCGTTTCTCGTGGTAATGATGGGTAATTTGACTCTCCTTGTTCATATGTACAGGAGACGTAGACAAGGGTCCTCGGCTGAATCCCAGACAATTCTGTTGCTTTTGATTACTGGTCTCATGCTCGCCACTCTGGGTCCATTCAGTATATTTACTTTTACGATACCAGCATCGTCTAAAAGTTTTGACATTTCTCATCAAGTGAGAGAACTTCTGTTTGCTATTGTTTATTGCCTACTCATGGCAAATTATGCTCTCAATTTTGTACTGTATGCTTGGAAAGGTACGTTGTTTAAAAAGGAGTGTACTCTCATTTGGAAGGATCTGAAATCAGTACGATGTAGGTGTAGGTGTACTTAAATTGTAAAGGATGAACCATTGGTTTTGATGTTTATCATGCTATGAAGCCTCTATTGACCCGACATCACCTGTCTGATGAAATAACACGATATCAGGCAGTCTATTTTAGAAATAATTTGAAATCACTTTCACCAGAATTTCTTTGATTTTAAGGGTTTATCATAAAAATGATTGCATGGTAAATAGAAAAGCATATGTCTTCAAATATCAATATTATCTGGATTCGGCTGTGACAAGTTATCATGACTATGCAAAGCCTCGCTTTGACAGATTCCCCCAACCTCGACCAGATGATATTGATATTTCAAGACACTCACATATTATTCTTCAAAAGACCGTTTGCTAAATATGCGGTGAAATGCTTTTCTGCCTAAAATTTGGAAATAAATGTCTATGTCAGAAGATGTGCAAAAACACCTCATATACTAGTCTTAGACATATCCTCTGGATCTTATGAATTTCACTATTGAATACCAGTATTCATAAGTGCAGTTTTTCAATTTCCTTAATTTTTCTGTGTAAATATTGTACTATTATTTTTCTTGATAATTGTACATTTTGTATGTAGTATTAAAACGATTTCAAATGTGCATATTCTGGTAATCCTTTCATTTCGGGAATTATTACTATTTTTTATATAATAATAAACAAGCCCAATATAACACAATTAATTTAAAGTCGGGAGATTTGTTTAAGTAGACATTGAAACTACTTTGTACACTGTGCTAGACTGGTAGAAGCCAAGAGGCGCTAATTAATACCATGGTCTGGTTTCTGTCTTGGGATCTTTCGCCTGTGCGAAAGCCCTTTAAGTTTGAACATTTTCTCTGAAATATTGAATAGAATTCAACTCAATGTCACGGGATTTTTTGTTTGAATATATAGTTGCTTCGACTGAAATGGTTGTGTCCAATTATAGTGAAAAAATCCAAAATCATCTTCTCAGAAATTATTTTTTGGATATGAATGATTTTCGTTATACATATTATTGTGACGGACCTCTATCACATTTTCTTTTCAGCTCACCTGAGCATGAAGTACTCATGGTGAGCTATTGTGATCGAGCTGTGTCCGGCGTCCTGTCTCCAACATCTTATGTGCACTCTAGAGTCCAAACTTTTGGTCCAAATGTCTTGAAATTTTGTCAGAATGTTTGTCTCCATCAAATCACGGTCAAGTTCTAAATTGGGTCAAGTGGGGTCAAAATGGGTCATGGGTTTAAATCTAAGAATAACCTTGTGTGCACTCTTGAGGACACATTTTTGGCCCATATGTCCTGAATGTCTGTCTCTATCAAATCATGGTCACGTTCCAAATTTGGCGAAGTTTGGTAAAAATGGGGTCAATGGGTCAAATCTTAGAAAAACCTAATGTTCATTCTAGAGGCCACATTTTTTGCCTAAATATCTTGATTTTTGGTCAGAATTTTGTGTCCATGAAATCTCAGTCAAGTTCAAAAATGGGATAAGTTGGGCGAAAAATGAGGTCCATGGGTCAAATTTTGGAAAAACCTTTTTTGGACTCTATAGGACATATATTTGTTTGAATATTTTTTCTGAATGTTTGTCTTGAAATCTTAGACAAGTTCGAAAGGGGCCAAAAACCACGACACCTCTTCAAATATTGAAATTCTTTTTATACTTTAGAGGCAACATATTTGAGTCAAATGTCTTGAAATGTAATCGAAATGTTTGTCTTCTTGATATCTCGGACTTTTGTTGAGCCAATCATTAATTTCAAATAGGTAGTTTTGACACTTTACCACCTTTGTCAACTATATACCTCAGGTGAGCGCTTAAGGGCCAATGGTCCTCTTGTTTCATTTTTTTTTTTTACTCAATACTGTTGCTTCACAGAAAAAGGGACATTCATAGTGCTAAATTTCTACTAAACTTAACCCGTACAGCTATATCTATTGAAAGACTTTCACGATGTATTAACCCTTTGCTGATTAATACCTGCTGTTTACGTTCCTGTGATTTTATGATTGAGAAAAAATTGTGAAAAAAGAAGAAATTGCTTCTGACAAGCAATTTCTTCTTTTTCCACACTATTTTCTACCCTACTGAATGGTTATTTTTCAAATTATATCCATTTTAGATTTTCGTCTGCAAAACCTTTGAATTTGGACAGATCCAAGGTTTTGTAAAACAGGAAAGGGTTAAGTTGCCAATCAATACACACGTTGTAGCTGCTTGGCAATATTACTCTTGGTCGTAGAAAAGGGAAGATTTGTGTTAATTTACCCGAAAACATATCCTTCGTGTAAAATTACTCGATAACAATTGAATATCTTACTTTATTCGTTGATGGATTTCTTTGAAATGTTCAAGAATGATCCTTTTTGCATGGCCAATGTACATATTGTGGCCGTTACGCTCAAAGTGTTATCGGAGAAGTATCCGCCATTTAACATTTCCTGTCAAGTCACTGTCTTCTACAATTATGATTGAACCTTTCACAGAATGCTCCTCATTATATGGACATGATTGTATCTAGATGTTAGCCACCGTCGTGGCGCAGTTGGTAGCGACGGCGCTAGTTATCCTTTCCGACTATTTGTCCAACACCTATGGGTTGATAATAGAAGACCTATGTGGGATAGCATCTGGACGCTAGGAAAGCATGAAACGGTTGAACTGGCGTGAGAAATTGTTAGGTGCTTCAGCCGCCGCGATATAACTAGAAGATTGTTGGAAGCGGCGTTAAACCCCATCCAAACAAACAAACATCTATATATGATGTAATGCAACACCCTATCACTTAAAAAGGGGTCTTTATGATGTTAAATTTTACAGATGTAATCACAATTTCTCCTAGACAAGTAGGCATATTTACATAAAACTTTCACAGAATAACGATAATTAGTAACCCTTTAAACATGGCTTGGATTTGTGATCTCTGGCTTTAAACGATGGTATGCTTCCAAAATATCGTAGCTTATAGCATCCTTGTGCAATCTTATGTCGATAGGTCATAGATATGCTGACTAGAATATGCGAACTTGAGAAGTGTTACAGGCTCTACTAGGCCTCTTGTACAGTAATATCACGTTGGATGGCGTAATCTATCCATGACGCGATATTTTTTCTACTAATGGTCTTCATACATAGGTTAACGATAATCCACTCTTTTGTTGGAGGCAAAGAGTCAGATAGGGTGCACGAAGGTTTGTTTCTTTGAGTAGGGTTTAACACCGCCTTTTCTACAAGCCGAAGGCAAGAAGATGTATATCGATGGCGTAGTTTCAATCAGTCGGGCAGTCTGTCCATGTGTCTGTCTGATTTTCTGTCTGACTGGTCGCAATCAATCCCGTTTATGCTATTAAAGCCATAAATCTCATCTCATTCCTTTGAAACCTTCACATAATGATTACAAGGACATAAGGATTATTCCTTTCGAAAATGAGGCTGATTAGCCGAAAAAACGGAAAAAAAAGAGTAAATATGGGTTTTAACTCACACTATTCTCATTTACGAGATGAAGTCAACAAATATTATTCAATTTTCGTTTTCCTAGAAACTTGCACAGAATGATACATGCAGCTAAAATTATTCTCTTTTGAGGGAAAAACTCACAAATATTTTTACTTGATACTTTAAAAGATGTAGGGTTGACCGATGACGAAGTTTTTATCCCTCTGTCCGTCTTGATGCCCGTAAACGATTCTCGGTTTATCGATAAAGTGAAAACATCTTTTTTGGTTGTAGGATTACTAGGAAATTCCTTCGGAAAATGGGGGCCCGTCTGTCAAAAAACGTGCGAAATGGGCTTTAAGGGTTTTCGCTCAAAATGATCTCGTCTACGCGATTAAATCAGTAAATATTACTAGTATCGAATTTCAAAAAAAGCCAAACTTTCCCATAACGATGATTGGGCATAAGAAAGGTTCCATTCGAAATAGGATAATTGTGATGTCATTAGAAAGGTTCATTTGGAAAACTGGATAAATCCGTAAGAAATATGGGGAATGGGACATTATTATTTTTCGCCCCCAAAAAGTTTTACGCGCGATAAAAAACACAAACATCAACGGATTTCTTGGAAAATTGCACAGGTGACTCCAGTTTCAAGTAGATTGTCCCTTTCGAAAATGGGACTGATTCTTTGTAAAACACAAAATCAGGAGCCTTATGACTTTTCGCTCGATCTTTCTCGATTAGACCATAAATACCAATATTATCAAATTTTCTTGAAACTTTCCTTGCGGGTATAATTGATTGTTCAGTCACAAAACCAATCCCTACCGTAAAGGAAGATAACTGAAAGCATTCTTGTATGGGCGATTACACTTTTTTAATTTAACCCTTTGCTGTTTAATCCCTTCTTTTTACGTGCCTGTGATTTTATGATAAAGAAAACATTGTGAAAAAAGAAGAAATTGCTTCTGACAAGCAATTTCTTCTTTTTCCACACTATTTTCTACCCTACAGAATGGTTATTTTTCAAATTAAATACACTTTAAATTTTCGTCTGCGAAACCTTTGAATTTGGACAGGTCCAAAATTTTGTAAAACAGGAAAGGGTTAAGATCTTTTTCATTAAACAGCATCTACAACTAACTTACTTTGTTGTTGTTGTTAAGAAATAATGTTCCCGAAATATAGAGAGTAGAGAATATTAGGCCGCCATGGCATTTTAATACCCAATCATTGAGGCCTTATATTTCTCAAACCTTACACCCATTATATATCCTTTGAGAAACTACATTTTCTATCCGAAATAGGTTTATGATTATCAACACATTGATGGGTGACTAATTGTTGAAAAGGATGGCTATCGCCGTGGAGATCGAACCCGAGACCATTTCAGTGAAGGAGATATTCTATTATAGTGAGAGATGGTAAAATGATATATATTTTACGTTTTTTCTAGCTTTCTGGGCACAGTTCGAACCAAACGAACCATAAAAATGACAAAACGGTGTCAGCTTATTTGATTACCTTACAATATTTTCCAAAATAACTACAACAAAACGTGTATTCAGTATCACTTTTTCAACTACCAACGTTTCGGCACACGCCATCTTCAGAGTACATAAATATGAAAACAAATGAAATAACCTGACACTTTTTTTTAGTTTTTATGAACCATCGGGAGTCTCCTATCAGATTGCTTATTAGTATTTTGTATATATAGTTTGGCTTTTTGTTATTCAGAGCTTCAGAGGGGTGTTTTGGATTTTAGATCAAAGTTTTTCATTGATGATAGTACAACCCCTAAGTTGTCGGTACTCAATTGAATCGTCTGGTCAAGACAATTCAAATGAGTGCCCACAAAATAGGGGTTCATTTGATAATAAAGATTTTAGACTAGCATTATCCGCTTATCTGTACCTCTGTTACTTGAATTATGTGCAGTTGATTTTGTAAGACAGCTACAGGCGTATAGAGGAAATTCACTTTATTGATTGATTGAACGGAGTTTAACGCCGCTTTCAACATTTTTTAAGTTATATCGCGGCGGCTGGAGCACCTAACAATGGTTTCCTTGTATTTCTCTTACCAGTACAACCACCACATCCTATCCTAGCCTCCATGTGCTTTCTCACATAGGTCAACGATTATCAATCCATTGGCGAGAGACAAATAGGGGAAATTCAAAACAAACTTTTGATGAATAATAACTTTCTTTATTTTTGCTGACTTCGCAATAACTCCGATCTTGTACTCAAAAGTTATAGAGTAATCGGTAACTTGAAAATTAAAACATGGTATTTCCAAAATCATTAGAGTGATTTTCGTATTATTCGATATATTAAAGTGAACACAAAATATGTATGTATGTATGTATGTATGTATGTATGTTTGTATGTATGTATGTATGTATGTATGTATGTATGTATGTATGTATGTATGTATGTATGTATGTATGTATGTATGTATGTATGTATGTATGTATGTATGTATGTATGTATGTATGTATGTATGTATGTATGTATGTATGTATGTATGTATGTATGTATGTATGTATGTATATATGTATGTATATATATTTGTGTATGTATGTATGTATGTATGTAAATGTGTCATGGAAACCGAAATAAACAAAAAACAACTGTTTTTATGACTAGTTTTGTGAAGGTGTTTATATGGTAACAAATATAGAAAATAATGTTTCTATAGTTAATCATATTTCTCATCAATGTTGGTAATGACTTATTTATCTCAATAAACAACCTATTAATGATACATGGATGTAAACAACAAAGAGAAAAATAAGACTCTTTTGAAACATTATATTATTTTTCAATTCGCTAATCAACATGAAGAAATGATAAGATTTCAAAGCTTATTATATTCTATAGTCGTTTGTTTGAATAATGGTTATTCCTACAGATTCATTTAATGGTGAAACCGGTTGACAAAGTTTATTTATTTCTAATTTCGAATGCTATCGTATACGTTACACAAATTAAAAAGTATATTAAGCTCAGGTTAGTATTCTTCTGTTTCTCTCCTTAAATGCAACATGGCAGAGAGTCGCCGTCAAAGCGCAGTTGATAGCGCACCGGACTGTCAATCTAACGGCTCGTTTTCCGACGGCGGAGCTCATCCTTTCCGACTATTTGTCTCCCACTAATTACTTGACAATCCTAGACCTATGTGGGCCATCTGCTGGAGACTAGGAAAAGATGCAATGGTAGTATTGTGGTAAGAAATACCAGGAATCCATTCCCAGGTGCAATCTCAGAGTCATTCTTAGGTGCCGCCTTGATATGAATGTGAGATTGTTAAAATCGGCGTAAAATACCATTCAATCATTCAATTAACAAAGCAAGAATGTTTCTTCTTGGTAAGTTCTCCCAGCTTAATCAACTTGATGAATTTATTCCACGGTGAATAAAATTAATTGTCTCGTTTAGATAGTTTTCCTTTGACTAGTTAACCATAAAGAAATAAGATTTTAGAGTTTAAACCTATACTTTTTTTGTAAACAACTATTAATCTTCCACGAAAGTAGTCCATAAAGGTGTGAAGTCAATAATTCTATATCAAATATTCGTATTTCGGGAAGAGATACGTACAAGGAAATCCAAGGTAAATATTTTTGTTATAATTATTTCCAAAGTTGATAAAACTCCCATTTTTATATTGATCTCTAAAGTTCTTATTTTTATTTTTCTCTATCAATAAATCTTCACTTCATAATGTCCTGTGTTGTATTGCGATTGCTCCAGCACAGCCGATTCGTATGATTCAAGTCAAATAAAAGCAAGTGAGATTATACTTCGTAGGTAGATAAAACGCAGTTTCTACCCCTATCATAATTTCTATCAATGGCAATATTAATTCGATCCCTTAAATGATAATATTATTAGCTTAGTTGGATTCAAAAACATTTCGATTGATTTTAATTTCAACTTATAAGTGTGTTTTTTCTCCCTTGACATGTTTCCTTGCAAAGTTTGATTTTCAGTGACCAAAACTTTGAAACTCCAGTGTATGTAAATTAAGGTATCTACGCTTTAGTCGACCACGCACTCGAGTCAAAGCAGTAATACCAAAATGAAGAAAAAGAAGATTGGCCGAGACCAAAAGACGAACTCGAGCCATTGCATTTCGAGTGACGGTCACCTCAAGCGGACGCTAGACCACTGTTAAAGCTTATGAGTGTTATTTACAACTAATTCAGATAAACTAAAGGCCTTGCACCAAAGCCTTTTTTTTATCCCACAGGCTGTTTTTATCTCGTACATAATCATGTATATATTTATAAAAACAAATGTGTATACTTTAAATCATTTCAATACATGTACAATGTAGCCATGTTATAAATTTAATACCCCATGAACACAAAAATAGTTCTTCCCCTCTCTGGAGATTGATTCGTACATACATGTTAATGTAATATGATTTACAGCTAGCATAGCGTCAGCTTCGATAGCTCAAAGAAACTGAAAATAATGACGTCTTCTCAGACTTCAATGATAGCAATCTGCCACTGGAGGCTTAGACACTTGTACGACAACGAATAAAAGCATTTTTTTCATGTTTCTAAGAAATTTCTTTTTCATGTTTAAAGGAATCATAAATTTTGCATTCAAGGTCATTCATCGAACGCACCATATTTTTGATATTTCACAGGTGTTATAACACAAGTGGAGTAACTATGCGAATGCGCTTAGAGCGCACAGCAACGCTATTTAGTAACTGCGAAAATGACGTCATAATGTACACATCGTGACGTCAGTTTTAAACGGCGTTACAACGTTGGCGGAAAATTGAAATGTTGAATTTCAAGAATTTTGACGATTTTTCGACAATAAATAGCATATAAAATTTTTGCTCATTAAGTACAGAATTGTCAAACTCGTCATCTAAAACAGATGAAAGCTCGGCGCAGTCTCGTTTTTATCTGTTAGATAACTTGTTTAATGAATTCGGTACTCCATAACCACTTATTGAATATCCTATTATTTTTTATTAAGCGACATGGAGATTACTTATCAAAATCAAAGTGCTGTCAGCACTGTAAATCGGACATCATTGAGAGGCTTGGATAGTGCAATAGTTCGCCAATCAAAAGGGCTCAAATTTGGACAATAAAAGTTGGTAAAATAGTTGCCCAATTTGTGAGTTTTTTGTCTTAACACTCCATCTTTTCGAGGACATCGCCAGCTCATCCAACCTCGTGGGTCCGATTTTGAAAGTTGGTTGATTCGATAGCCCTCTGCTAGTCTAAATTATTTCTTAGCAGATTTTTTTACGTTGTTATAATGAGCACGCGCCAAGCTAAAAGCTTGTCTGTTAATATTATTCCTCTCTCTATAGAGTTTAAAAGCCTGTTTAGCAACAAAACATTTTTCATTAAACTATTTACAATTTTGATTACCAACATGTTTGTATTTCAAGCATTGGGTTTTCCCAAATACTATAAATGCATTTCCCTCAAGAAACACGTGAAATCGCCAACTATGCTATTTATATCTTTGGTTTCTGACCAATCGATTGAATCTAGCAGCACTCTATGATTATTCATGAGTTGTTCCTAAAATAGATCGTTCTTACTGCTATCCAATATCAGTTTATCGTATGTTTTTGTCGGTTTATTTGTTGTTGAATAAATTTTCTTCATACTCAAATTTGAATTTATTGAAAATAGGATTGGAGCGTGATCAGAGTGCTCATTGAAATCAAATATTTCAAAATTACAAAATTATTTCTATTTGTTAACACATAGTAAACAGTACTCATTCCACCATGCGAAAAAAGTAAACTTCCCACGCTCCCTGTCCGAGTGCAGACGACCATTGACCAATGACAAACAACTTAAATGACACATTTCGAGCAGACGATGTCCATTTGCATCTACCACGTGGTCTGAATTGACCGAGTGATAATCATAACAGAATTTGATTGGTTGTCAGCCCTACAACTGGTAAATGACCGTTCGAGAAAAAATCAGAGCAGTAATATTGTAAGTGCTACAAATTTATTAAACAGTTAACCTATTGTACGTTTCAACTCCTTTACTCAACCGAAAATTTTGTTATAAACACTGAAAATACTAACTTGTAATTACTAAAAGCAAAAATTACATCAAATTTTGTATTAGCCTCTTCTCTATTTGTCGAAAAGTAAATAAGATAAAAACAAAGTTTGTAGATTGTGACTGAAAAGGCCGTTTCTTCGGTGTTTGAAAACACATAATTTGGTTTGAACATATTGCTCAGAAGATAATGGTAAAAATGTAGTGGGTCAAACAGGCTGGATTTCTGAAAAACGGTAAATATAAATGCGAACTGCTTCGCAGTCCGATTTAACCATGCTTTGATTGATTACAGTAATTTTAGTACTCTGATTTTTTTTAATAACCTTGCTTTTCAGAAACACGGACTTAGGCTATAATGACATTAACTCAAACAGCATTTCTTTTCTTGTATGGAACAAGAGCTTATTTGCGTTAAGGTATTAAAAATAGTTTTGGATTTTTTTTCTTTCATTGGGGGTAGCAAACTTCTCTTTTGTCAATTCAGAACGCTCGCGCTTGATGGGCCAACTATTAGAAATAAATATTTAGAGAAAATATCTAAGCCAACAATTTTGCTAGCTTAAAAAGAAATTAGCACCTACCAATACCCGTGTCATGCAATAAGGTAGGTAGAGTTAACAAGCAAAAATTATTACAAGAAAAACTAAATTAAATTAAGAATTCGAATTATAACCATAAGACTGATGTAGCGTATCAAAGTTCTGGCTTTATTTCTAAACTGCAAAGGACTATAAATGACACAAGATGAAGCCATGTCAAGGTAGTAAGTTGATCAAGTTTTCTTTTCAAGTTTTCCAGAATACTATCGGCATGCATGCGTAACATATTTTATGATTTTTTTTCCAAATGTAAAGGCGTACCCTATGTTTATAATTATATGAATGCAGAAAAGAAATACTTGTAGAATAACCTATAGCCAAGGAAATAATCATTACAATATATAAATCCTGCATATATAAAAGTTCTTTAAATAAAGCTAGATTTGAACCAATCGAACGTGTGTAGGGAATCCTTTTTGGGAATACGTGAACAAACACCACCAATTAAAAATCTGGTATTTTTGGATAGGTGCTGAAAGAGTAATGTCGATGTTTACATGTGCAAACGTCTTATCCAGAGTACCAGAAGAAGAGTGAATGTCGTTATTGCCGTAGCTGTTTGATTCTCAAGATATTTACCGAAAAGTTACTGTGATAATTACACTTGGGTAAGACACAATGATCTATTTATATTCTTACCTAAAAAAATTCGATGCGACTATTGTTAATAAAAAATATTATTGTTGAAACGCGTTTCCTTTGAAGTTCCCCTGAAGGTCACTTGGGTTGTCACGGTGCTGTGTCCGTCGTGCGTGCGTCCGGCTTTTTTAAATCTTTTCATCAGAAACTACGTAATGAATTTCAATGCAATATCACAGAAATGATCTTTGTTAGTAAGTAAAGGATGAATTTCAAACAAACTCAATATGAATGATCCGTTGGTGACGCTTTATGTAATTACAAAAGGATATTTTGGTTTTATGAAAAACATGGGAATGGTAATTTTCCTATATTTTTGTAGTGAAAACTGAAAAAGTGATTTTCCCAGGAAGAAATGAACGAATTTTGACCAAATTTCACAGGAGTTATCTCTTGGAAACCCTTTGTCTGACTACAAAAATTATCTGTATGAAATGATAAACTTATCTTTTAAAAGAGAATGTCGTTTACCTATATACAGTTAGTAACACCGTGAAATTGACAATATGATTATTTCAGTAGGTAGTGGCATTTGAAGGGAATCAGGCCCCCAAGCGCCTCTAGTCAAACAATTATTCATTGTAATGGCTGCATTGTGAAAAAAAAACCTCGTTTTCCGTTTCACCAAAGATTATAAGGTTCACTGAAAATATTTTTGATCTTTTTTTTAATAAGGCCAAATTTCCAAGGTTCTCTTTTTTTAAGAACAACTTTATGAAATCGTATTTTGTAACACGTCTTTCCTTGTGTATATGCATCTGCTGTCAAAACGGCATTAATTTTTCTCTTCGTCATTGTTAAATCAAGTATTCTAAATGAATATGATAATTTCACTGTACCGGATCTTTTTCTTTTTCACTAATTATACCTATTTAATATCCTAATAAATACAGTCCTTCTATAATCTTGTTCAAACGGTAAAATTCTTTTTCAGGTTTACTTTTCGTGGAAATGGCTGAATCAGATCCAAAGGTTCTTTACGGCGAGAAATGCTTACCAGAAGAAGATGTGATCTATCGAATTTCTATGTGGATCTATCGAACAGTACCAGCACTTTTGTTGGTTATCGGCATTTTAGGGAACATAGCTAACATAATAGTTCTTTCCCGTAAAAATATAAGAAATACACCGTGTTTTCTTCTGGCATTCCTGGCATTTTTCGACATACTTTGTCTTTTGTCCATTTTTCTCCTAACTCCAGCAGGAGTCGGTTACGGAATTGAAATTCGTTTATATTCGTTCCTTACCTGCACTATTCACACATGGTTGTCACTATTTTCATCTGAAATGTCTTTCTGTATTGTGGCAATTTTTACAATAGAAAGGGCATTGTTTATTTTATTTCCACATAAGCCAAGTGCACACCTCACAAGAAATAAAAGTCTGGTAGTCACCTGTGTTATTGCCCTGACATTCGGTTCTTTGTTAGGCTACACGATTATTGGATATGAACCACAAATAGTTGACAAAAATGGTACAGAAGTAATGCGTGTCAATCAAAATGGGTTTATCTGTTGGCGGGTATCTTTTACAGGTTCTGAGCAACATCTTTGGCAAGCAATGAGTACACTGTTCTTTGTCATTATACCATTTCTCGTTGTAACCATCGGTAATCTCACCCTCCTTGTCCATATGTACAGGAGGCGCAGACAAGGGTCCTCTAACGAATCCCAGACAACCATTTTGCTTTTGATAACCGGCCTCATGCTCGCCACTCTTGGTCCTTTCTGTATGTTTGTTTTTACGATTCCAGCAACATCTAAAAGTTTTGATATGTCTCAACAAGTGAGAGAACTTTTGTTTGCTATTGTATATTCTCTCCTTATGGCAAACCATGCTCTAAATTTTGTACTTTATGCCTGGAAAGGTACGTTGTTTAAAAAGGAGTGCTCTTTGATTTTGCAGGAGCTGAAATCTTTAAGATGTGAATGTAGGTCTACCTAAAATTGGATATTTGACCCTGTGTATGCAATTTTCTATATGCACCAAGCAAAAAATGGACGTAGAGTCAGGTCAGGGTCTATAATTTGGGCTCTGTAGATATAGATAAGGTTTCAAAGAATATTAATACATCTAGGGAACCTTATTTTTATGGCTGTATGAGCTTCTCTATATTTTGACTTAACACACATTTCAAATTGTTGGACATGTCACGCACACGACCTTTTGATTTAAGAAGATTGAAGGCTCTTCACTTTGCACTTTGTAGAAAGAAAAGGTCCAAAAATGTCTTAAAAAACTCAGGCAAACATTTGATTATACAACAAGGCAGTGAATGTTTGTAAATTTTGGCCCTTCATGCACATGTCAAGATGTTGGAAATATACACACAGGCTCAAGTGTATTATTCGTGTAAAACAAAGAACTTTTTATCAAGCGTGTTATATCTTTTGTTGTTAAATATTCATAATTGCTTTTGTTGTTAAATATTCATAATTGCTTTTGTTGTTAAATATTCATAATTGCTTTTGTTGTTTACGATGTTCTTCTCGTGTTCTTCTCGTGTAAATTTAGTACCATCGATATTGCTCGAGCGACCACATCTATTTAGCGACCATTCTCATTAAGCGACCATCATGAAAAATCCCTTCACCGTAAGAAAGAAATCTCTGAAAAGGGCACATTCTTTAATTAAAAAATGGTAATTATTCATCTTATGAAGTTGGAACCCATTAGAATCGTCTGAGACGATTCTAGTGGGTTCGAACATCACGGGGTTATATAAGAGCTTTGCGACAAAATATATATGCTATCAAAATACCTTATCTATTTATTCTGAAATATTTCTATAAGCGACCGCTTTTTAGTAGTCCCCTTAGTGGTCGCTTAACACAAGTTTTACTGTTTATGTTTGGCTGTACAAACGCTGTGCTAAAATTTATCAAAACCGTATTTATTGTGTGAAGAATTAAAACCGGTATTGACTCCCCCTACCAAAAATGATGAATGGATAATAAAAATGTGTTCCTTAAGTGTTGCTGTGAAAGAAATAGAGGCCTCAGAGTCCATTGGCACTAAATGCCTCAACGTAGAAAAATGAGGAAAAATCAACTATAAATTGCATTACAGGTTTCCCGCTGTGAAATGATAATATGATCTATTTGGGAGAAGATAGTTATCTATGAACAAAGCAGGTCAATGCATATTTTGAAAAAAAAATGAAAGACAAAAATGTTTATCATGCAACGAAGCATATATTGACCTGAATTCGCCTATCTGATAACATGAATGCTATGATTAGGTGGTGAAAAATGATTGCATGATAAATAGAATAACATGTAAGTGTTTAAAATAACAATATTATTAGGTCTTGGCTGTGAGAAAAAATCATGACTCGGCAAAGCCTCGTCATGATAAATTCTCCCAACCTCGGCCAGATAGAATTGTTATTTTTAGACACTAACATGTTATTTTCGATGACTACAACAAAGAATTTTCAAAAGAAGGTCCCTTTTCAATGACAGAGAGTAATTTTTCAAAGCAGTCTGTACGCATAATTGCATGATAAGTTACATTATTTTTTAAACTTTTCATGGAAGTCTGTAAATAAATGTAATAGTTTTGTTACAGAAATATTGCATCACAAAGGACACATTTTTATTTCCGATGGCTGAAGGCCAGCGGGCAATTATCATGGTGGTGTGTCTGTCGTGCGCGCGTCTCTTCTCCTTCCAAACCAATTAGCGGATTTTAACGAAAGTTGGTAGGATTGATTCTTGGTTGAACCTTATCTAAAATAGTGGCAGAAATTTTTATTGACCCCTAAATATGGACGTGGCATGGCGTGGGATTTTTTTTTTTAATTTAAAAATCTTGAAATTGTAAAAAAAAAAAAAATAATGGTCCTTAAATATGGGCGTGGTAGGGCGAGCCTTATTTTCTCAACAAAAAAAAAATCTTCAAAAATCTTCTCCTCCCAAACCATACGGCCGATTTCAGTGAAACTTTGCATGGATGCTCCTTGGGTGACCCTAAACGTTATTGTTTAAGAATCGTTGCTTGACCCCAAAATATGGGTGTTGCAGGATGAGGCTTTTTTCACATTAAAATTTTTATAAACTCCCCCTAAAGCATTGGGCCGATTCCAATGAAACTTAGCATGTATGCTCCTTATGTGACCCTTAACATAAACTTTTTAAAAAAATATGATTTACCCCAAAATATTGGCGTGGTAGAGTGGGGCTTATTTTCATTAAAAAAATCTTCTCCTCCCAAAGCATTGGGCCGCTTTCAATTAAAGTTTGCATGGATGTGCCGTGGGTAAGCCTTTACTTAAGGTATAAATATGGGCAAGGCAGGGTGAGTTTTTTTTTTCACATTTAAATCTTTAAAATTCTTCTTCCCCCTCCCTCTTGGTCGATGTAAATAAAACTAGGCATGAATATACCTTGGTTACACATTTACTATAATTTGTCATAGAATTCTGATGGACCAATAAATCTGGGTGTGGGAAAATTTTCACTTTAAAGTCTAAAAATCATATTTTCTTCTCCCAATCAATTGAAGCTTGGTATACGTGTTCCATGAATGACCCTTCTACTAATGAGTGGTCTTCCAAAAGCAATTACCTTAATGTTTGAAATAAGATGGGTAAAGGGTAAGTAGGTTAATGATAATTGAGTAGTTTTGGTGCAACGTAGGCCAGACCCAGTAAATCATTATAAAACAGTTCTAAAGAGATTTCAAAGTGTTGTGTTCAGCCAAAGTAAGCTTTGTTTAAGGTCCATGTGAATTGTTTGAGACCCATTTTTAAGGGCACTTTATTTGTCAAGGAAAAGCAGTATGTCCAGGTATATTATATATCAAAATAAAGATATTTATGAGCACAAGCAGATAAGCAACATAAAACTTTTATGTCTTTTTTGTAAATAGAAGCAGGATAAAATTTGGTTCCTAAACTCTTTACATGAACTTTAATGAATTTCTAGAGATGTTTAATCAGTGGAGCGATACAGACCCTCTTTGGTCTCTTGTCAATAATACAGCAACATATCGCCATGAAAGAAATCTGAGATAGGTTTATCCAAAGAACAATTATGACAATCATTCATATTGAAAAGTCCATTTGAAAGAGGACGGCTTTACTTTATATTTCAATACATTGCACCCTTTTAGATATCAAAAATCCGGGCAATCTTATATTAATAGATTTTGAAAAAGCTTTTCGATTCCTTATCATTTGAATTCATAGAACATACACTGTCTTCTTTCAAATTTTGTGAGATGATTCAGAAATTGGTTTAACTTTTTATAATAATGAAGTTTCGCTTACATGGATCCATCTAGAAATATTTCTGTGTGAAAAGCGGCTGCAGACAAGATCTCCTATATCTTCATATTTCATTTTTTTCGCTCAAACCTAGTATTCAAAGTTTAAAAAACTGCAAAGTTGGTTCCGGTATTAAAATCAGAGATTAAGATCTTCTTACTTTACAATTTGCAGACGACAATTCAATTCTTCTAGATAGGGTATCTCAAATACAGCACACGATCAATCATTCATGAATTGCATAGTTATTCCACTAGTATTTTAACACCCGTGCAATATTAAAACTATTCAACGGGGTTAATTCGCTCTGGCAACGTAGGTCATATTATAAAGTTTGATATTGACTTGGAAAAAAGAAGATAGATCTATATCTTAATTTTCATAGAAAAATAAAAAGTTTAAACAGAGCATTATCTTTTCGAAAAGAAGGAATTTAACACGAATCGGTCAAATAGCAGTTGTTACGTCACTGTTATGACCATTGATTAATCATTTGTTGAAGAGTTTACTAACACTATTTACAAATTTCATTTGGTATGGAAGACCAAATATTAAACCTCCACTTCTTTTCGACTTCAAGTAAGAAATTCAAATACTATTGAAAGATTCAAATCAAATTATCTGCAGTGGAAATTTTCTGAAAGTCTATTTGTAAATACACTACTCAAAAGTTCTAAGGGGCCACCTTACTTTTCTCCATTTTTCACACAGTTTACGCTTTTTTCTTGAAATGTGAACTTTGTCTTTCGAAAGAGTGGCCATTCAGTCATCATTCTATCCAATTGTTTTGTAAATTTATGCATCAGTAAGTCGTAAAGACGGAATTTGATGCATGTACCCTCAATTTCCAAAGTCACAAAATTGACACTTTTAAGAGAAATTTGAATCTTTCGATACTTGAAAAACGCAACGCCTATCAATCTTTTGTACTTATATCAGTGGTACAACGCCTGTGGACTTCTAAAATTAATAAGAAATGCCAAAACGTTTTACACAATCCTTATCCTAACAAGAAATGTCAAAAATACCCCACCCACCAATGTTAACTTTGAAATCGAGGGTACTCCTACTTTCGTTCTATTTTAAAACATTTCTTGTTGAATTATTTATTTCACTGAGTTTTCTCTTTATAAAACTTAATAAATGATTTGGCTGCATAATAAAGGAAAAACGAGTTGAAACCAAGCGGCGTCTATAACATATGACCAAAAAGGCAAGTGGCCGCTTAGGAGTTTTGAGGAGTGTACATAAAACAGTGTGATATGCAGTTTACCATTAAAATGTATTTATGTTAATAAAACCCATTTCATTTAAATGTGTGTGTGTTTTTTTTTTTTTTACTTTTGATGATTGATGGCAAAGAAACACCATCATGTTTAACTTTTTAATGGCTTAATGCATATGTCAGATATCATTATTACTTTCTCTGATTGGTGATTAAAAGTTTAATTTGTTTAGTGGTATAAACTGTCATGCTTATATTTGATCTGATATAATCTGATCTGATAATATAAAAAAAAATGGCAAGATGTACACTCTGTACAATTTCTTACTTTTCAGTCTTACTTTATCTTTTACGTATGTTTCACAAGTTACTCTGGTTTATCTAAAAAAGACTCTAATCAGTTAAAGTGGTGTTATTGTCAACAGTTATTATGTGAACAAAAGCTGTTAGTATGCATTATTCGCTTTTAAATTCTTTGTTGATATCCTTTGGTCAATGCCTAGGTGCTGCACTAAAGTTTTAACCGATTTAATGGGGCTAATATGGATTGGATATATATAATACGTACTTAGTGTTTTGTATGAGAAAAAATATCTAACGAGGTTGGGAGAATTGATCATTGGCGAGGCTCACAATCGAGTTAGATATTTTTTTCATACAATACACTAGGTATGTATTATATTTATCTTATAACCTATATTTGTCTTGTTTTCTTCGATTTTTTTTAAACTAAAATGCAAGTTTCTAACAATAACCGCATTATATTATTGTTCTAAATTAACTATGTGATATCATAAAAAATATCATACGTGATGTTTTCATACGGATATTTGTACAGTTATAAGATAAAAAAGGGATGTCGCAAATAACATGATGTGATATTTTTGCAACATGGCAGAAGAACACCTAATGGATATATTTTATGATTGTGAGAAAATTAATGCTATTCTTTAAAATATTAACTTCAAAATTACAGGAAATCTACCCATAATTTAAACTACTTTGCATTGACATTTTACTAGGCTGAGAAAAATAAACCATATGTCGACATTTTATGCATTGAATAAAAAGGATATATACATACAAAGTAAATTTAAAAGGGTAATGCCTACAGTCACTGGTTTCAAATGCCACCTAGAACTTGTCTCAAAAATGAAAATTTATATCAAAGAACTTAAACAAACTGGGAAATTGTTGAAAGTATGGTGCAAAACTGATAATCCACAAATGGGTTAAGATAATTAAGAAATCTTAATCTCAGATCTTACTGATAAGCATACACGTTTAAGGATCGCGTTTTCTTTTGTGCTTTTTCCCTACCCCATCATAAATGAATTTGTCCATATTAGGTAGAGCGTATTTCTACCTAGAAATAGGTAGAGTCCATTGACATTAAAGAATAAGAATACAAATAAAAATAAAAAGTAAAATAGATCTAATGAATAAATTAAAAAATCAGAATGTTTCATAAAAAGATACTGTATCTAAGTATAGTAAAACTTTGTTAAGAGACCACTAAGGGGACCACCAAAAAGCGGTCGTTTATGGGAATGGTCGCTTAATACAAAATATCATGATAAATGTGAGTGTTCATTTTGATAGCATTTAAAGATTGTTGGTCTTGTCTTACTGAATCCTATGATGTTCGAACCCATTAGAATCGTCTTATTGAGACGATTCTAATAGGCTTCAACATCATAGGAATCAATAATAACAAATGTTTCGTTAAGAATGTTCTCTTTTTTCAGAGATTTTGCTTACAGTGAAGGGACTTTTTACGGTGGTCGCTTAATAAATTTGGTCGCTCGAGCAATATTGACTGTATAGATTTTTGAGTGGGTGATCGAATGACAATTTTGTCTTAGGATTAGATTAGCCTTTTATCACTTACTGGAGCCTGCGCATCTTTACAGCCGAATAGTGCATCAAAATCATATAGCAGGCTGATGGAAAAATACTTAGAAACGCAGAAAAATATTGAATGAATATCTCGATGTTAATCATATTTTACCACAAACAGTTTTTTTTTTTGTTTTCTGTGAGAATAAATCATGTCCTTTCTTTTGCTTTCGAGATTAACAAGTCAGTTCTGATTTTACCTTTTCTCCATTCTCAGACTTGTGCTTTGAAAATTATGTCAACATGAATGTCATATTTCGAGTTCGTTGTTTGAGATTGTATAAAAACATGTTTTCTTAATTTTCTTTCCGCGTAAACTGATTTTATCGCACGCGGGAATACACCAAGGTTAATTCTGTAGCATGCCCACTTTTTTTCCCTTTTAGCTTTTCATTGTTACTCCTGTGTGGTTTAAGGTGGCAATGGACAGCGACCTCCCGACTCTATTAACCGGAAGTGGGTTTTCGTTCATTTTACGGCTCTTTTTGCGTGTTTTTTAAAAAAGACCGGTATTCATTAGATTCTACTTATGGAAATGACGTCGAATGATAATGGTAAAATTCAAAATTTAGCTTCTTTTTGACATTTGATATCGATTGAATGACTGGATCATTGAATTTATCAAAAAGGATACGTTTTAAGTGTCATTCAATGAGGAGGGGTCACTTTAAAAAAACGAAACACTTTCTTATTTGCATGAAAAGGTATGCTGATTTTTTTACCAAGTAAGGGAAATTTGGTTTTAAAACATATCGGAAAATAAGACAAAAATCATTGGGTAATTTCTTCATAAAATAGGGGTTTGTGGCTTTTTTCCCCGCTTGAAATTACAAAAATTAGTGCATTTTTAACTTTGTAAGCCACATTATGCAAAAGCAATTGATCAAAGAGAAATTCCCTTGATAAAAGCAATTGTGTATATGTATAAGGTCTATCAACATGTATGTGTTTTTAGCTATCATCTGGTACTGAGTTTTAACTAGACCTAAAACGAATATAAACGTTTTATTGAAAACTGGTCAGTTCTACTCAAGGGCAGATAACTCTAGCATGCAAACGTGCATGGGAAGGCTGCAATTTCGATATACTGACTATACAATGTAAATCTACACCATATGTGAACAAAAAAAATCATTTGACGGAAAAACATCCGTATGTGTCCATTGCTACCTAAATAATGACATATGTTGATTTAGTTCGATCATAGTTTGGTATTGAATGTTCAAAATAGTCGTTTAAGCACTGAATACCTCGAAATGTCTTTCATTTGACAATTGTGTTGTTAACTGAAAAATATATCAGAAGTTTCATCTCTGCTTTTCGTTTTTAAATATACTAAGTATATTTACTAAATGATAAGAATAACCAGAATCCCTTTTGCTTGTAGCAACAAGACAGTAATGGAACATCACTATGCATAGTCCATCAGGTTTAACCCGAAATAAATGCATCTACAAGTACTCCTCGTCGATAGTTTCTAAAGTAGTCAAAACTTCGAGAATTGTCGTCGAAAGTTATTTAAGGTAGTGTACTCGTAATAGTTCCGCAACATTTCGGAACTCGTGATCTTTGACAATAATGACCGAGGTTTCCCTAATTAAAATCATTAGGAAACCTCGGTCAACACTGTTAAAGTTTATTATTCCCGATATTATGCTGCACTTTTACGGGTCCACTACCTTATACTGGGTTAAAATTGATGCACTGTGAATATTCAAACCTCCTAGCCGACAGTCGGATGAACGTATGGAGATATTTTCTCATATATGTTCTATCGGAGAAAAAAAAATATTGTTATGATATTCCGCATTTGGAAAGAAATGCACAACTACAGCTTGAACAATTCATTGTGGTGCTATTTTTGATCGCCAACAAACAAAAAAAAACTCATTAATTTCTAGACTT
The DNA here is from genome assembly GCA_948146395.1 of Fragum whitleyi. Taxonomy (NCBI): domain Eukaryota; kingdom Metazoa; phylum Mollusca; class Bivalvia; order Cardiida; family Cardiidae; genus Fragum; species Fragum whitleyi. Next base: position 41,331,835 of record OX411552.1, read on the forward strand.
GTACAGTTTGATTACCATATTTTCGCAGAAAATGTATTCCGAATCTAGGTCCCCGTCCCCACCTCTGGATCCGCGCATGAAGCAAGTCATTTAAGAGTGATCAAACAATCAATGTCTATTAAATGTCAATGATTTTGAAGAAATAGAGAAATCCATTTTTATAAACATGACATATGTATTGATGCTATCATATTTGGAGAAATAGAGAAATCCATTTTATAAACATGACATTAGTATTGATGCTATCATATTTGAAGAAATAGAGAAATCCATTTTTATAAACATGACATATGTATTGATGCTGTCATATTGATGCCAAATCTTATTCGTGTTATTTATATATTGTCAGTTTGAAATATTGTTAATCAAATATTGTTTGAATAAAAGAAAGGCAAAGAAATTATCTTTATATTTCATCATACGGAGCCATTTATGGGTGGCTCGACAAATTGTGGAACTCTTTTATTAGGATTTTATCAGGATTATACGAAGGCGTCGGAAAAAGCAAGAGCTATATAGTTCTAGAACATCTTGAACTGAAGTAACCCAGTCTATCTAGGTGGTGGACTCGTAATATTTACGCAACATTTCCGACCTCATGATTTTCACAATGATAACCAAGGAAATGAAAGCATGAGGAAACTTCGGTTAACATTGTTTAAGTTAATGACTTCCGACACGTCGCGGAATTTGTGTCCACTACCTTGAACTCCCTTGTCCGCATCAGTCCGGCTATTTGAGCATGAAATCTAGCCTGAAACTTTTATCTTGTGGTATTTTATTCACGAAAATCAACCGCGATAAGAGGATTGCCTTTTAACAGAAAAAAAAGGTTAACACAAGTCGGAGGCTGATTTGAACGAAGACATTTCAAAGTGAAATAGTTATTTTTTAATTTTTTGATGAATTATCACCATTATTCATTTATCCTCTGAATAAAAAAATCATTTTCTTATTAACAAATTCTAGAATGGGAAAATTCAATTAAAATAAATTAGGTTACTCTGTCAGATTTTCATATTCGTGTACATTCGGAACATCACTCGGCCATTTCCGTAAACTACAATAGACCTCGGATCATTCGGGAACCCTCAGCGATTCTACGGAATAGATCTCGGGAATAATAAGGGCGCAGCCATGTAAGCGCGTCATATCGCACGTGGGTTTATATGACGTCACAAACATATTAACTAAGGATGACGTTGCGAAAAATAAAATCAATGTAAGGTTAGAATTGGGCATATTATAAAGCGAAAACAAAACGCAGTGTTTTACTGCGTTTTGCTTTAAAATTATACCATGCCAAAATGATCTCCACAGACGATCGGAAATTATTGAAGGAATAAACTTTTCTTCAAGCGTATTAACCATAGAACCACCAGGAGCCGAAATACGTAAAAATGACCCAAAATTACTACACTTACGTCCGAGGTACTTTTCAAGTTACGGAAAAGTCCGAGCGATGTTCCGAATGACCTCGGATGTATGTAACGAAATTGTAAAATTTGTTAGGCGGAAACAGTGTAAGAAAACCCAGCGAACTAGCGCTATCTTTAGATTGATATTTTTACAGTAAATAACGGCTAAAAAGTCTTAATTTTTGAGAATGACCAATCATTCTCAAAAATTAAGATTTTCCAAGCGTTATTTAAGAATCTAAAGTTATTTATATAAGGATACGATGATTTTACTCCAGTGACTTCAAACGAGTAGCGTTGGCAACGTCGAAAGTTTTCACAAAAAGTTTCGAGGGCTAACGCCATTCTAACTGACGTCGTCGAGTTTTTCCAAGGTTTTTCCGTAATTTTTAAAAACAGTCCGTCTGTGAACATCCGAGGTTGATCGTAAAATTGGCCGAGTGGTCTTCCGAATGATTCGAGACAACAGACGAGACAAATCTTCATGAAATTTCTCTGCTAAATTGAGCACACGTGCGAACGGGACGTAATTTCCAAATTGTTTCGCGAATACTTTCATCTTGGACCCAAGACATGTCTTTTTAAAATACGACGCTTTGGACCTCCGAATTGACTATTCGATGGACACTGTATTCAGGTTTGTTTACCTTTCTATTTAACCGATAAAAAGCTTATTTATAACGCACGATGTTTATCTCAACTTACTGAAATTGACAACCGACGTCACAACATTAAAGGTGTGACCTACATCCCCCCATAAATACACGTGTGTCTATATATAAATACCTCCGTAGTTGATTAAACCAATTAAACATACCTATATGCGTACATGTACATTGTATTTTTAGTTTAGCGGATACTATTTAAGTTTTTTGACTGTTAAAATATTGATATATGTTTTAATAGCAGGGAGACCTTGACCAAATATGGATAAATTATTTTTTGTGTTAATCGTTGTTATGTGTGGACAAAGTGGATATTGTATGAAATCGTGTAAGTACTTTTATCTTAAGGTAGTGGAACTGTAATTGTCCCGCAACTTTTCGGAACTCATGCTCTTTCACAATGTTGAAATTCATTAGGAAACCTCAGGTAACTTTGTTTAAGTTCATTACTTCCGTGACATTTCGAAACTATTACGGATCCAATGCCTTAACATAATTCGGTCACATCACGTTAGATATGTGGAACTTGAAGGTATAAGACTAGGTTCACGATGAAAAAGCGCTCATCAACGTCCGCGTCTTGAAATCGCCTTCCAGAGAGAGCACGTGTAGAGCCGGTAATATTTCATGAACGTTCGCAAGCGTGTTGCTATTTTGTCTACCATTTACACAGAATGACTAGGTATAAGTTAACTTTTTCCCGTTCTAAAAGCTCAATTTGCACAAGTGTACGAATCGAAAATGGGTACAATTTACTTCGCGTTACCGAACGTTTGGTCGCACCCTGAATACAAGACTATTGAGTTTCGTTCTTAACAAAGTAATCATGTACTATTCAGGGGATCTATGAAAGTGTTGTCACCTTTATTTGATTATGAAGTTAATTATGAAGTCAAATTAATTAAATCTAGATATCTCAATTAATTCATTTGTTGAATTTTCGGGTGTCCAACTCATTTCAACTACTGAGCTGGATGTACCGTATGGCATTAATGATATTACAAGAAATTTGATTGCCATTGATATTACCTTTATATCGCTTAGAAAGATTATAAACAATGCAATGTCATCAACAATCATTAAGGTAGTGGAACCGTAATAGTTCCTCAACATTTTGGCACTCATGAACTTTCACAATGTTGACCAAGGTTTCCTAATGGAAATCATTAGGAAACCTCGGTTAACACTGTGAAAGTTCATTTCTTCCGAAAGGTTGTAGAACTATTACGAATCTACTACCTTAAACATACATGTATTTCCATACAATTATTAGATCAATAAAAGTTTGATCGAAGTTGAATTTATGTTAGTATAACCCTTAACAGTTTAATCCCTGATGTTTACGTGCCTGTGATTTTATGATTGAGAAAACATTGTGAAAAAAGAAGAAATTGCTTCTGACAAGCAATTTCTTCTTTATCCACACTATTTTCTACCCTACTGAATGGTTATTTTTCAAATTAAATTCACTCTAAATTTTCGTCTGCAAAACCTTTGAATTTGGACAGGTCCAAAATTTTGTAAAACAGGAAAGGGTTAAAGGGGACGTTATCAAGATAAAGATCAAACTTCATTTTAAATTTAAGACATTAATACTAATAATATTGTCTATATGGACTGTCAAAATTGACAGGTTTTAAACAAAATTCGTTTTAATGGTCAACACCCTTTATCCTTATTGCTTTGTAACTCTTTTATGATATGAGCTTGTGCTTGACATTTCTAATAATTTTATGTGAGGACAAACATTGAGAAGCCTTGACAGACATAGAGTGCAAATTGGAGATTGCCTAATTTGCTATAGACACATTGAGACTTTGTTCATCCCCCGATGCAGACAACGGTCAGACTGTGCAGATACACAGACTGGTCATGTGCAGAGACTTTGCTTTTCACATTTTCGAAATTTATTGAAAGGTTTTATTATTTATTATTGTCTCAAACGTGTACATATAAATACAAAATATTAAAGCCTGTAAAAACATACATTTATACACGACCATTATTAAAAGAATTATAGATGAGACTGAATAAAAACATAGTCATATACATGTACACATTCAACTTTAAAAGTTTTTAAGAGATGAAATTTGTTATTGAAAGATGTGATTTTCCCTTTTTTCAAAGTGTTCAAAATCGAGATCGAAAATTTGAATAGAAACATTTTTATAATTTTATTTTTTTATTATTATTTGAAAAATGTCTCGCACAGGCTCACTTGATTTTAATTTCTTATTTGGGCTCCCGTGCGTTATATTTGCAACAATTTCACGTTTGCCTGACGATCAATTAAACAGTGCAATATTAATTTTATGGACCTCCCAGATGTTCCCTAATCGCACGACGGAACATAAATAGTGTATTGAATTTTATCAAATAAATACTCAAATAAAATATACCCTGTCAATGTATAGTTCCGCAAGTTTATGTGAGTATCGAGAAACCGTTATTGCCTATCATTTTCAATGTAAAATTGATCTTTGACGCCTCACTATAAATTGTACTACTGTATAAATCCTCGCATGAAAATGATTTACATTGGCCATTTACATGTAAACAAACTAAATATTGGATGTATATTTTTATTTGATCCAATCGTAAATTTAACAAACGTAGTTAGTCGTGAAAAGTGTCAGAAAAGTATTTTCTGATAATAAAATAACCGTGAAATAGTACACAGAAAATCTTCAACCTGTAAGCAACACGTTACAAAGATAAGATGAAAATAATGCTTTATAAAAAAAAGGGCGTGAGATATGTCTAGCTAAGAGAGCAAAAGCAAGTTTAAAAACGTTTATCACCCTCAAAATCCTAGTTGTCGGTACTCATTGGAATTGTCTCGACGAGACGATTCCAATGAGTACCCACAACAAAAGATTAGTCGCAGTGTTGCTTAAACATCATTAAAGAATTCTAAGATTTGTTTAAGCTTTGCTTGGTGTAATTCTGGATATATGCGACGCAACATGATAAATCGTTCTTTCTTGTTAACGTTATATTCAAGGCAATTCAGAGCTCGTAACATTCTTTCTATCTGCGGTGTGATATCCCTTTTTAAATTCATACATACAATTATTTGCCCATAATGATCACTTGCAATAAATTTAGGGTAAATAGAAAATTTTCAAGTTATAGTCAGGACTTTTTGTCGATCAGCGACCAATTTTGCTTTGAATGATTATACAGCAGTATCTGACCAATTGAAATTTTTTTCAGATAACATGAAAGATTTTTGTGGCAAAACGATATCACTGATAGACGAAAATACAAAATCGGCGGAAATTTATTACGAGCATAGATCGAGGTTTCGAGATAAACTGTTCGACTTAAAGTGTAAACTCGAGATATCGGGGTGGAGGTCGGAAGAGCTGGCTATTCGATTTACAGAGATCAACACTGGAAGTACATTTCTACAAGTGCGACAAGGGATAGCTTTTGATACTAGTGAACCGATTTTAGGTATGTCACGAAAAAAATTATGTTTTAGAATTGGAGCAGGAAGAGCTACGAGAAAAATCTAGAACCTGTTTTTCTAAAAATCTTACTATTTTTTTGCGTAAGTCAAAAATTAAAATGCTTCTACTGGAGTAACTAAATATGTAGTTCGGCCATGCACCATATCATTGGAATCGTCTTCTAAAGACGATTCCAATGAGATACTGCAAGGTAGAATCTAACAATGAATGAAAACACCAGGTACGATTTGTGATTTTGACTTACGATTAATTTTTCGTAAGATATTTAGTTAAACGGGCTCCTGAACTTTGCCTATCATACTTCTATGCAAGTTATGAGGGCAATTCGAATAGTTACTGGAAAAGTGCTGGTAATAAATTACCTAACAAACCAATAGCTTCAATTGAATTATCGATATGCATTTACAACAGATCGAGCGCTAATTAGGAACGAAAGTATCTTTGTTAGAGTATATTTATCCTTACGTAATTGCTGCCAAATCAAATATGTTTACGCCACTATATTCTTCCGTTGCGTAATCGGAAACACAATATATTTTAATGGAAAGCGTTTTAAAACGTAAAAGAATTGTGGTCTTAACACAAAATTTGTTCAACTAAACAAAAATACTGAGTAGTCCAACGTCGACACTTATTATGCCACGTCACGAATGGCGACGGGTATATTATTAGTTATACGGTTTCTTGCCGGGGTATATGACGATTTATTCCCGGCTGGAAAAATGATGTCACCCGAGCCGTAGGCAAGAAACCGTATTACGAATTTATTATACTTCAAAGTTTTAGGGCTAAATATCTGTATTTCGCCTATTTTAGGCGTTCGTATAAACCGATTTCTTTTAAACTACCAATATCCCCTAATGCGCCCCTATGAAAAGTTAACATGTACAAAGTGACGTCATATATAGTTGTGACGTCACACTACTACACTCTGCTCTTGTGATATGGAAGCGTTTGTTGGCTGAAACTGCGAGAAGCTTGGCACTTTAAATGGACAGATTTGTACAAATTTTAGGTATTTATGCACATTATTAACTGACATCCTTTTCAACTGTATCCTAGTGTGTATATTCGGGTCGTGTTATCAGCGAAGCGAGAGAAACATGGCTGCCATTACCGTTTCGATTTTTAGCTCACCTGAGCACGAAGTGCTCATGTGAGCTATTGTGATCACCTTTCATCCGGCGTCCGTCCGTCGGTCGTCGGTCGTCGTCCGGCGTCCGGCGTCCGTCAACAATTTCTTTAAACGACATCTCCTCCTAAACTACTGGGCTGATTTACACCAAATTTTACAGAAATGTTGCTTAGGTGGTCCCCTTCAAAAATAGCTAAAAGAATTGAAATCCATGAAAAACTCTGGTTGCTATGGCAACAAACAGTGAAATTTTAAGAAAATCTTTAAAATTCTTCTTCTTCTCAACCAGTAGTCCTACAGACTTAAAACTTGGCATGGATGATCAGTTCATAGATCTGAATTGAAATAGCTAAAATCACATCTTTTGGGCCACCAGGTGCTGAGCACCAGGGGGGAGGGGGTAGTACTTAGGGTAAATTTTGTAATCTTCAAGCTGCTTCTTCTTCGGAACCAGGAGCCCTACAGACTTGAAAATTGGCATGGATGATCAGCTCATAGACCTGAATAAAAATAGCTAAAACCATATCTGTTGGGCTGCCAGGTGTGGAGCACCAGGGGGGAGAGGGTAGTACTTTTGTGAAAATTTTGTTATCTTTAACCTTCTTCTTCTGATGAATCAGGAGCCTGACAGATTTGAAAATCGGCATGGATGATCAGTATATGGACCTTTATAAAAATAGCTAAAATCATGACTGTAGATTCACCAGGTGCGGAGCACCAGGGGGGAGAGGGTAGTACTTTTGTGAAAATTTTGTAATCTTTAACCTTCTTCTTCTTCTGAACCACAAGCTCTACAGACTTGAAAATTGGCATGGAGGATCAGCTCATAGACCTTAATAAAAATAGCTAAAATCATGACTGTAATGCCACCAGGTGCGGAGCACCAGGGGGGAAGGGGTAGTACTTTTGTGAAAATTTTGTAACTTTAACCTTCATCTTCTAAAATAACCAGGAGCCCTTCAGACTCCAATATTGGCATGGATGATAAGCATATGGATCTTAAATATAATAGCTAAAAGCATGAATGTAGGGCCACCAGATGCGGAGCATTAGGTGGGATGGGGGTAGTACTTTGGATCTATTTTGAAATCTTTAACCTTATTCTTCTCCTGGATCAGGAAACCTACAGACTTGAAAATTGTAATGGGTGATCAATATATTGACATTAATAAAAATAGCTAAAATCATGACTGTAGGGTCACCAGGTGCTGAGTGTCTTGGGGAGGGGGTAGTACTTTGGATCATTTTTGAAATCTTTAAACTTCTAATGAACCAGGAGTCCTACAGACTTGAAAATTGGTATGAATGAAAAGCATATGGACATCAATTGAATTAGCTAAAATCATGGCTGTAGATTCACCAGGTGCAGAGCATCTTGGGGGAGGGGGAGTGCTTTGTTGAGAATTTTGAATCCCTACAGCCTTTATATTTGACATGGATTGATCAACTCATTAAAGAAAACTTTAAAAGTCTCAGACTCAGCCTGTATAACTGGCATTGATTAGCTGATCACAGACCTTTTATGAAAAAAGCTTAAATAAATAATGACCAGGTGAGGAGCAGAGGGGGGGGGGATTATTTCAAATGTTATCTGATTGAATAGGTGAAAATCTCTTTTTCTTTGGTTGCATGGACATACCTAGGTAATGAAGCTTTTTTCTCAGGTGAGCGACCCAGGGCCAACGGCCCTCTTGTTTGTCTATGTTCATGTTGAGGCGCTTAAGGAAACATTAGAGGTAATACCGGAGCGGCCGTAGCTATCAATGTTTGTCAGATCAGCATTAACCAATGAAAATGCTAGAATTTTCTTTGCAGTATAATATAGAGTTACCTCTCTCCGTAGGTGATCTGTATGTTTGGGGCTGAGGGTGAGCGGGTGTATCCCATTCTTATCCGGGCGAAACTTCTATATTCACGGGTGAATGAAAAAAACAAAAAAAAAAAAAAAAAAAAAAAAAACTTGGCATAAATGTTCCCCTTGGTTAGTACTAGTATCATGCGAAGAGTTTGTCCGGATACGACCAAGGTCATGGCTTGAAGTCAAATGGGTAACGGGTAAAAGCCAAATATTTGCAGGGGCAACCGTGCCTGTGACACATTTGTAGTCGCTTTTTACATAACGTTATTTAAAATATCAGACATATAGCATAATAGACAATATCTAGTATATATGATAGGGACAAGGTGAACAATCAAAGTTATATTGCAGAAAATTGACCTCGTATGTTGTTTCGTCTATTCAATTCCCTCGCCTTCAGTACTATCAGTACTTTGATTTTATCATATCGTAGTGATATGCAAGCACTGTATTGAACACACAAAGCACTTCGCAGTTGATGACGTACACTAGACCTATTTTTGGACGCGCATGAGCACAAAAAAAAACTACGTAGTACACACTTTATGATGTTTGTATTTTCTTTTAACAGGACTCCCCTCTGATATTTCGACGAACGATTATCTCTACCTAAATGAAGTTTTCACTACCAACCGTCCTAGGCTGTTCATTCGCGTAAAAGGGGATGCTCCGGCTGATCATCATCGAGTATTTAGAATGGTTGTCAACTCATTTCATACAGGTAAACAGATTGCTGTATAGTGCCAGGCTAAAAGTACAGAGCTAAAAACTAGATGATTTTATGAAGCATTTGACGTAAAAGCATGTAAGCAATTAGATTAATGGATTAATATTTATAAATTGCTTTTCGCTGCTGTTGATATCATAATTTTGATCAATGCTTTCCCCCACCACGTCCTGAATTTTCAGTTCAGATACAGTTAACAACATCATGAAATCGACATATATAATACGTACTAAGTGTTTTGTATGGGAAAAAATATCTAACGAGGTTGGGAGAATTGATCATTGTCGAGGCTCTGTCGAGACAATTATCAATTGTCACAGCCGAGTTAGATTTTTTTTTCATACAATACATTAAGTTTGTATTGTATTTATCTTATAACCTATGTTTGTCTTGATTTCGTTGATGTTTCTAACTGAAATGCAAGTTTCTAAAAATAACCGCATTATATCATTGTTCTAAAAATAACTTTATTATCTCATAAAAATATCATACGGATTGCTATCACACGGATATTTGTATAGTTATAAGATAAAAGGTGAATGATATTGGAATAGTTTTTGAATTTAATTAAAGTTTTGTGTGAAATTAAAGGTAGGTAATCTAATATTGATAATTTTGTTCCGGATGAACAAAATAGCCATATACAAGTTCTATAATAGCTTCATAGTTCTTAAAGAATCAATAAGGCACTAATATTTTCAATTTTTACAGTTAAATCGCAATTTTTTCTGGGTATATCTATTTTGAATGAATGAATGAAGTTGTCGATCCTATCTGGAGCTTGGTTGAATTTTTAAATGAGAGTTTGGACGAATGAATGGGGTGCTGGGGTTCTGAGTGAGCGATTTAGTTTCGCTCGGGATAAATGTCAATTTCACGATGTTAATAACTGTTCTCTGAAGAAGATAAAATATGATTTTTTTGGTATCAAATAATCAAAGTATAAAAATGTGCAGAAGGAAGTCGTCTAGAACTCTTCATTTTAGTATTTTAATAGGCAAAATATTGAATGGAATCTTTATATTTTGCAAGATAGGAAGTTAAAATCTTTTTTTCTTCATTTTTCACTTTTGGTAGAAACAACAAGAACAGGCAAAATATTGAACATCTACTCCTTATATTTTGCATGTCAGCAAGTTAGGACACTGTTTCACTTGTTCATGTACACTTAAAAAGATCAGAAACGTATGCAACAACGTAGTAATCTTTTTATCATGGGGAAAAGTTTAACCTTTTCATGCAACGTTTTTAGGTACTTGCAAAGATTCTGAACACAGATGTGACAATGGACGGTGTATAGACACCAGTTTAAAATGTAACGGGTTCAATCCTTGCGGTGACCAGTCCGACTGTCGGAGCTCTGGCATGTCCACTGAGTCCTGGGCCATCATGGTGTGCGTCAGTATTGCCGGGACCTTCTTGGTGTCGTTTATAACGTGTAAAATACTGACACACTGCTGTACTAAATGTGGGAAGGTAGGTTAAAAGTCTCATTCATAACAAATAAATAAAACAGTAAGCCTAGTGATAAACGTTCTTTTGTGCTTTTTGGTGGCTTATCGAGAAACTTTGGGTGCTTTCTCTTTGTATCCTCATTGCCAAAGCATTATAATTACCTAAAGATCACATCCTGCTTTCGTTCATTGCGTCATAGCCATACTCATTATATAAATGACGCAATTACGTTATAGCCTGCAAAATGACTCTCTCTAAGAGTTTTTCCTGAATTATTCGTCTAATTTTTTCGGAAACAAAAAGTTCGTTTGTTTCAGTGTATAATCGACAGTTCTTTCATTCAGTAAACAACACCAGCCGTATTTTCATTCAAGAAAATATAGCTGCTATTGTTAACTCGGTGACAGATAAACTGATCGAACACTGAAACAAATTAATTATATTCTACATTGGGAACGTAATGATGGCTATCACATGCCACAACAATCGAGATTTTGCCAACATGGCACGTTTGTCACTAGACTCCTAGTAAATGTAGAAAGATTGGTTACATTAATTGCTATGAAATGTTTGTTATTTTCACAGTTCGCTTAATTTTGATCTTTTATGTTTTGCTTAAATTTAAAGACATTTTCGATTCGTTGGAACTACATTATGTGACATTTCTTTGGAAATTATGAATGACTGCCTACTTCAGAATTTGTAAACTCATTTACACATTTCAGACTGACACATCCACCCAATCACCAGATACATGGAACAACACGAATGACACAGAAAGAAATGAACATGATAGAAACAATGGTGACATAAGTGTAACGTTCAATTTGATTGGAAATAACAACATTTTGTACGCGCCTATAAATGGAACAACTTCCGTTCAACATGGCAGCGAAGACATTACCGGAAATCCGGACGTTGCGCATGTGCTAAGTGACTTAGAACAGACAGCGCCACCATCATATGATGACGTAATATCTGGTGAATCGAACAATGAGCTCAGTGACGATTCTGACATCGATTATGATAATAGTGATAATAATCAATCAGAAACAAATAGTGAATCAGAAAGACGCCATATAAGACGCCCAAGACGGCCTAACAGACGACATAGTTCCAGATATTTACCGCGTTATAGTCAAGTAATGAGAAATAGAGACAACTATGGAGTGCGTGGTGACCAGGACTCGGTGACGCAATTATAGGGAATGCGTTGGTTACTGAAAATGATAAAGCATACAGTTAACAACATTGTGAAATTGACAAGGTGAATGATTTTGGAATGATTAAGGAAGAAATTGAATGAGTGTGAGGAGCGAGTTTTGAGTGAATTTAATAGGAGGTAATCCTATATCGCAAATTTTGTTCAAGATGAACAAAATTAGCGATATTGATTATTTCCCTTTAATAAAAAATGCATACATGTTCTATACATCGCTTCCTATTTCTTCAAGAACCTATGAGGCGTTAACAATTTTGAATGAAGTTGTTAATTCTATATTTTGCAATGGGTTTGAGCGTTTTTGAATGGTGAGTGTCTGTAATGAATGATTGGAGCGCTGAGTGAGCGATTTGGAATAGTTTTGATTGAGGTAAATGTCATTTTCACGATGTAACTAACTGTTGTATGACGATCAATTTGAAATATCTTGGTTTCAAGTTCAAGAGAGTTCAAGGCCACTGAAAATGATCGAACTTCAGTTTTCAAAAAAGTCTCTTTTTGCGAAACAAGTAGGCCTTCCATACATTTGCAGTCATCTTCCGTGTCAATAGTGTTTGTAAATGCTTACCAATTTGCCGCATTTTCTAGCCGGGATATGTTTGAAGTAATTTCGATTTATGTCCCTAAGCCACATAAACATGGACTGAGTTTATCCTTTGGAAACAAAAGTTTACGATCTTTGCGTAGATTTTGAAAAGTTTTTAGACAATTTCGGAACGTTTTGGACGACCAGAGCGGGTGTTTAAATTTTATCGATAGAGCTATAATCGAGCGAGTAAGAATGCAATTTTGAGATATGTGTAACTGTACAACCAATGATTATTTTTTCCACAAACGTGTTTGTGCTCCAATATATCATTTGTTAGTTTATGAAAACGTTTTTGACAGACAAACTACCTGGATGAATCACACGCTTTTCTAATAAATAGAGGATATTTAATGGGTGCTCATGGGATACCGAATTTATTAAACGACTCATCTAAAAACAGATACAAACGAGGTTGTGCCGAGTTTTTATCTGTTTTAGACGACTAGTTTAATAAATTCGGTATTTAATGAGCTTAAAATTTATATTCTATTCATAATATGATCCGAATTTTTAGCGAAAAAATCGTCAAAATTCTCGAAATTCTTGAAATTCAACATTTCAATATTCCGTGACATTATAACGCCGTTTAGGACTGACGTCACAATGTATTTATTATGACGTCTTTTTCGCGGGCACAAAATAGCGTTGCCTTTCTTTCTGATCCACCAGTGTCATAACACTCGTGTAATATCAAATATATTCAACGGGGTGATTTCACTTCCGCGACGTAGGTCATATTATAAAAATATTTCCTGTCACTGGTTTATTAAATGTCTGTCTCTCGTGGCATTGTCTTAATTTCGGCTACTGATTCGTAAACATTTTCTTTTCGAGAGTTCAGTAAAATACATAACTATTACGGGTCCACTACCTTAAAGCGTCGATTGGTCTGCGATGACACACAAAATCATAGGGACGTAGACTTTAATAAAGCTGGGTAATATTACAAATATAATCTCGTCTAATTTGATTAATTCGATTTACTTCATTCAAAACCGCTCCTTCCAATCATCCCATTACATTCGCAAGTCATTCCAAAATCATTACATTGTCAATTTCACAACGTTGATGTCTGCATTGAAGTTTGCATATTATATAAGTATTATAACTGTCTGAGACACACATAAAGTCTCTTTGTTTACATGATTTTCACCTTTTGTAATCTTAGTTGATGAAAACAGCTGATCTTCAAAGGTTAAAAGTTATTTTAACTTTTTTTGTATATTGCTCATTTATTTATTAAATAAAAGATTCTGTTTTGAATAAATCAAATTATTGAATTTCTGCCTACTTTTCGTTTTTTGTTGTAATCATTAACGTTGCCGAATAAACGTTTCTTTATTCACTTCACGCGTAAGAAAGACAAGCTAGGATTCTGTACATAACTCAAATATTTGAAAATTTGAAAAAAATGGTCCAGGTAGAGGTTACTAAGATGCAAAGTTTCAAAATTCATTTGTGACTCGACATGCGAAAAGGGGCCTTTTTGGGACTCCCTGAAATATTCTCTTGAAAAGTACATTTCAACCAGCAAAGGTCAAGAAGAGGTTTTAGCCTACTTGAGAAATTGTGAAATTATCAAGTTATATGGGAATAAATAGAGGATAATCGTGTGTTTAAGTGTAAGATCGATTTATATTTCATTGAGTGAACAACAAAAGCTATATTTTCACGAGTGGCAGAGCCACGAGTGAAAATATATCTTTTGTTGTTCACGAAATGAAACATTAATCGATCTTACTCGAAAAACAAACGATTATTCTATTTCTTTAATGCAAAAATGAGACAAAATGTGAAATTTCTATGACATTTTTTCGTAAAGCGCGTCATTTTGCACGTGATTGCTATGCAACGTTCATTGTGAGGTCACTTATTTCGCCCCACATAGATGAAGTCAGATAGGATGAAATGCACAAAAGCAGGGTATAAGTTTTTGATAATTTAACTGCTTTTGCGATTGGATTATCAAGTGATAATCTACCGTTATTTCTCGATAAACCACTGAAAAGCATTAAAGAAAGCATACTTATTTTCGATTCAGAAAATAAGCATATAATGAAAAGTTTCGCCCCAAGTCAGTGTGCATAGTCATTTAACTCACAACCAAGATGGGCTTTTTTCACTTAACGGGTCGCAATTTGAGAGGGATGTAAACTCTCGTTGTACTACAAAACCTTCGATGAATTCGCTTCATTATATAATAAACTTGATTTTTTAAGTTCATAGCTCCATGAATTAAAAGAAAATATCACTATATCTTTTGGAAATGGTTGACTTAATTTTGAGCATGGGCTTCGAATTGCGCCACTATCATTAAGTCAGCACGAAACTACATTCGGAACAACGATCGGACTTTTCCGGAAACCAAAAAGTACCTCGGGCGTAACAGAAGTAAATTTTAGGTCGTCTTTTAGACAATTGGGCTTCTGGGCCCGAGGTTATAATACTTTTCTCAGGCTCAACTGAGAATGTTCTCAAATTTAAAATTTAAACTAATGTATGAAAATGAAAGAAAATATCAATAAGTTGTTATTTATAACAACTTATTAATATTATCTTTTATTTTATTGCATTGAAACGAGTATTTGAACAGAAATACGGCTTTAATCTCAAATTGAAATTTGAGAAAATTTTGAATTGAGAATGAGAAAAGTTTTATAACCTCGGGCGCTGATAGTTATTTGGTCAGTACGCTTTAAGAAAAATTTCTTTAATGCTTTTTATCGATCGTCTATGGAGGCCATTTGTGCATATTATAATCTGATAACAAAACGCAGTGAAACACTGCGTTTTGATATCAACTTTTTAAAATATGCCCAAATTTTAATCTTTCGTTGATTTCTTTTTTTTTCTCTCAACGCAATTTAGATGATTGTGACGTCATGTTAACTCACGTGTGAAACGACGCGCTTCGTGGCTGAGCCCTTACCAATCCCGAGAAGCGCCGAGGGTTCACGATTATACGCCTTTTGAAAGTGAAAGTAAAATTGTAATTGAATATATTGGTTCCCATTATTGTTTTGCGTTGACCTTTGTAATGCATTTGATTTTAAATAACAGGGACAATTACCTTTCTGTTCTTTATTTAGCGCTTACTAAATTCGTAATACGTGCGCAGTATATAGATTCCATTCCAAGAAGGATCAATCGAAGCAAACTGGACAAAATATTATATATATTTTTATAATCATGGGATATTTCAGAGGTACAAACGCAATGAAATTATGTAAGTTATGATTATCATAGAGTTTAAAATCGATGAATTTATATATATTTACTTAAGCATCTATACACGCAGATCTTGCATTAAGGTAGTAGAACCGTCATAGTTCCGCAACATTTCGGAACCCATGATCTTTCACAATTTTGACCGAGGATTCCTAATGAAATCATTAAGTTTTGGTAGTACTGGTATGAGGAATTACAGAAAAAAACATCAGTATGTGCCAGCCTACGGACCCTGAATCCCTGGTTAGCCGAAGAGGTGAAACTGAAAATTTGTTAAAAGTGGCGTTAAACATCATCCTAATAATTTAGTATCGCCATACAAAACGAGTAATTTTCCATCATAACCCCACCCCCTCCTCCTCTTCCCCCTTAATAAAAGATATCTTATTGACACTTCACTTTCACTCGTGTAAAAAGCGAATTGTTGGCGTTTGATATGTATTGTCCCGATTTTTTTGGCATTTTCCAAAGTACGAATAGAATGGAAACAATCCCTCTCTCTCAATTCATTTTATTCCTTACATGTTTGATGATTTACAACCTTTTTCAGATAGATCTAATTGTTCTGAAGAGGCCCGATGCGGGAATGGATGGTGTAAAGACGAGGCTGTGAAATGCAATGGCAGCAACCCTTGTGGAACCATTTCGGAATGTAACACAATAAGTGTAACAGTCGAGCAATTTCTCCTGATATTCCTCGCCTTTCTTGTGGTATTCTTAGTATTACTGGCTCTTATCGAACATCTTTGGAGGAGAGGAGTTGTAGGGTGCAAAGCCTTCAAGAAAAGAATGGTATTGATAATTGCTATCATCATCCTTTATTCACAACAGACAAGAGGCCAAACAGGACCAGTATCTATGCACAGACACCAAATTTCTAGGGGGACAAAACGATGTATTGTTTGCACATTATACCCCGTTTTGCACGTGCAGTTGTGTGCAAAGTGGGGTAAAAAATGCAACCCGTTTGCACCGTTTTGTCATTCAGAAGATGGGCAGTGTTAGCGTATCAAAATCAAATATCGTCGGTAAGCAATGTCCTAGAATGATGAATAAGCAGTTTAAAGATTAAGGTACATTTCTTAGTTTCTATTAGTTCAAAAGCCTTTTTTATATTTGATGTACTGTCTTGTCGACTTTAATCAAAGCTTATGTTATCTTATATTTTCTTATCTGAGCTTGAAGCCAAATTGTTTAAAAATTTGAAATACGCAGTCAGCCTCAAAGTCAGTAATTCAAGATTTCATCAAAATGTCATAAGTCAAGTCATTGTACATGTCATATGAGAAGAAGGACACTGCTTTGTTTTAACTGTTGTCGACTTGATACTGTCATAGACTTACGAGGTCAAAAAAAAAAAAAAAAGACAGTAGGCCAAGGATCAGACACAATGCAAAGGCTGAGCACAATACATGATGTTAAGTTATAAGTACTCCGATCGATAATAGAAGTATATCTTCATTTAAATGAGAGTAGGAGCCAAAATCCGAATGGGAAAAATTGACAAACTTGTTTTTTTTTTTCAAATTAATTCCTACTTTACTTTCGGGTTGTACAGATTGGCAGCAATTTTATATACCAGGGGTCTAGTGATGATTTAACAAAACCAGAATCATTACAGTTAAAAACATCGTGAAATTGACAATCACTGCGATCAGAATCATTCAACATCACTCACTCAGTGCTCCATTCATTCATTCGAAACACTCACACTAATCGATCAAAAACGCTTCGAAATTATCTGAAATCATTTTGAAATCGTTCAAATCGATCAGGATTTTAATTAAATCGATCAAATTAATCTACGAGTGTATTCGTTGATATTGATTTCAAAGTATCTAACCACACAAACAGAAAAGAACTTAAATTACATTAAAGAAAGGTAACGAATATCGCTAATTTTGTTCATCTTGAACAAAATTAGCGATATTTGGTTACCTCCATTTAATTTTCCTCGAAACTCGCTCCACACGCCCGTTTTTATTCATTCCAACATCATTCCAAATTCAATCATCTTGTCAATTTCACGATGTTCTTTACTGTAGTTGCGACCTCTTGCTTGAGCGACCACGACTATTAAGCGACCATTTTAATTAAGCGACCGTTTTCAAAATCCCCTTCTTTAAATCAAATATCTTGAAAACTAAGTAAAGTTCGGCAAATAATTTTTGAAAACGTCTCAATGAGACGATTCGATTGAGTTTTAACAACATAGGATTACCGAGAATTTCGCAATAATATGCATATAAAATCAAAAACTTTGTTTCTTATTTGTAAACGATGTGTATTAGGCGGCCATTTTCTTTAACGACCGTTTTTTGCTGGTCCCGTTAATGGTCGCTTAAACAAGTTTTACTTTAATTTTGGTAAACTTTAAAAATATGATATCCTTTTTTTTCTTATTTTTCAACTCTTTCAGAAAAGGTGCTACGAGTTAAAGAGGCTAAATTACACCATATTCGGAAACAGTATCGAAAGAACGGATGACGGTAATGTAACGACGATTTGCGAAGAATGTGAAAAACCTGCAGTTGCGAAATCTCCGCCACCATCACGAGAAAATCACGTGATGGGAAACGTTTTTGCAACACGGAAAAATGACACACAGTTTAATCCCATTTGTAACACTGAGATTATTTCCGAGGGATCGGACTCGGCTCGCGATTAACTTATACATTTCCTTGGTCACAGGTATATAGCGGTATATGCGAATTCGTGTTACAAAGAGAATTCGTCAAAGAAACGAAGCCTGAAAATGTTACTAAGCATTCTGTTTTAAAAATAATTTGAGTATTCGTACCTGAATTGCTTTGGTCTTAAAGGTTTCGTAAAATTTTAAGCCCCGAAAAACGAGTGTGTTATAAAGAGGATAATATGATAGTGTCTTGGATACCAATCTTATCTGGTTTTGGCTGCGAGAAATTATCATGACTCGGCTTATGTGCAGTTAACAACACTATGAAATTGACTTTCATCCCAGTTAAAACCATTCCAAATCGTTAATTCATCGCTCCGTACATTCATTCCAAACCATTAAAAAACGCTGAACAATTGAAAAATATAGAACCAACTACATCATTCAAGATGAATTCGGATAGAGAAAAATCGCTGAATAATTGAAAAAGTAAGCGACTGTTTGGTTATTTATAAAAGGGAGGTAATCAATATCGCTAGTTCTGAACATCCTGAACAAAATTTTCGATATTGGATTCACTCCCATTAAATTCACCTAAAACTCGCTCAACACACTCATTCAATTTCATTCCGAAATCATTCAAAAAATTGATAACTCAAAAAAAAATGAAGTGTTATATTGGAAAAAAACGCAACCTGTTTTTCCTATAATTCGACCAATTCCATTTGTTAGTGCCGACTTTTTCTTTTTACTTTTTTGTAGACTTTGTTTGTCAAAACATCAAAAACCACACAAATTGTTAAGTTTTTTGGTTTTTTTTTTTAAATGTTATGCGAAATATATTCATATATTCAAAATAAATCATGAATTTATAATGTGGCATAGATTTTGTTTACCCCTGTCAGGGGGAATTTCATACTCTTGTCCTAAAGCCATTTCTTATCAAAACACAATGTTTTTGGTCTTCTGCAGCAACTTTCAAATCCAATTTTTCGTTTGTAAAAATGTAAAGTTCTGTCATACAGACATAAAACTTCAATTATTCTTCTTGGAATTAGAACAGTGCGCTATTAAAACAATACCTAAAATAATTTACAGTCTATTGCATATACTATTCTTTTTAGAAAAATCTTCATTGTGTTTGATCAAAAAAGGGGAGAGGGGAAGCATTCCCAACAACTTTATTTTCATTCCATTTAATTATAAATATTGTTTACCTAGAAATCTGATAAATCAAAAGTTTGCCTCTCTTTGTGTGTTTCATGTTTCAACTATATACAAGGTGCAATTAAGACAAATATACATGTGCTAAATGTACTGGTATTATCAATCAAGAGCTTTGCATATGGGTGCCAAAACCATAACAACAACACCAAAGTGTAAAGGTGCCAAGGTGATGACTAGACCTTGGTGTATTGTTTAAAAAAGGCACGCTAATAAAAAGGACAAAAATTAGGAAGATACATTAATAGAGTTTTTAATGAAGATAATAACGTCTTCATTCAATTTTGACAACTCTTGAGATATTAAGAATAACTGAGAAAAACTGATATTCTGGCGAATAACTGATTATATATGATGCCAGTTACTTTTAGGCTTCCTTTTCATCAACAGTTTTGAAGCTTAATATCTTGATTCAATGTGTCAAAACAGTAAACATCCTCTACAATTTATGGAAAATTATTCTTTGTTTGAAGCCATTTGTAAATAAGAAAAAACATGTTATCCTATGTATCAAAATTAATAATTTCTTTTCTTTTCATAAACATATCTATATTTTTTGTTTGAGAAGTAAGTTAAAACAGCTGTACTCTTACTGAGTTGTTAGCACGCTTGCACTCATAATCAGATAGTTGAGGCTTCATTAAAGCGAATCTGATATGTTTGTCATGTCTTGTAATTTGACATGCTTATCTTTTGGTTGCACAGCAGTGCCACCACTCAAAAGATACTTTTCCTTTTCTGGGGTGCCATAGAATTGCCACCATTTACCAGATAATTATCGATAACAATAGCTTCTATCTTATAATAATTCACTTTATGTGCTCTTGATGTGTTTGCACACTAAGAGCAAGGATATCTAGGGGTCCAATTTACAAAGATATATAGATTAATAATCTAGATCTATATGAGAGAATTCGGCAACTTAAGATAACTACCGGTATGCAAGTACCATAGGATAAAGTTATCCATATATATACAAGGTGAATATTGTATGGTTACAGTGTGATGTGTGTAATGTTAATAAGATAATGACATCTACATGGTAGGGTCTCTTGAGAGCCCTGCAATTTAAAAAAGGTGCTCTTTTTTTAAAATCAAATTTAATTAGCCCTCAATTGCAGTGTCTATTACACAAGTAGAACTGTGTGTTACAGTTTAAAACATCGTGAAATTGACACTCATTCCGATCAAAATCATTCTTAATCATTCATTCAGCGCTCCATAAATTCAACCCAAACACTCACTCAAATCGATCATAAACGCTCCAAAATCATCAGAAAACATTTAAAAATCGTTCAGGACTTTCAACAATAAATTCAAATCGATCTATTTATTCTACGATTTTATTATCTGGCGTGGACTTTCAAGTGTCTGATTGGTCCATCAGGACGTACAAACAGAAAGATACGTATATTTTATTAAAGGGGGGTAATTAATATCGCTAATTTTGTTCATCTTGAACAAAATTAGCAGTATTGGATTACCTCCCTTAAATTTCATTTAAAACTCGCACCACACACCCATTCGATTTCATTCCGAAATGATTCCAAAAGCATTCACCTTGTCAATTTCACGATGTTCTTAACTGTAATTTAATGGACACTGTAAGCTGTCGCATAGACACCACCTGGCTTTGTGCATATGGGGAGTTGACAGGCACCCTTAACAGAAAAGACAGATAAAACTAGGCCTACTGGCTGGAGAGCGATTCTCAGTGCATACCATTTATGAAACAGTTTTTAAAATTTGCAAGAAATGGTATGCTGCAAGAATTGGTCACCAGTCAGTAAATGTCTCATTACGAATGTTTTTTTTTTCTTTCGTCCGTTTCATATCATTATTATGTACGCCGTAAGTTATACGACGTCATCATTATCATGCAGTTCAAATTTAAAGTTTATAGAATAATACTTTTCTGACCGCAACGACTAAAGTTCCTATAACTGCACAATGTTTTCAATCCAGCCTATTTGGGTGGAAAAGGAATAAATGTTAAACATGCCTTCGTACGAGATTCATTTTCTTGCGCTTATTTCCCTACCACGCGCGCGTTCTACACTGAAACGAAGTTCTAGCCATCAAATACATACAAAAATAGTGGCATTGTATGTGCTAACTTTATTATCAAACATTGAATGTCCAAATATGTTTTTTTTAAAAGATCACAAATTTTTTGGGACAACCCTCGTATGTGAGAACGACTCAAGGTCGTAACACCCAATACGCAATTTACTCTAGTTCGTAAAAAATAAATCCTCTTTCGAAAAATATCGTTGATGAATGATCACAACATCGAACTACAGCTTATTCAGGCTGTAGAGACGGTAATTTTGATTATTATTAAATCTTGAAAAGGGAAGCGGACGGGGGGCATTCATGTGTTGTTACAATCCTCATATCGCCTTCATACTATATATTCTTTAGTGGTCGCCTTCTGAGTGCGCATAAACGTCAAAATCCTAGATACGCCTATGCGACTTCTATGATGTCAAAAACGCCTGAAATATCAGTTCTTACCTCCACGGCTCGCAGTGATTATAAGGTTTATTGACATTGATGTGCATACCAGTGCTCGATTTAATATGCATAAAAAATTGTTGAATTATAACCGGAAAGTGTCCGATTAGTTCTTGCAACTATTATTTGAAAATAACAAACCTGGTTGATTTAAAATACCAAGTAATTAAAAGACGACCAAATATGAGCCTGTGTGTGACATTTCCAACAGTTTGACATCTAACTGATGTGCGAACATTTAGCTACCCCGACAGTTACATAGTATAATCACAAGATTGTATTATTGCCGTTGTCTACTGATACTTTGAGATATTATTTATCCACAAATCGCAAAGTGAAGACTCTGGTCAGACTGTGCGGGTGCACAGACTGACCAGAGTATTTGCTTTGCATACATTTGAAATTGTTGGAAATGCCACGCATAGGCTTAAATTATCTCATTATTACAGCTTGTTGCAGTCGGACTTTTCAAATGCCTTGCTTAATCATTTTATACACAGTTCCTTGCTTTATCAATTTAATTTTGTTTGTTTGCATGGGGTTTAACGCCTCATCTAGTATAAGCTCGATCATTTTATACATTTTTCCACTCGATCATTCTACACAAAGGTCCTCACTTTATCACTTTAAACACATTTCCTTGCTTGATCACTTTATACAAAGTTCTTTATTACCAAAAAATACATGGCGACTGATTGCCCCAATAGTCGTATTTAATGTTCTCATTATATTGATGTCCATTGGCTGTTCGAAAGTTCGAATATAAAGATGCATCGCATAGTTTGTAGACCAATCATAATTTTTCTTGTGTATCAAATCCCTGTATCTTCCGGGAGGCCGAGTAAAATTATATCCCTCCACGTGAATTAATTGTGGATGCTGTAGGGCTATGCTCCATGGTACATCCAGGGCGTTGAAACCCCATGATTCATTGTAATTCATTTTGTAGCTATCGAGCCATTTTGTCAGAAACGAAGCGTTTCTTTCTGCTAAAATAAATTGCGATCCCAGTGTGTTAGCATACTCATGTCCCTGTGTATATTCGTATTTTCTAAGGTGATCTGGAGGCCGCAATAACACTTCATCGAAATCGATGTACAAACCGCCATAGACTACAATGGATGTAAAAATGTTACACTTAAATATATACTGAGCGACTTTAAAAACGCAATACTTAAAAACATCACTCAAAAGAAAATATAAGTGAACAGACTCAGACTAAATAATACTTATTTTGTTACCTTTACAAATTAACTTTAATCCAACACCAATGACATTTTGAAACATTCTCTTATATTCCCAATACGGTGACAATTTTAAAAATACCCACGAAAGTTGAAATTTCTCCATAGCCTTACTGTTAGAACGATATTTTCTTTTCAAATGAAACAAAAACCGAACAAATTTCAGAGCTTAGTTGAAGAGGTCAAGAGGTCAAACAAATCATAAATACTACTTTTTTAGCACGTTTGGTCCAAAGACGACGCCAAACGTCGTCTTTTTGACCAGAAATGACGTCACTCACATACTTGTCCATTCTTTTCATAAAACCACAAACGTTATTCATGTGAATGCAGTTTGGAAAAACAAAGCCTGTTAGCGCTTTTTTACCCCTTGGCAGACATGTCGTTCAGAACTGAGATGACACTTTGAGCGTGTTTACGGCATGACACTAACGTATTTTTAACACGTAAAGTCTTCTGAAACTCCTTATTGGTAAGGTCCTACCTTACAGATGCTCAAATATTGATGGAATAAATCAATATTGTTTTAGTCTTATCGAGGTAAACGACGTTCCGATTCTAAGGAGCATTTTCCCTTTTGACAATCCCGATTCAGAGTACAGTCTTTGCAAAGTGAGTGAGTTTATTTCTTTTCTTTTAATGGTTTTTGAAATGACTATCTTAAATTACCTTCTGATTTGTTAAATCTATCAACCATGAAAAGTGCAATGGCAAAGAAAGAGTGAACAATAGATTGTCATACCGAAACTAGCCAAAGCGTCAGATCAAATAAAATTTAAGTCGCTTCAACAAAGTATCATCTTTGTATGAGTTTAGCTTAACTTTATAAAAACAAACCTATTTTTCCTTGCTCAATTTTCAAATTTACTTTGTTGCGTTTTTAAAGTCGCTCAGTATACATGTATCTGATTTTATCATTAATCCTGTCTATCAAACCGAGCAATTTATTGACTGAGAAAAACAGACCTGTGTTCTGGATAAAAAACTAGAAACAGTAAGTGAATGATACCCTGCTTTGCACATGCACTTGCGTGCAAAGCGGGGTATAAATTGCAACAGTTTTCACCATCTTATCATCTGAGCACAAGACAGTTTCATGCTATAGGTAAATTTTGCGCGGTGAGCCGTGAAATCAATATTTTACTGTTAGATTCTCCTGCCATGTTCGAAATAGATAAAACAGGTTTAAATAACGCGTACAGAAAGTCTAAAATTTACCTTTATAACCAACGTGATAGCTTGTTTTAAAACACAAGATTCTCTCATTCACTGGAGATATTTTCACGATTCATTATGATGTGGAATTAAGAGATGACTGTCAAAATCCAAGATGGCAGCCAAAATGATAAATTTCTATAATAGCTGTCATATATAGTTAGGACAAAATTCAAAATACTGCAGAACGACAAAAAAATGACAGAAAAGTGATACTTAAGACATTTTATTTTGTTTTGAAAAACAAATGTAGACATAAGTGAATCCAAATATGGCCGCCAAAGAGAGTGAATAGGGGTATGGTCCAAACAGGATGGATTAGGGGTGATTTTGGATGTGGTTCAATTTCAATGTTATTTCATTTATTCTCAAAAAACTCAGAATCTTTCTTTCGTATTCAAATTTTGCCATCAAGAAATCTTAAATCGAACATTTCGATAAAATATTGCACGTTGCCTACAAGCAGTCGGATCATGTGGTTTGGATACTTTCCCTCCTTACAGCTTCTTATCTGGAGGGATTTATGTGCTTTTATAACATTGTAGAGTTTGGCTTGACTCTTATATCCAGAGTCAAGCATAATCTTGAGTTTAGAATGCCTTAGCGTTAATAATCGCTACGTCTATAGGCCAGTAACTTGTCAGCGGACAGTGCAATGACATTCTACACGACCTCATGTTGTTTATGAGCGACGTGATACAAGATATTGCCTTCGTTTTTTATCCAAATGTGAATGCTTATTTAAGATTGTCGAAATTTTTATGGTCCAGCGTTGTTAATTCGCAACCGAGCCGTAATGTTTTCGAGCCGTGTCAACACCGTCAAGGTTTATCGTGCGAAAATCAATAATGGTAAGTGCAGTATTTTTCGATGTATTCAGATTTAAAGGTGCGCACATTTTTTTTTTTTTTTTTGGAACTGGTTATATAATCAATTAACACGATTATACAATTAATGCTTATTGTAACGAAACGGGCTATAGAAGCTGTTTTATATGGTGTTTCGTACTAAAAAATTGAGGATTTTTGTAGATTTTGGTTAAGGACACTGTTATGTATCTATATCGCAAAATTTGAAGTTCTTCGCTTTCTCGGAGTTCAATTTCGACAAAGTCACATCTTTATTAGCTCTAGGAAAAGAAATCATCGCATTGTTTCACACATAATTAATTATTTAGTATTAGAGAAACATTGAAATGATGCATTTCTTAACCAAAACTGATGACTTCTTATGATGTATGATGCTTATGGTACATGTACAAAGACAAAATTACTATAATTTCTTCATCTCAATATACCATATGTATTAAAAAGTATACCCAGCATTTTAGACAAGGATTATCCAAAAGATAAAATAAATTTTTAATAAAGTGTCACAATGATATATTAAAGAAATGTAAGTTTTTTGGGGTTTTTTTCTTATAAAACGGAGGATCAATTTGTATTGTAAGACAACCAATTAATTGGAAAAACTTTTTCTAGAATAATTATCTCCCTTTCTTAACTAAATTTCAAGAAATTGTACGTAAACATGCTAAAAATGTAGTTTCGAATGATTATTTCTAATATCTTCACCCCAATAAGAGCGCAATTTTAAACTCCTCGGCAACAAGTTATACAAGTTAGTAGGCGAAATCGCCATGAAAATTGGTTCCGACGCCATATTGGACACCATCTTGTTTCTACCGAGATGCCCAATGATGCCAAAGTGGCACCAATCGAGTTTAAAACATTCAATTTCTCCCCGTTCTAAAAATGTAAAATCATTTTCTGTAGACGGTATTGCCCACTTTAGAGTAAATTTGGGGGTTTGCTGCCGGACTACGAGGGGATATCAAAGGTTTTGAGACTTTTATCATATATTCTTTTGTAGATGTCCGACGACTTAGAAAATAGCACGCGTGGAATTGTATGCCTTTTGACTATGAATTGACCAAGTTTCATAAGAATAGCATGAATACACCCAATTCCATGTCAAACTGAATTGAGATAGGTGCCGTGTCTCGGGGCAAAATAGCGACGTCATGAACGCCAGACCCCACTCTTGAATGCTTTTTTTCAGCAATGCTTTTTTAATTTATAACTGTGAAATTTCAAGTTTCACCAATTGAATCTTCCCAAAAGGTCAGCGCACACCTTCACAAATACATATATCTCTTTCAAGTAAAATTTGTTTAAAAGATGGATGTTGAAGCTGTGCGATAACATAATGATAGGCAATTACTTTTCCAAACTAAACGCATATATTATTGAAAAAAGGAGAATTCACAGATATTAATCTTCGATAGCTTTTGAATAAAACAACCCCAGAATTGAGGTTGAGGAATTTAATTCTGATCTTTATTGTTTAATATAGGGATGAGTGTCTTTTTCACTGCGTTTATTCGGGTATAAAGTGCAATAGCCTTAGCACATGGCAAATAACGCCCGTAGGTCGTTATGTTTAAGCCATGTGCTAAGGCAATTGCAATTTATACCCCAATAAACGCAGTGAAAAAGACACTGGTCCCTTATAATTGCAATCATCTAGATCGAGGAAACTATTACAATACTCCACAAAACATTAAAGCTTCAAGTCTACTTTCTGTGCGTATAAATTACACAATCTATTTTTAGATCGTGTATTGTTTATCTCGCTATCGAAGTGAAATGCCATATAGTGAAACAAATGATACCCAAATAAAAGACAACATTAAAATTCGTAGAGGTACTTATGACAAAAAAGCTTGTTTTTGCCAAGTAAGTCTGTATTTTTAAACGAAAACGGCGTGGTCGGTCTTGTTGAGAGGGTTGCTTGAAGGTCTTCGTCGACTCGCTGTTTTCTAAGTTTTGGTCGGCTCAGAATCAGAGCTGCATGCTTGTTATCGTAAATTCTTTCGAAAATATATTGATTTATAATAGACTGAATAGTAAAGTTGCGTTGATGATCGGAAACAAGTTTAAATCGAGTTCCTAGAACACAGGACTTGCAGATCGAATTTCTGGGGTTTCCCGAAAGACCTATTGCATTTTATACAGAAATAAAGTGCAATGGATTTCCCCACGTGATGCGATTTAAACCAATCAAAATTCATTATTTTATTGGATTGCAATTATTTTAAGACGCAATGACAGTGAAATACACCGCGTTCTTTTAAAACATAACCAATATCAATTGTAATGACCATTGCGAGTGCCCCGACGCTACGTTCTTTCCTTAAAAGATAATGTCGTCTTGGTTCTTGGTGCAAGCCTTTTCAAGATAACATCATGGTTGCTAGTACACTTAATGCAAATTCAACGCTTGTGTCAATGCAGTTTGAATTTGTTTCCGAATCATTTGTGTATTGCGCTTTTGTAGGATGTTCTTTTTCAACAGTGAGTTGAAAACTAAGAGTGCCCCGAAAGCGCATCGGTTTCCATAGCGACGGTTCCTTAACAGACGGGTAGTCACATTTGGTTGCATGTTTGTACAATTAGCACTCTCATCCAGACGAATTATTACTGACAGTTTCATCAAAATCCGATTAATGATAAAAAAGAAAATGCAATTGTCTCAGAACTTTTTGATACCCCCTCGTATATGTAATTCTTCTTATTTCATATATGCATTTTAGGCCATCGTGTTATAATATTTTATAGAGAATTAATTGCTGGTTATGTCTGATATGAAAAAAAATACTTCACGAGAATGCGCTATTAGCCGTTAAAAAAGTCCGCAAGACGAGTAATAACGAATTCGAGTGGACTATTTTTCATATCAGACATAACAAGTCGATTATTCTATTTATTATATTCTCTACAACTATACTTTTAGTCATAAAATAATGATGTTTTTTTGTTTTTTTTTTCATTTTCTATCATATTCGTCACTGGCGAATATAGCGTATTTATACCATGATGATTTTGTTTTCAATAATTTCTTGTCGCCATTTTGGGTTACGATTCACAAAAAATCGAGAAAATATAAAGCTATTTTGAAGCACAAAAATCCATCCTTTGGTCGTCCCACAATTTTAGGACGAGGAACTTAAATAATTTCGGCGAATCTTACGCTGTTTACAGCACCATGCCAAAAATGAGTGAACTTTGAAATGACGTCACTAAAAATATCTTAACAGTACACTTAGGGGAAACTTTAAATAAATTTTTTCTGGGTTTTTCCTCTGAATACACATTGTACATGCACACATTTGGAGTTGTTTATCTATTTTTTACTACACTTTTGTAGAATTTGTATTGATATTGCTTTACATAGTAGTTTTAAAGCGGTTTGAATTTAACCTATGTGTTTTATAACTGAACACAAAATGGAGCGACCTAGTGATACAAAATAGGATATATTTAAAGTATTCAAGTTAGATTTATCGACAGGAAAGTATAAGAATACTTAGAATAAATAACTTGACTCTATCTATGTGTTTTATAACAGAAAAACAGAAACATGAATATTAAACAATATAATCTGACATTAAATGAAATAATACTGCATCAGATTGGCGAGGAATTAACAGGTTCAGCCCTAAATTAACAGATCTAAATTAATAATTAATAAACAGATCTAAATTTGACCTAAAGGAACAACTCCACCAAAGCCCATAAAATGTTGTTTATTTCATTTTCAATAGCTTTAAGACTATTTACATTGCCATTGTCTGCAAGTGGGTATCTGAAAGTGTATATTGCCGAATTTATTTGGCAACTCAAAAACATCAGGAGCTAAGTAGACCTGTTGAAGGTTTGTTTATATTTTTCCTCCGTGCGACACCATTAAAAAGTTCACTCATTTTTGGCACGGTGCTGTAGATTATAGAACGACAACTAGGTCAACGATGTAAACATTGGAACACCGGGATTTTATGCAAATCGACTGGGTAGCGAGACGGACATAATGGAAGAATTGTGTGGTCTGTGATCATTCAATCCCCTGAGATGAGCATTTCAAATCAGCTTACACTCGGGCCGGATTGAGTGTTTGTCGCTATAACTGCAAATATGTTATTTCGAGCCTTCGAAAAACGCATCAAAGTAACAGAAAACAAAAACAGTCAGTTTAGGGTAGTTATTGATTAAGAGCCATTGAAGGACGTTTCCTCGTTCATATCAATGTTTATGATTGGTTTGTTGTTTTCCTAGTTCATGTTGAATAATAAACCACCCATATACTTTAAGTTTGAAACC
The DNA here is from genome assembly GCA_948146395.1 of Fragum whitleyi. NCBI lineage: Eukaryota > Metazoa > Mollusca > Bivalvia > Cardiida > Cardiidae > Fragum > Fragum whitleyi. The sequence continues at coordinate 41,361,602 of OX411552.1, forward strand.
CCTGTGCAGATATCCCGGATACATGTTTTGGATTCAATGTATTTTTCAGCAGTCTGAGCAGGGGCAAAGCTGCTTGAAAAAAGTAGTTCCTCCAGTGAAACTGAAAAACATTATTGTCACTAGTGAAGATATAAAAAGTATTATTTTGGGAAATCTCAAGATTTCATTAATAGGAAAATAATGAGATTTCTTTAATGCTTTTCGGTGGTTTATCGAGAAATAATGGTAGATTATCACTTGATAATCTCACCTCTAAGCAGTGAAATTATCAAAAACTTATACCCTGCTTTTGTGCATTTCATCCTATCTGACGTCATCTATCCAGGGCGAAATAAGTGATGTCACAATTAACGTTGCATAGCAATCACGCGCAAAATGACGCGCTTTACGAAAATATGTCCTAGAAATTTCCCATTTTGTCTCATTTTTGCATTAAAGAAATAGAATAATCCTTTGTTTTTCGTGTAAGATCGATTAATATTTCATTTTGTGAACAAACAAAAGCTAAATTTTCACTCGTGGCTCTGCCACTCGTGAAAATATAGCTTTTGTCGTTCACTCAATGAAATCGATCTTACACTGAAACAAATGATTATCCTCTATATCTTTATCATTATTAATAATAATATTATTATATTATTATTTCGTGTACGGATGGTCCCTTTTCTTCTGGATAGTGACATTAATTGAACCTGTGCGTGACATTTCCAACAATTTCAAATGTGTGTCGAGCAAAGACTCTGGCCAGCCCGTGCATTCGCACAGTCTGACCAGACACAGTCTTCGCTGTTCACTCTGTAGATAGAGAGGGTCTCAATGAATTTTTAGACAGCCAGGCGACCTAAAATTGAATTTTGTTGCATTCTGAGCTACAAAAATGTTTACCGTTAACGCACATCTCAAATTGTTGGAAATATCACGCACAGACTCAATTCATAGATGAAATAGCTATAGGAATAGTTTTGAATAAGTTCTACCGCTTAAGATTATTTTCCTCGTGGTGATTGAATAAGAAGGGGACTCGGTCATGACTTGGCTTAGAATTGATAATATCAAATTTGTTTCACACATTGATTTTAATGTTGTTCTTGGCATCAAGACGAAATAAGAGTTGTTTTTTTCGTTTACAAACCTTGTAAAGCCTGTATTCTCATTACATCTGATGCATGCTCCTTATAAGCTAGGCGATGTCCAAACACTATCTCTGGTCTCTCTCTATTAACAAGGATGACATTTGGCGTTTGGCTTATAAAACCGTCCCAGTATTTACCATAGGGTGTTGAAGGCCCGTGGATCAATATCAAGCATGGTCTCATGAATCGCAACAAACTCATCAAGGCCAAAAAGTGGAAATAGCCAAGTTCCTTTTGTTCGTACCAAACAAAATGTCCTACATTAGGAACTTTATTTTCGTCATAACAACATCTGCCTAATACATCAATCAAGCACTGATCACCAAACTGGACTTGTTCGATTTTGTCAAAAGAGTTACGTGAGATCGTGGTCATGTACGGATTACTTGATTCACAGTGTAGAACTACCTGATTTCTTTGTTCTGGAATCTTGTCAATTTGAAACACAGGACATTCCAATCGTTTCGTGAAAGACCAATCCGTCATGTTTGAAGTAAGTTTGTGCTTGAATACATAGTCTATCCACGGTGATTGTACTTTACAGTAGCTTTCATCCTCCGTAAAGAAGCCTTTCTTAATCACTAGAAAAATGAAAGTAAAAAAATACAATTGCACCAATGCGAAATTGGTCAAAACTTTAAAATTACTAACCAAATTTACTTGTTATATTGAAAGTCGTGCGCTACGTATAGTCAAGTGGAATTAAATATTTTCAATATCTAATCCATTCGGCAATCGGGAGCCCTCTACGATTCTACAGAATCAGGGTTTGTGTTTGATCCTTAAACCACGTGTTTGACCCTCAAAAATCTGATAATATCCTATTTCGACCCTTGAAAATTCTCGACAGGGGATTATTTTGACACCCCCCCCCCCCCCCCCCCTTTGAGAGAAAATCCTGAAGGCCCAAACTTGGTTTTATAGCTCAACAATTTCCGAAGATGTATCTTGTATATAGTTTAGCATTCAAGTTTTTAATTGTTTAATTCATATTGGTACAAGGAATGGTAAATTTGTACTGAACCCTATAAAATTCTTCTCACAATTAGCCTTTTCTGTTGTTTTAACCCCTTTATAAGGAATTTTAGAACACAGAAATTCGCGGTTAAGGTTCATGTAAAGTGTTTGAGACCCAATTTTAAGGGCATTTATTTGCCAAGAAAAAGCAGTATGTCAAGGAATATTATATATCAAAATTAAGCTATTTATGAGCACAAGCAGTTGAAAAACATAAGACTTTTATAACTATAATATATCATATCGGATGTTATCACATGGCTATTTGTATGGTTATAAGATAAAAAGAAAAACCGTCCTTTCTGCCTTACCGTGTGAATGTTTTCGACTGATGCTCTGTTTGTGTTTGTTTGAGTGTTTTACGCCCCTTTCAAAAATCTTTCAGTTATAACGTGGCGACTGGAGCACCTGACAATGGATTCCTGGTATTTCTTACACCAGTACTATCATTTCAGCTGGCCCTAGCCTCCAGTTGCTATCCAACATAGGTCTACGATTATTAACTAATTGGTGGAAGACAAATAGTCGGGGAGGATGAGTTCCGCCGTCGAAATTCGAACCCGGGACCTTTTGAGTAATAATAGTCCGACGCACTACCTCTGCGCTATGACGGGGGTCACTGAAAAGATGCTATAGTCGGTGTACGTTGATTCTTAACTCATTAGTTTTAACCATAAGCTTATATTGTGGATACAGTTAGTTACATCGTGAAATTGACATTCACCTCAATCAAAACCATTCCAAATCGCTCACTCGGCGCTCCAATCATTCATTCCAAACACTCATTCAAACCACCCAAAAACGCTCAAACCCATCGAAAAATATAGAATAAACAACGTCATTCAAAATAAATTTTGATAGAGAAAAATCGCGATTTCACTGACATAAGTCTCATAGGTTATAAAAGAAAAGGGAAGAGACGTATAGAACATGTATGCATTTTTATTATCAAAGGGAGGTAATCAATATTGCTAATTTTGTTCATCCTGAACAAAATTTGAGATATAGGATTACCTCCCATTAAATTCACTCAAAACTCGCCCCTGACACTCATGCAATTTCATTCCTGAATCATTCCAAAACCATTCACCTTGTCAATTTCACGAAGTTATTAACTGGCCCATTTTAATCGTCTTGACAAGACGATTCCAATGAGTACCAACAACAAATAACCTGTTGCATAATAAGTGAAATATTTCATTTCTTATAAGTGCATTATATCCCCCCCCCCCTTTTAACCGTAGATCTACCGTACATAAACATTTTGTTAATATTTTGCCGTGGTATGACTGTGTCCAAGTCATAATTTCATTATAATTACATTATAAGTGAAATATTTCAATCCTTATAAGTGTATTTTACCCCCTTCAACCGTAGATCTACCGTACTTACAAGGTTTGTTAATATCTTGCCGTGGTATGACTGTGTCCAACGCATAATTTCATTATAATTGCATTATAAGTGAAACATTTCAATCCTTATAAATGCATTTCATCCCCTTTCACCGTAGATCTACCGTACTTACACACTTTGTTAATATCTTGCCGTAGTATGACTGTGTCCAACGGTTCAGTTACATCAAACTTGAAATTCGGTAAAACAAGAAGTCTTGATAGTAAACATGAGCACAACAGCACACTGGTGACAGCTATTATTTTCCTTCTTCTTTTAATAATCAATCGAATCATTGTGATCGTACTTTCAGTAAAATCGCTCAATCCCTATGTACGACTCCACTCACAGTAGGAAAATGAATCTGTTGGATGTCTTATTGCCTTAAAAAAGTAGCAATAGCTTGACCTGACACTCATTGAATTTTGTTTTCGACTCCTTTTAAAATTAGGAAAGTGAGTTTCAAATATAGTTATTCGACTTGGGAAATTAAGGTTAAATTAAAGTATATATCGACTTTATCTATTTATCTATTTTTAAATGTATTTATATATGTGAATATATCTCAAAGACAATTTCATTTCAGTTTTTATTTCAAAGTTTTCATATTTTCCTTCACACTCATATGCACATTTGATTATGTCCGTAGGATTTGAACTGTCTAATTACAAGTTGTGTCTAATATTTCAAAATCACTGTTCTGCAGTATTCTGCGGGGAAAAAAATTCAAGAAAATCATATGGATGCAACGAAAAAACGGTTTTCGCTCTTATACGAAGACTTGGTCCAAGGAAAAGAGTATTTGAGTCCTCGAGTCTATTGTACAATTAGTAACATCATGAAATTGGCATTTACCTCGATCAAAACCAGTCTGAATCAATCACTTTCCACGCTCGTTTTCATGCTAGAGTTATCTGCCCTTGAGTGGTATTGGCCATTTTTCAGTAAAACGTTTATATTCGTTTTAGGACTAGTATAAACTCAGTACCAACTTATAGCTATAAAACACACACATTTAAATAAACCTTATACATGTACATAATGACTGTTGCCAAGAAAAATTCCCTTTGATCAATTGCATTTGCACAATTTGCCCTCAAAAGTTGAAAATGCCCTTATTTCTGTAATTTTACGGGATAAAAATACCATAAAAAACTATTTTTTGAAGAAATTACCCAATGAATTTTTCTTATTTTCCGATATGTTTAAACCCATATTTTGCCTTTATTTGGTAAAAAATTCAGCATACCTTTCCATGCAAATAAGAAAATTTTTCGTTATTTTATAGTGACCCCTCCTAATTGAATGACACTTTTAACACATTTTTCATTGCTAAAGTCAATGATCCAGTCATTCAATTGACATTAAATGTTTAAAAGAAACTAAGTTATGAAATTTTACCATCATTATTCTACGTTATTTCCAAAAGCAGAATCTTACGAAAACCGGTCTTTTTAAACAACGCTCAGAAAGAGCCGTAAAATAAACGAAAACCCACTTCCGGTATAAAGAGTCGGGAGGCCGCTGTCCATTGCCACCTTAAGAATGATCAACATTTCATTTTTATCGGTTAAATTATTGCGCTATTATTTTGGCTGTTTTTGATTTTAAAGATTATGATAGCTCCATGAAGACACGTAAACAGAAAGGTACGTGCGTTTTATTAACCCTTTGCTGTTTAATCCCTGCTTTTTACGTGCTGTGATTTTATGATTGAGAAAACATTGTGAAAAAAGAAGAAATTGCTTCTGACAAGCAATTTCTCCTTTTACACACTATTTTCTACCCTACTGAATGGTTAGTTTTCAAATTAAATCCACTTTTAATTTTCGTCTGCAAAACCTTTGAATTTGGACAGGTCCAAAATTCTGTAAAACATGAAAGTGTTAAAGCAGGTAAAATATCGATACTATTGTCAAAATTTGACGATATTGTATTAATTTCCTGGAATCATAAAAACTCTTTCTCGTGGCACTCAAGCAATTTTATTCGGAAATCATCCCAAAATCCCTAACAGTGTCAAACTCATGATGTTACCAACTGTAACCACGTACGTGTTTGTATTATCAAGTAATTAAGGTTCCATCACGGTATTCCTTACTTCTCAAATATGTTAAAAAGAAGATATGTTACAGTACTTTGTTTAAGATTTTTCTTAAATTATTATCTTGAAAGATCACTAGCACGATCTTTTCTTAATTAAAAAGTCTCAGCGCCTACACCACACACCCTGTCACCAGACGAAGTTTAAGGACCAAGTACTATAAAATATGACCACCAGAAAAGAAAACTGTAAAAATATCAATTTGGGTCAATTTCCAATAAACATTTACAAACATACATATTTATTATCAGCTGTGAAAATACACTAAGCCTCAGATGTGTTACAAGTCTAATAGCTTGGCAGTGTTAGATTCTTTTTGAGATAATTGTCCTCTCTCTCTCTCTCTCTTTCTCTCTCTCTCTCTCTGTCTCTGTCTCTGTCTCTGTCTCTGTCTCTGTCTCTGTCTGTCTGTCTGTCTCTCTGTCTCTCTCTGTCTGTCTGTCTCTCTCTCTCTCTCTCTCTCTCTCTCTCTCTCTCTCTCTCTCTCTCTCTCTCTCTCTCTCTAATTCTCTCTCTCTCTCTCTTTCTCTCTCTCTCCCCTCTCTTTCTCTTTTAGCAGTGATGTTCCGCACGGCAAGGTATTTTTTTAACTAGTCTGTTAATAAGGGGCGATCTGGATTATTTGTTAAAGGGTCAAAACCATTCGCTTTTGGTTCATTGAATCAAGAAGGATAATTCAACCTTTCTGTGATAGAAAATTTCAAACGTGACCTTTGTTTCACTTGTAAAAGAAGTAATCTGATTTCAACTATTTTATTTTATTTATTTATTTATTAAAAATATATACTTGACTTCATATCAAATTCAAACGGGACATATTCAAATCAAATTTGTTGGAAATGAAAACGTTCTCTTATGACAAAGATAGTAGCTTTCCAGGCAATAACATACTTTTCTTAATGCTTCTTTGTTTCTTTTGCACTTGAAGACAATTTAGTTTTAGCGTAAAACGTGTTTGATGTGAATGAGAAATTGTATTTTTTTCTATAAATTCTATCTAAAAGAAAGAATGGCTTTATAAACCCTTTTATATATCCTAAATTTTAGTTTCTTATTTTAAGAAAATGTATATTGTTTAGGTTCTCTTTTTTTAAAAAAAAACAAACTTTTTTTTAAACGTGTAGCCTTACAATTTACGATTCTATCATCACTGAATGAAATACCAACAAGCCAGAGTTATAGTTCTTGTGCACTGCACTCCTCTTCCATGAGATCTATCCACCCATAAAGTTTCAAGTTGATAGCCAAAATACTTTAGGAGATATGCTCTGGACAAAATCTAAGTCTTAAAATTAAAAAAGGGCAATAACTACAAAATTATGCAAGCAAGAGTTGTAGTTCTTGTGCACTGCACTTTTCCTCTATGAGATCTATCCTCGCATAAAGTTTCAAGTTGATAGCTTTAATACTTTAGGAGATATGCTCCGGACAAAATCTAAGTCTTAAAAATAAAAAATGGCAATAACTCCAAAATTATACAAGCAAGAGTTGTAGTTCTTGTGCACTGCACTTCTCCTCCATGAGATATATCCACCCATAAAGTTTCAAGTTGATAGCTATTATACTTTAGGAGATATGCTCCGGACAAAATGTAAGTCTTTAAAATAACAAAGGGCAATAACTCCAAAATTATGCAAGCAAGAGTTGTAGTTCTTATGCACTGCACTTCTCCTCCATGAGATCTATCCACCCATAAAGTTTCAAGTTTATAGCTATTATACTTTAGGAGATATGCTCCGGACATGTTTAGTGACGGAACCTTGGAAGGACGGAATGACGGAATGACAGACGGAGAGCATTACTATATCCCCTCGCCGAAAACGGCGGGGGATAATAAGACATGAATGAAAAAAGGGAATTTGCATAATCATCTGATACAATTCTGTGTTCTGTCAGCAAGGCTACACGAGGCCGCATAAAAGAAACTAGGATGTTAAAGTCCATGTGGGGGTATTAGTCTGCTTTCCGACAGCTTTAGTTTTTTTGAAAAGATATTGCGAGAATTCTGCAAATGTCAATAAGAAAATGTATAAATAAAATGTGAAAAGGGTATTTATGAAATTTACTTTGAATAAAAAGAATTAGCCTTTGCCGACCAACTAAATTATTTTTTTAGCTTATGAGTCCTACTTCTACGATTCCTTCACAAAGATTTGCGCGTTAAGCACAGGCTAACAGCCCAGAATCTAAATAAGCTCCTATACGACACCATGGGTCTGGATATTTAGGGATTTTATGGCTAGAATATTAAGTTTTCCATGCAGAAACATCAACCCTTTCCTGTTTAATCCCTTTTCACGTGCCTGTGATTTTATGATTGAGAAAACATTGTGAAAAAAGAAGAAATTGCTTCTGACAAGCAATTTCTTCTTTTTCCACACTATTTTCTACCCTACTGAATGGTTATTTTCAAATTAAATCCACTTTTAATTTTCGTTTGCAAAACCTTTGAATTTGGACAGGTCTAATTTTTTTGAAGCAGGAAAGGGTTAAACAGCATACACTGTCTAAGGCGTTTCTTTTTATGTGCATTTTCCCGGAATTTTCGGCAGCAAAGTTTCCAGCAAGGGGTTTTACATCTGTTTTAACCCTTTCCTGGTTTACAAAAATTTGGACCAGTCCAAATTCAAAGGTTTTGCAGACGAAAATTTAAAGTTGATTTAATTTGAAAAATAACCATTCAGTAGGGTAGAAAATAGTGTGGAAAAAGAAGAAATTGCTAGCAATTTCTTCTTTTTTCACAATGTTTTCTCAATCATAAAATCGCAGGCACGTAAGAAGCAGGGATTAAACGGTAAGGGATTAACAAACAAACTTTCCTAAAATATATTTTAGATATAGCTTAGTTCTAAACGATGACTGATATTGTTTTCAATGGGAAAAATTAGGCCAAAAGGGTTGTTATCGTTCTTGGTAGATTATTACAATAGCAATATTTCCATATCATGAATTACAAACGGAGAAAGCTGTGACAAAAAACTCTGCCTATATTTTCAAGCCTGGTTTACAAAATGTCTATTGTTTGCTGATTAATTCAATAATATAGTTAAACGAATTTTTTTTGGCTTACTTCTTTTATGAAAAACGGATTGTATAGATCGTCTAACCTAAAAAAACCGGTCATTTTGTATGGTAAGTATGTCGGCTTCCTTGTGGTAACTGATATGGGTATTTTTTTTTTATACTAAATTGTGTTGACACCGAAACTTTCGATACTCTGGAACGGTATAAATTGTAATCATATCAGACAAGTCTACATTTTATTGACCGAAAATAAAGTTAATTGATCGTGGTCAGACCCCACCCGATTTTTGGCCTCCTTTGTTCTATATAAAGTTGATCAACTTTCAGGTGCTGCAACGCATTCCACAACACTTCTCTAATATATAACGTCATAAGCGCTTCATCTGCATTCATAGATCGATCGTTGGGGACTAAAAAACTGGGTCAATTAGGGTTTTGTTTAGAGCCATTTAAGCGGGAGTAAGGCACTGCTGCAGGATGCTACGCTGTAACAATCAGTTACAAAGTTTGGTCATTTTTCGTCATTATGCGCTATCCCTTTTCACTGGTGTGTGAAAGCATTACTTGTTTTGTTTGAAAACCGTCTCGAAGTTTGATTTCTTTTAGATATTAGGAAACGGTAGTTGTCGTTTAAGAATGCTACGCTGCTAGACTGCTGGAAATGTGAGGTTGGCAGCCTACCAGACTAGATTTTTTTTACACAAAATTAATGATATCTGACACTAGCAATACGCACGATTAGTCAGTTAAATCCGTAAAATCTTAATTTCTAGTGAAGGTAGGTTTATTCCGAATGTTTTGCTTTATTCAACTTTTCCGACAAAAATGTCCCGAAAATTGCCCTGAAATAATCAATCTTGTCCTTACAAATATTAGAACTTTAATTTTTTGGGAAAAAGACGGTAGTTGTCATTTCAGGTTGTTGCTCTGCTAGACTGCTGGAAATGTGATGCCGGCAGTCTGGCAGCCTTGCAGCCTTACAGAGTGAAGTTGGCAGCCTAGCAGCCTGGCAAACTAAATTTTTTTTAACCAAATTATTGATATCTGACACTAGCAATATGCACAAAATTAGGCTGTTAGGCTGCTGGGCTGAAAACTTCACTCTGCAATGCTACAAGGCTGCCAGACTACTATGTTCACATTTCCATCACTTTAGCAGCGTAGCAGCCCAAAAAGACCACAAATGTTTTTTTTTTCTTTCCAAAGATTAAAGTAATTATATTTGTAAGGACCAGATTGATATGTTCAGGACAATATTCGGGATATTTTGGTCAGAATAGTTGAATAAAGCGAGATATCCGGAACAAACCTATCTTTAAACGGTTTGCGCTGACTTCTCGTGTATATTGCTTGTGTCAGATATCAATAATTTTGTTTTTAAAAAAAAATTAGTTTGCCAGGCTGCTAGGCTGCAAACTTCACTCTGTAAGGCTGCTCGGCTGCCAGACTGAAGGATCACATTTCCAGGTGTCTAGCAGCGTAGCAACTTAAAATGACCACTTCCGCTTTTTTCTTTCCAAAGATTAAAGTTAATTTATTTTTAAGGACCTTTTTGATATGTTCAGGGCAATGTTCGAAATATTTCTGTCGAAAAAGTTGAATAAAGCGAAATATCCGGAACAAACCTATCTTCACTAGAAATTAATGTTTCACGATTTATACTGACTTCTCGTGCATATTGCTAGTGTCAGATATCAATAATTTGGTTAAAAAGAATTAGTCTGGTATAGTGGGCGCATAATAACTTGAACCTGACCTTTATGCAGAATAAATAATTAGCCACATGAATTAATTCCGAAGATACTTCGGCACGTGACGATCAAGCGTGGACATTCCGTTATACTGCACAAATTACAGATATGCGTGGAGTTAGTAGTGTACCTATATACGCGGCGCCTAGTCATGTAGCAGACGATTCGATTTCAAAAACAATTATTGCGACTGAGGGAGGGGATTTAATTTCATTTCCATTCAAAACATATTAATTGCATTTAAAGAAATTTTAAAAATTGTATTTTTCTCACCACCCGGAGTAACCCGATACAGGGAAATTGGAGGATACCAGAATTTAGAGGTAAACAAAGAAGGACAGATGCAACATAGGTCTGTATTTCCTTATTGATTATTCGATTTAAAGGCAAGATCGGATGAATTTACTTTTTATGCGTGTGTCCTCCGCAACTAAGAAACAGTATATGATCATTTTCTACTCGTTCTTAAGCGAATAATCAATGTGTCATATCTTAAAAGTTGAAATTCCGAATTTTTAGCAAGACCATGTCAGTTTGCAGTCAAGTTTTGCCCAAATTTGGAACATTTCGAATACATTGACAGATCAGTTACAAAGTTTGATCATTTTTCGTCATTATGCGCTATCCCTTTTCACTGGTGTGTGAAAGCATTACTTGTTTTGTTTGAAAACCGTCTCGAAGTTTGATTTCTTTTAGATATTAGTAATTAGGAGTAACTTTAATAAATGATGCTGGGAGTTTAGAGGATTGATACTGGGAACTGGATGCTGGGAGTTTAGGGGATTGATACTGGGAACTGGAAATTGCCGTGAACTAGCATTTCTGTTTAGGCTGAAGAAGGTGTAGATGATGATGTAATTAAGATTTGGAGTATCTTTAAACATGCATTGAGTAATAACATTTAAATCATTTCTATCACTTACAACAAAATTAGGAGATAATTCTTTGGGCAAATCCTGGTTTGGGGTAAATTAAGTAATATTTTATCACATTAAGCAATATTTACAATCAAAAGAGATAAGTGGCTAGTGACAAAATATATCGAAAAAGCAGGACTAAACTAGCAGCTTTGATATTTAGCCGAACAATGGTGTGCCGACTAATTTGTCGTTATGCATGTTCAGTCAAAAGGCAGATATAGTTAATATGGTAGAGTAAAGTCTCTATTGCTATACATGCAAGTACCTTCTAAAGTGAATACGATTGACCGTCTATTGAATGATATGAGTGATTGTTGTAATGATATTATGATAATTTGATTAATTTATAATTTTCGTAGCCCGCGCGCCCCAGTCTATTGAAATAACATTTAGTTACTATTATCCATTTATAACTTTATTCGTTATGTTACATTCGCCGTTCGATATTATATTAAATGCATAGTAATTATTATGTTAAAGTCATGTTACACATAACCTAAATACTTATATAACATTTTATATTGCAATGTGTATTTTTGTATTGAATAATAGACGGTGATAAAAGTTATAGAATGAACTATATTACATATTTCAAGTTATATTATACTGACGTCAAGAAAAAACGCCCCATCGGAAAACGTGAAGGAAAATTCTTAATGGGGAATATGGACAATCGGTTAGTCGAAATATTGTTAGAAATCGCATCGGAAATAATCCGTAAAAGTTCCATGGAAATACATCAGTAAATGCAGAAGAGGGTGTTAATTGGGAAATAAAACGGGAAGGCCCATTTAACCAAAACGCATCAAAACATTATTAAAGTGCAACAATACTTCATGGTTAAAAAATCAGGAACATTCTGTGAAAGTTTCATGTAAATCTTCCGATATTTTTAAGAGGACTTGTGTAAACAAAGTTTTTGATTGGCCAGTTTGCCACGGCGCGGCATAATATTACAAGAGCACTATAAGTGCACGTGGCTGTGTGACAAGGAACATTCAGTTCAAGGTTTAACACAAATCCATCCATAAATGTAAAAGGAGTTGAACAAACAAGTTTTTTTCTTACAATTTTATCCCCATTTTCAATTACTCGATATAATACCGATCAACTGTGACAACATGCACTTAGCCATACGATATCACACATTCTTTGACAGATTCAATGTAAATCCATTCATAAATGACGGAATTATTGTATTAACAAAGAGATTCACATGAATGCTCTCTTTTCTCTGCCACCACATTATCAGAGGCATTCTTTGAAAGTTTCACGAAAATCCGTACATATATGAAAGGGGAAGTTTTAAAATGAATAGACATTTTCACGGACCGACGCAAATTGATATACGTTTACCTTCTGTGGCGAATAAAAATAATGATTTAAAGATGCCCTTAAACGATTAATTTCATTTGGCAATACTATTGACAAAAATTTATGAATTAGTCTTAAATAATGTTTATTTACAATAATACTGTCGAATTGACTATACAATTTATCATTTAATGACCACACTAAACATTGACCAATATTTTGATTAAATTTTATTGTCAATTACATTGTGGTGTATTTGTTGCTTACACTCTTAACACTCTTTTCTGGCAACACAAAGGTTCCTACCGGCCGAATAATAAGTTACATAAGTCCTAAATCCGTATCTTACCCAAAAACCAAAGGGCTGGATCTAAACTTAAACATACTCTGTAACTCTTTAAGATGCGAACTCATGTATCAAAAATATGTTAGTACGTACACGCGATCAGAAAAAAGTAACTTAAATTGCCATATCCGAGTTTTTCTTGAAGTCGACCATTCATGTCTTCCAAAAACAATCAACGGACCGGAACGAACCGAGGAAAGACATGTAAACGGACTTCAAGGGCCCATGGGCCAAAAGACAGACTGAAATGCAGATTAAAATCTCTTCGGTTTTGAACCCGAGAACCAATACAAATATATATATAAAACAAAGGAAATTTTGACAACATAGTTCAGATCAGGCATTCGATATTCTTGCCAGCAATGTATCAATTCTGTTTTTCCCCTTTGATTTTTTAATTCATTATGGTGCCAAGCTATGTGTGAATTTCTTGTACATCTTTTTTGATGCGTTTAATTTGTAAACACAAGTATTACTACAAAATATATTCAAAAACCAAGTTAACAGCATCGTCAAATTGGCAAGATGAATGATTTAAGAATGAAATAGAATGAGTCGATGAATTGCTTTGACTGAAAAATAAGGGAGGTATTCCAATATAGCTAATTTTGTTCAGCATGAACAAAAGTAGCGATTTTCATTACCTTCCTATAGAAAAACACGCATACAAGTTTTATAAATAGCTTCCCTTCTCTTTAAGAACTAACCAGAAGAATATAATTACACTTGTGTCAGTGAAATAGCATTTATTTCTAGCTTTATTTATTTCACATAAAGAATTTGATCTTACTTTTTATTAATTTTGGAGCGTTTTTGCATGGTTTTGAATGAATGTTTGGAATGAATGAATCGAGCGCTGAGTGAGCGATTTAGAAAGGTTTTGATTGAGATGAATGTCAATTTCACCATGTAACCAACTGTATTAGTTTGAAAGATGTAAGATAAAAAACGACTTTAGTACAATTATCGTCCTAGTTCACCAGGATCATTTAATCGTCTTCCTCTTAACTCCCAACATCCTGCCTCAGAGTATCCCGTATCATAAATTGTGATACTTCCAATTTTGATTTACTCCAAACATTGATATTTTTACATATTTTACCATGAAAAGCCAATTTCCTGTTAGAATATACCCTATTTTTTAATGCAGTTTAATTCTTTGAAATTTATGCATGATTTTTCAATGATACTGAGCATATTGTCTAGTTTTAATTAAATTTAGCACGATTCTCAAAATCGAAATCAATTTTTCTCATCGAAACATAAATGACATCTTTCATCTTTATCATAATTACACCGTTGGATTACTTGACTCAATGTTTCAAACTTGCAGCATCCTGATGTTTTTTGTTTTTTAATGATAAATATTGAAAAATACAGACCTGTGTTGCATCTGCCTTTCTTTGTTTACCTCTAAATTCTGGTATCCTCCGATTTCCCTGTATCGGGTTACCCCGGGTGCTCACCCGCATCTAAAGATTTTTTAATATAAGAAACTCAGTTTTTGTATTGATTCACTACTTCATGAGGGCGGCCAAATATCGCCGTTACAGTGATCAGCATGTGCGATAACGGGTTAACAGAGCTAACACGTGCACTCAAACTTTACGTTTAGATTCCGCAGGTAAGTCGTGTTTTGTCGAAGAGAAACGACCGGTATTTAATTTATTTAAATCACAAAGGCCAGGTTTAGGTCAATATGCTTCCACTATAGGCAGCTAGGCTGCCAACTTCACTCTGCTAGGCTGCTAGGCTCCCATCTTCACGGACCTAATCCAGCCAATTTTGGGGAAAAAGAAAACACGTAAAACATTCCTTCGTACGAGATTCATTTACTTGCGCTTATTTCCCTACCATGAGCGCGTTCAACAACGAAACGAACTTATAGCCATTGTCAAATTTAACATACTTTATGTCATTCTATAATATATCACCTATATTCTTATGAAAACTGTACAATTTGGCATATTCTGAGAAAAAACTGGATTCAAAGTTTTAGTGTGTGTGTGTTTGTAACTAAAGGTTGAAGACAAGATCCCTCCTTTACAAAATTCACAAAAAATCGCACCTTCGAGGAATTCCAAACATATCATTCTCAGAAAGTCTTGGAATTTTCCCCCAATAACTCACCTACTCCGACGACTCATCCTTTTCAGATACAAAATTGCTGAAGAAGTTTGTATTGTGATTGCAAGCTTCTCACACAATCATAAAATGTTAAACTTACCCCACCCACCAATGTTAATTTTGAAATCAGGGGTACCTCGGAATTCTGTTCAAGATCGTTGCTTTCCTCAATACTTTTAAAGATGCTATTAATGCAACTTTCTCCCGAATTGTTTTTTTTTTTCTAACACAAGTGGAAAACCTCCGAATTCCGATACCAAAGAAAATATTCCTTTTTAGGCAAAAACGAAGTGGTCGTTTTAAAGTTAGTGTGGTGTACATCTGCATCTTTGGTGTTGAACCTTCCAAATCTACAATATTACTAGTATTCACCAAAATACGTCATTGTATGTGCTTACTTTATAATGTCTAGATAAAAACATTGTTCATGTTCAAAGCCATTTCTTGTGCTAGTAATAACCCTTGAAAGACTGAAACATTTTGTATATTGTAGTGATAATTGTAAAAAGTATGGTGTTCTATATCAGTACTTTTCGCTTAAAAAATGCTGAAGTTTTAAAACTTTTTTTTTGAAAGTCCAAGTTGTATCTACGAATTTCCAAAATTTTATGTCGGTTTATAATATTCTTTATCTATACAAGAGGATCAGAATGGCCCTAAACCGCTCATCTGAATTTCATTGGTCCAGTTGATCTCATCTAAGAAACTTTCAGGCAAAGTTTCATTCACGCTTGCCTAATTCTTGAATATGAGATGTTATTCCAATTTACAGTTATAATAGACCCTGCCCAAACATTCATAACAGAGGAGGCTCAAAAGTAGCCCCGCCCTGCCACGCCAATATTTATGGGCCAGTAAAAATTTCGCAAACATTTTTGAAAAGGGTCATCCAAGGAAAATTCTGGTAAAGTTTCATTGAAATCGGCCCAGTGGTTCAGGAGGAGATGTCGTTCAAATATTTCGGGCTCAAAATAATCCCCGGCCTGTCATGCCCATATCTATGGGCCATTCAAACTTTCGCGAATTTTTTTTTGAAAAAGATCACCCAAGGAACATTCTGGTAAAATTTCATTGAAATCGGCCCAGTGGTTTAGATGGAGATGTATTTCAAAGATTTCGGGCTCGAAATAATCCCCATCCTGTCACGCCCATATTTATGGGCCTATCAAAATTTCGCGACCAATATTAAAAGGGCTCCCAAGAAACATTCTGGTAAGGTTTCATTGAAATCGGCACAGTGGTTCAGGAGCACGGGGGTGATGTCCATTATCGGAGCCACCGGCTCCGCTTTCAAAATCATGTGTGGAACTTCCGCACCTCGTGTGGCTCCGATTATGTTGATGTAAACATTTCATTTTTTGAATGAAAAATGGGGTAGGGAGTCTGAATTTCCTCATTTATATCATATTACATTCATTAATCATAAAAAAGTCGAATGCTATTCGACCAGTTATACTTTTTGCAACGTTAACGTACTCAAAATATGTAAGAACGCTCGTTGGTTTTTGATAAAAATGATTTCTTCTGGGAGCAGTCTTGAGCCAGGAATGTCAAAACACGTGGTTTTTACCTCCAAAATGCAATATTCTGAACATCATTAATAACGCAGACCATTGTTTTCAGTGTACACGAGTTTAACAAAACAACCACAATACTGTACTTTTCTACAATATGATATCTATCAAAGTAAATTGTTTGGTTCCGATTATGTGGATTGGCTCCGATTATGTATCCTGGCTCTGAAGTTGTGGAGTGTCTTCATCTTCTTCCATATGCCCTCACAGCCTTCAATATGAAGTTTCTACTAGTTCCATGGGGCGCTGTTTTCTCGTCATTCCATGATGCACGTCGTCTATTTCACGTCTCAACTTTCTCGTTTACTTTTATTACCTCCAAAATGCAATATTCTGAACAGTATGTCTGACGTAGACCCTTGTTTTCAGTGGGTACGAAGAAAACAACCGCAATATTCTAGAAAATTGTTCTATACTGAAATTTTAGATAGTTGAAAGAAAATTATTTGTCTCTAATTATGTACCATAAGTCGAGGAGTGCCTAGCCTTTAGAAATAGAAACTCAAAATCCCTTGCCTAAAAACTACATTTATAAAGCTAGTTAGAAAGTAAGTTGGATAGTTAGTAAGTTAGTAAGTTAGTTGGATAGTTAGTTAGTTAGCTATTTAGTTAGTAAGTTAGTTAGTTAGTTAGTTAGTTAGTTAGTTAGTTAGTTAGTTAGTTAGTTAGTTAGTTAGTTAGTTTGTTAGTTTGTTAGTAAGTAGGTTGGTTAGTTGGTTAGTTGGTTGGTTGGTTGGTTGGTTGGTTGGTTGGTTGGTTGGTTGGTTGGTTAGTTGGTTAGTTAGTTAGTTAGTTAGTTAGTTAGTTAGTTAGTTAGTTAGTTAGTTAGTTAGTTAGTTAGTTAGTTAGTTAGTTAGTGAGTTAGTGAGTTAGTGAGTTAGTGAGTTAGTGAGTGAGTGAGTGAGTTAGTGAGTTAGTGAGTTAGTGAGTTAGTGAGTTAGTTAGTTAGTTAGTTAGTTAGTTAGTTAGTTAGTTAGTTAGTTAGTTAGTTAGTTAGTTAGTTAGTCAGTTAGTCAGTCAGTTAGTTAGTTAGTTAGTTAGTTAGTTAGTTAGTTAGTTAGTTAGTTAGTTAGTTAGTTAGTTAGTTAGTTAGTTAGTTAGTTAGTTAGTTAGTTAGTTAGTTAGTTAGATAGATGCTTAGTTAGTTAGTAAGTTAGTAGGTGAGTGAGTGAGTGAATGAGTGAGTGAGTGAGTGAGTGGGTTAGTAAAATGGTAAGTTAGTTAGTTAGTTAGTTAGTGAGTTAGTTAGTTAGTAAGCTAGTTAGTCAGTCCATAACCTCCTCTCTCTTGTTATGAATATCAGTCCATCAAAAACAAATAAATTACTTATAAAAATCTTGATTTGATTATTATAATCAAAATATTCTTTGAAAAATGAACACAAAGACCGAATTCCATCTAGTTATTTGTATAGCGTGAAAAATCTTGAACTTGAAAATCGGATTACCCTATCTTTGGGTTTTTAATAGCGGTAGAGCTTTTCTACTATACTGAACAACAAAAATAACGCATCCCTTAATGTTTTAGATGTAACCTCTTCCGTAATCTGAAGTTTGGAACAGTGGTTATACCAAAATAACCCTCAACCAATTATTGATTTGTGAGAAAAGTAATGACACTGTAGTCATTCGCATTGAAGAGCTCTAGGCGCGTGAAGGCGACAATCTTCATTTTGAAATTACAGTCAGTTATCATTGCTCAGTAAAAGTCAAAGGCGCGTGAGTTCATGTGCAATATTCCTCTTAAAGGATGTCTGACATTTTGATTTACCAAGAGTAAATCCCAACATGGCTATTTGATCTTCATGTTGCCTCGATCTCACTCAAAATCTTGGGTGTTCGCGCTCTTAATTTGGCTCTCCTTGCAAACTCGTTTTCAATAAGCTCGAGTTTGCAATTGGTCCGGTCGGTCTAAGAATAGTCATTGGTCTCACTTAAAGGAGGTGTTCACGAATTAAATCCACATGGGCGTGCGATGAATAGACCATAACAGTGACTTACTTACAGGGATTCATCCTATGGCTATTGCTTTTGAAGGAGTCGACAAACGGCCCAGATACCTCATCTTTGTGGTTCACTCTAACCATGAGTCCACGATAACCTTAAAAACTGTGGCCTGGAGAGTAAAAAGTTTCCGGTCATAACACAAATCGTAGTACAATCCGTCCTCCCCATCCAGTCAGCACCGAAGTTCGGCATCGGTATTTATTATAATCAGCGTTTTAACCTGACAATGGTCGAGTTATGACCCCTCATGGTAGGTGGAAGTGTCCTTGATTTTAATCGCGTAATTGAATCAGTTTAATATGTCTATGCGCAATGACGTTCCTAAATTAATTTTTTCGCTACCACAAAACTCGAAAACTTGGCTTTATCTGATAAATGTTTTCACGGTTTGTCGTTTCCACCTTTATAAGCTGTATTACTCGAGTATTACTTGAGTTTCGTACGATGCATTCGATCTGCTGCATGAGAAAAACATGTTTATAACGAAAACCTTCTTTAAGATATACCGATGCCTTCTCTTTCACCGACCAGACTTATCTCAAACTCAAGTATATCAGAAACGAGCTTGCAATGAGAGTACACAAAAAGAACGAAAGATCGCAAGGTTTTGAGTCAAATTAAGGCAGCATGAAGAGCAATTGGATAGCCATGT
This sequence comes from Fragum whitleyi, assembly GCA_948146395.1. NCBI lineage: Eukaryota > Metazoa > Mollusca > Bivalvia > Cardiida > Cardiidae > Fragum > Fragum whitleyi. The sequence continues at coordinate 41,380,962 of OX411552.1, forward strand.
TAGGACTTAATATAAAGGTAAAATGCAGAAATCCACGTGTCGAACATTATTGAATTTTACAGAGCAATAAAAACTGACTCTAATTTCAAAATTTTGATTTTAGGGTAGTCACCAGTCTGTAACTCTCTCATGTGTATGTCTTCGGTGTAATCCTTTTTGTCACAGAACAATAATTAGTTTACGTTTATTTTGGTGTAACCATATTTCCAAACTCTAGATTATGGAAAAAGTTGTATCTAAAAATTTAAGTGATGCGTTATTTTAGTTTTTCAGTATATATAAAACGTGTTTTCGCCCTTGTATATTGATCCGTTTTGCTAAATGTCAATGTTTATACTTCTGTTTAATTGTCAATATCGCCTTTAAAAAAACGGTACCCCTATACCGAAAAAAGCGCTCGGGACATTTTCAGTATTTGATTTTCATTGTCTTAAATCAGTTTTAATTTTATTAAATCTTGTTTAATTCCTTTACGATTGAAAAGTTGCGAAATGTAACGCGGGACTTAAAAACAAGGGACCATCGGCCCTTAAGCACTAACCTGGGGCATTTAAATGTATTTGACAAAGGTGGCAAAGTGTCAAAACTACTTATTTGAAATTCATGACTAGCTCAAGTAAAGTCCACGATATCAAAAAGACAATCGTTCCGATTACATTTCAAAACAGTTGGGTCAAATATGTTGCCCCCCAAGTACTAAAAGAATTTCAAAGATTTGACGAGGTGTCCTAGTTTTTGACCCTCTTTCCAACTCGTATAAGATTTCAAGACAGAGATACTAACAATATGTTAAAACAAATAAATGTCCTCAAAATTTCATTAATTTGGCCCATCCAAGTCATTTTGGTCCCATTTAACCAATTTTTGAACTTAACGAGATTTCATGGAGGCAAACATTCTGACCAAGTTTCAAGACATTTGAGTAAAAGTAGTTGCCTCTAGAGGTCACACAAGGTTTTTCCAAGTTTTGACCAATTTACCTCATTTTTTATTTCACTTGACCCAGTTTAGAACTTGGCCAAGATTAGATTTGATGGGGACCAACATTCTGACCAAGTTTCGGGACATTTGGGTCAGGAATGTGGCTTTCGAAGTGAACAGAAGGTTTTTCTAAGATGTGACCCATTGACCTCATTTTTGACTCCGATTGACCCAATTTAAAACTTGACCGGAATTTGATGCAAACAAACATTCTGGCAAAGTTTCAGGGCATAAGGGTAAAAATGTGGCCCCTAAAGCGAACAGAAGGTTTCTCTTAGATATAATCCCTTAACCTCATTTTTTACCTTACTTGACCCAGTTTACAACATGACCAAGATTTGATGGAGACCAACATTCTGACCAAGTTTCATGATATGTGGGCCAAAAATATGGCCCCTAAAGTGAACAGAGAGTTTGCTACGACATGACCCCTTGACCTCAATTTTGACCCTACTTTACCCAATTTCGAACTTGTCCGAGATTTAATGGAGAGAAACATTCTGATGGCGTTAAAAGACCATTGGGCCAAAAATGTGGCACAAAGTACCCACACGACTTTTGCTAAAATTTGACCCCTTTCATTTAAAAGATCCCATTTTTGACCCACTTGACCAAATCTCGAACTGGACCAAGATTTGCTGGAGACAAACATTCTGACCAAGTTTACGACATTTGGACCAAAAATGTGGTCTCTAGAGTGCACACAAATTGCGACGGACGCCGGACGCCGGACACAGCTTGATCAAAATAGCTCACTCGCTAAAAATCGAACAAAAAGGGAGTTTAACGAATCATTGCGTCCTTTTTAGTAAGATATATTGATTGGATTTCTCGAAATATGTATCAAATGAACTCGAATTTCGCAACATCTTTTTTGATACCATTCACTTTATATCTGAAAAAATTTCATGGAATTATCGACTTTAAAAGAGTGTTAGTAGTGACGTTGTTAAAACAGGAAGTCTTAGCGTGCGAAGTATAATAAGCAAGAAAAAACATTGACAGGCTCCGAAGAAATCATTATATCTCTTCAAATTTAATCCTTGATTATAGTCTTACAATTCTCTTGCATCTACATGTACTAAGTAATATAAATGAAGTTGACTGTCTAGTAACCGGAATACACTCCTCAAAACTGCTAAGCGGCCACTTGCCTTTTTGGTCATATGTTATAAATGCCGCATGGTTTCATCCCGTTTTTGCTTGAATAATGTAGCCAAATCATTTATGAAGTCAACAAGAGATAAATCAGTAAAATAATTCAACAATAAATATTTTTAAATTAAACGAAAGTAGGAGTACCCTCGATTTCAAAGTTAACATTGGTGGGTGGGGTATTTTTGACATTTCTTGTTAGGATAAGGATTGAGTAGAAAGTTTTAGAATTTCTTATCAATTATAGAAGTCCACAGGGGATGTACCGCTGATATTAGTACAAAAGATTGATGGGCTTTTCGTTTTTCAAGTATCGAAAAATTCGAATTTCTATTAAAAGTGTCAATTTTGTGACTTTTGAATTTGAGGGTACATGCATTTAATTCCCTCTTTAGGACTTACTGATGCATGATTTTACAAAGCAATTGGATAGGATGATGACTGAATGGCCACTCCTTTGAAAGACAAAGTTCACATTTAAAAATAAAAGCGGAAAACGTGTGAAAATGGAGAATGGTAAGGTGGCCGCTTAGAACTTTTTAGTAGTGTATTGTAATAAATGTAAATATGAAGAAGTGAAACGTAACATGGGCGACTTGCGTCGTGGAGTGGTGATAAAAAGCGCCCCATGGAACTAGCAGAAATTTCATATTGAAGATGTTATATGGAAGAAGAAAAAAACACTCCACAACTTCAGAGCCAGGGTTCATAATCGGAGCCAATCCACATAATCGAAACCAAACAATTTTCTTGATCTACACCATATTGGAGAAAGATACATTGGGATAGAGTATTGGGGTTGTTTTGTTAAGGAGGGCCGTTACAGTTTCGGGGGATATCCAGGTATCTGCGAAACAGATGTATATTTTAGAGCATTCATATGCACATATATATTGAAAATATCAACATAGCTTTCCACGCATATTTTGAAAATATTTACATTTTTCTTAAGGTAACCATGTTTTTGGAAATATCAAAGAAAACTGTTTATTACACCGACCAATCACAAAACTGGCGTGCTAAATCAACATATATTTATAGCCATAGATATGGAAAACATAAAAATATAATAAAGTTTCTAGTAAGGGCATAAATAAGCGACAAGTGGACATTTTGCTTTAAATAGTCATCAAAGATGAAAAGTGAATATTTTTTTGAAGGCAAAAAAAAGCAAACACTTATATTAAATAAAATCGAAATATGTCAATAGAAAATTAGCCCAACTATCGTACAAATGAAATTAATAAAGAAAAAGATATGTATCCAGGCACTTTTAGTCAATTTCATAGGATTGAAATACAGTACCCCCCATAATTTACTACTCTAATTTGATTTTGTCCAGACATTGTTACGTCCCCTGATTTCCCAATCAACAATAAAAATCATTTGTATTTTTGATACACTTGGTAACGCCTATGGCAGTTGTAGGATTTCTGTAACGGGGTTTTAACTACAATTAAGGGGGGGGGGGGGGGGTAGTCATTTCACATCATTACCAAAGTTTTGCCGAATTACCCTGTGAAAGACTGAACACCCCATTCCCTCTGGATCCGCCACATGCACAGCCATTATCCTGATCAAAACATAAGGTTTTCCTCCATAAACTCATTTTCTATATGAGGCAATTACATATAGATATAAAATGTCATTTCAGTTGCCACGGAAGATGAGATATTTTATTACTCGTTTGAAAAAAAAAGAAAACATGACTTTCGATTGATTTTAAAGATTTTAGAATTCTGCTATTATGTTGATAATTTTAACCTAATATATTTTACAATGGTTTGGAAACAATTTCATAAATTTTACATTGATTCCTCTCGATTCTGTGGATTACAGAAGAGTTCAACAGTTTCAGAGCCAAATAAAGGAAAAAAGTACAATCGCCGGTATCTATACCCAATCTCGGGACTTCTTGGTCAAGGAGCAGACGCAGTAACTCTCGAATACATACACTCTTCGAATAATGCGAAAGCTTTTTGAAATCATTGCTTATTGAAATATTCAATGTTGGCAAAGCTTTTGATGGGATATTAATAATTGTTATCAAATTATCGTTTTCATTCTCTCACTAACACATATAAAGGGAATGATATAAAGATGGAAATTTAGAGAGAAGAAATGAATTTTTGATAAGTTGAAATTGTCCCTTTTCTACGTTGTCACCTTTTCCGTTTTCACAACGTGTAACATACGTAATGAATGGGATCTTTACAGGCAAAAGTAACATATCATTTTGAATATTTCTAAAAAGAATACTGAAAAACGAACAGACAGTTAACAGTGCAGAAAAGTAAACTGAAAAAGAGAGAAATCGCATCCAAGTGGCAAAATCTTATTATTTTTGGATATGATTTGTCATCCCGTGTCAGTTTTTACCAAAGTCGTAAATAAAAAACATATTTTTTTCTCCTTTTCAAGAAATGTTCAAATGACTGAAAGATGACTACCTTCTATAGGCATCCATTATATGATAGTTTTATACTTACAACGATATAACCCGAACTAAAACATTCCCTTTCGGTGATGAAGACGTGACAGCCCTGCGTTCAGGACAACAAAGCGAAGCAAACGTTTAGCTCATGCACATGCGAGCAATGTCGGGTATAAATAGCAAAATGTTTGCTCCGTTTTGTCATTCTGAATTCAGGGCTTGTGATAGGTCTATCAACGTCGCCCGTACTTCGTTGGAATAACGAAGCACAAGTGTGAAACACACATTAGACATACTTTACACGTAATGCAGACTACCATTTCTCGGATGATCGTTTAGGATTCGTTATTCTGAACGCATGTCCAGATTTCATTTTGTCCCTCGTAATAATTGTCAAACCCTGCAATTCGGGATTCAAAAACATTTGCAAACGTTTAGAAAGTGAACCTTTCTTAGCAGTCTTATATTTCTGAAATGTTTCGCGAACGTTCTTATTTCGAATTCAGGACAATACTGCGTGTAGGTTGACAAAATTACGATTGTTTGAAAAATAGCCTTCCACTGTGCACGTGCAACTTCATATAAAGTTGATTTTAACAAGCCCCCCCCCCCCCCCCCTCAAAATTTATCTTCTAGGCGAGTTGTCTCCCCAAAACTGCAACGTCCCACCTTAAACTCGTGTACACCTAAAACAATGGTCTGTGTTATTAATTATGTTCAGAATATTGCATTTTGGAGGTAAAAACCACGTGTTTTGACATTCCTGGCTCAAGACTGCTCCCAGAAGAAATCATTTTCATCAAAAACCAACGAGCGTTCTTACATATTTTGAGTACGTTAACATTGCAAAATGTATAACTGTTCGAATGGCATTCGACTTTATTATGATTAATGGATGTACTAGGATATTAATGAGGAAATCCCGACGCCCTATCCCATTTTTCATTCAAAAAAATGTTTACATCAACATAATCGGGAGCCACACGTTGTGCGGAAGTTCCACACATATTTTTGAAAGCGGAGCCGGTGGCTCCGATTATGGACATCACCCCCCGTGAGGAGGAGATGTCGCTCAAAGATTTCGGGCTCAAAATAAGCCCCGCCCTGCCACGCCCATATTATTGACCAATCAGAAATTAGCGAGCATTTTTAAAGAGGATCACACAGGGAACATTCTGGTAAAATTGCCTTGTGGTTTAGGAGGAGAAGAAGTTTTAAGAAAGTTGACGACAGAGTCAGTGTGAACCTAAAAGCTCCCCTTTAACACGCTGTGCTCAGGTGAGCTTAAAGGTCTATGCATTGAGACTTTTGTTTTATTACGTTTGCAGTTACGATGTTTTGAAAACAAACCATTACTAATATTTGCTTAATACATATATTCACCAAATGTCAAACACTGAACATAATTTGATCCATTCGCCAGTTTACTTTCATAAAGAAGATAAAGCTATTACCGAGGTTTTATCTTGAGCCCTGATTGTTCCTTTCTGTAAATAGACTGGAAATATATTCTAAAAATTTAAGTCTCACTTATATCCATCGTTCATCTTGCTTAAGTTCGCTTTCGAGTAAGATTAACAGTGCGTGGATCATACTTCTCATCATATCTGTATATTTAAAACTTCGTAATGCAAAAATGTGTATTTGTTGTCGGTCATATTGTATTGTATTATGTATTGTATTGTGTTATTCTGCGTAATTAATGAACTGGCAGGGCGGGGCTTAACCGTGACGTAATTTGGCAAGTTTACTTTTCAAAAGTTTCGATTCTTTTAAATTTTAGTCGGTAATCATCGTTGACGCGTGCAAATAACTGTATCCTAAAACCTATAGGATTCACTTGCTTTTAGAGAGTGAACATATTTCATCGTTTGGTTACCAAGAGATTTGGTTACCAATCTACGATTTAGGGTCTCGTGTTATTTATGCCGACTCTCTTTAGAAGTAGGTTATTTTACATAAAAGCTGGGTTACCTTAACCTTAAGTGCAACGACCCGTTACTTAGGCTCCGCACTGCCAGGGCATTAATCATGGATAATATATTTGTGTAATCCTCATGGGTCAAAGACCTCCTGGGTATCTTCTTATAAACTATGTTCTATGTTCTAATGAAATATTGAATGTCTATTTTTTAAAAAAAAAAAAAAAATCCGATAATTTTCTGGGGCAACTCTCGTATGTGAGAACGAATACTAGGATGTCAAAAACATCTGAAATATCAGTTATTACCCCCACGTTTCGCATTGAATACAAGGGTAATTGACATGCATACAAGTGCTCAGTTTAATATAAATAAAAAAAGCGTGTTTATTTTAAATCGGAAAGTATCCGGTTAATTTTTGAAAATTGGAACTATTGAAGTAACAAGCCTTGTTGATTGAAAAAAAACAAGTGGTCAAAAGACGACTAAATATGAGCCTGTGTGTGACATTTCCAACAATTCGACATCTAATTGAGCAAATATTTAGCTGCTCAAACAGTTACATAGTATAATTAATCACAAGATTGTATTACCGTCTACTGATTGTTTGAGACCTTATTTATCCGCAAATCGCACAGTTAAGACCCTTGCCAGACTGTGCGGGTGCACAGACTGGTCGGAGTATTTGCTTTGCGTACATTTAAATTTGTTGGAAATGTCACGCACAGGCTCATATTATCTCTTTATAACAGCTTGTTGCAGTCGGACTTTTTAAATGCCTTGCTTAATCAATTTATATTTAAACAGTTCCTTGCTTACTCATTTTAATTTTGTTTGATTGCATGGTGTTTAACGCCTCTCTAATATTAACTTGATCATTTTATACAGTTTCCCACTTGATCATTCAACACACAGTTCCTCACTTTATCATTTCCTTGATTGATCATTTTATACATAGTTCTTTATTACCAAACAATATATGACGACTGAGTGCCCCAATAGTCGTGTTTAATGTCCTCATAATGTAGATATCAATCGGCTGTTTGTAAGCCCGAATATAAAGATGCATCGCATAGTTTGTAGACCAATCATAATTTTTCTTGTGTATCAAATCGACGTATCTTCCGGGAGGCCGAGTAAAATTAAATCCCTCCACGTGTATTAGTTCTGGATGCTGTAGGGCTATGCTCCACGGTGCATCCAGGGCGTTGAAACCCCATGATTTCTTGTAATCTACCCTGTAACTGTCGAGCCATTTTGCCAGAAACGAAGCGTTTCTTTTTGCTACAATTAATTGTGATCCCAGTGTGTTAGCATACTCATGGCCCTGGGTGTATTCATACTTTCGCAGTGGATCTGGAGACCGTAATAATACTTCATCGAAATCGATGTATAGACCGCCATAGGCTATAATAGATGCAAAAAATGTTGGAGTAACAAATATACATAGACCTAATTCTATGTAGTTTTGTCTATCAAGCCTTGCAATTTTATAGACTGAGAAAAACAGCCCTGTGGATAGGAGGACAAAACGCTGCAATCTGATCGAATATTATACCAGGTTTTGCACTTGCACTTGCATGCCAAGCGGTGTATATTTTGCCAACAGCTTTCACCCTTTTTGTCGTGCTGAACGCAGGTCAGTCTCATACTAAAATGAAAACGAATTTAAATTTTAGCCTATTGTTATGGTTACACATAGTACAACTTGATTAGACTTTTGGATGAACGTGGTCAAGGGGATGGCTTTTTTTCGGTTTAACTGTCACCCAAAATTTGAGAAAAATCATTGGAGAAATTCATATGGCAGCCCTTGGGTCGCGTTAGATGATGTCATGTTTTAAAATTACCTGTAATATGCATGCGCAGAAGAAACGTTCATGTGAAGCTATGGTCTGATTTACGACAATTATCGTAGTCAGTCGTACTCCATTTTACCGTAGGCAAGCCGTCTCACTAAAACGATTAACTAAGTTGAAGTAAGACAAAGTACATGTTTGTCAAATTATATACAAGAAATCACAATCCTTATGTATATCAAAAGGTTTAAACCCTAGCACTTCTATCGGTAACCTTTTGGTATTAAAATTAATTTGTTGTAAAAACACGCGAGTTTCAAGCTATGGTCACATTTACGGCAATTATCGTAGTCAGTCGTACTCCATTTTATCATAGGCAAGCCGTCTCACTAAAACGATTAACTAAGTTAAAGTAAGACAAAGTACATGTTTGTCAAATTATAAACAAGAATCACAATCTTTAAATATATCAAAAGGTTTAAACCCTAGCACTTCTATCAGTCACCTTTTGGTATTAAAATTAATTTGTTGTAAAGCACGCGAGTTTCAAGCTATGGTCACATTTACGGCAATTATTGTAGTCAGTCGTATTCCATTTTACCGTAGGCAAGCCGTCTCACTTAAACGATTAACTAAGTTGAAGTAAGACAAAGAATATTAACAAAGGTACTATCGAACAGCTTCCGTAAGAAGAAGTAGGTGCGAGTAGGTACAAATCAAAAGAGCTGCGTAAAAATAGAATTTTTATTAGATTAATTATTATTTTAAATAAATGGTCAATCGCCATTTATTTGTTTCCTAAGCCCTGATATCTCTTGTTTGTCAAATTATAAACAAGACTCACAATCTTTAAATATATCATAAGGTTTAAACCCTAGCACTTCTATCAGCCACCTTCGGGTATTATGATTAATTTGTTGTAAAATTACGCGAGTTTCAAGCTATGGTCACATTTACGGCAATTATCGTAGTCAGTCGTACTCCATTTTACCGTAGGCAAGCCGCCTCACTAAAACGATTAACTAAGTTGAAATAAGACAAAGAATATTAACAAAGGTACTATCGAACAGTTTCCGTAGGAAGAAGTACGTGCGAGTAGGAACAAATCAAAAGAACTGCGTAAAAAATAGATTTTTTATTAGATTAATTATTATTTCAAATAAATGGTAAATCGCCATTTATTTGTTTCCTAAGCCCTGATATCTCTTGTTTGTCAAAATATAAACAAGAATCACGATCGTTAAATATATCATAAGGTTTAAACCCTAGCACTTCTATCAGCCACCTTCGGGTATTATGATTAATTTGTTGTAAAAACACGCGAGTTTCAAGCTAGGTCACATTTACGGCAATTATCGTAGTCAGTCGTACTCCATTTTACCGAAGGCAAGCCGTCTCACAAAAAACGATTAACTAAGTTGAAGTAAGACAAAGTACATTTAACAAAGTTACTATCGAATAGTTTCCGTAGGAAGAAGTACGTGCGAGTAGGGACAACTACGAAGATCTGCGTAAAAATAAGAAGTTTAATTAGATTAATTATTATTTTTAATTAATGGAAAATCGCCATTTATTTATTTCCCAAGCCCTGATATCTCTTGTTTGTCAAAATGTAAACAAGAATCACGGTCGTTAAATATATCATAAGGTTTAAACCCTAGCACTTCTATCAGTCACCTTCGGGTATTATGATTAATTTGTTCTAAAAACACGCGAGTTTCAAACCATTGATTCCACGTGAACTTCATATTTAGATTTTATCAATTTTACCGATTCTATTCGTACTCTGAACGTAGTCCAACCCCTCCGTTCCCTGCTTAGTCGTAGCATTAACTTGGACATATGTTTATTATACGACAAACTAGGGTAAACGATACGTTCTTATTCGACAAGAGTACGATTCAACAAGATCTTACTTCGTTGAACTGCATTCAAACTATGACAGAAAAACCTTTTTTCACCACAGGGATTTTGAATATGCTCAAGATTTGTGCGGCTACTACGGTAGGATTAAACGGTAGAAGAACGTTCAATCCACGGGTGACTTGGTTAAACTACGCAGTCTACGATAGGGAACGTTGTAGTACGGCATTCTTTCACTTCGTCGAGATTAAATTTACAACGTGAAATGTGACCGCGAATTTTACAACGTACTTTTACCCTACCTAACCGTTGACAAAAATCAGCTACACGTACTACAGGAGTAGTGAATCGCTAGTTCAACCTTTGTTAACCGTAGAATCGGGGATAAACGTTTACGATATCATAGCGTGCTACTACGGTTAATTCGGTTCCGATTTACGGATAAGAAGGGATCAACTACTGTAACAGTACGGCCAAACAAGGGACATGTTTCAAAAATAGTTTCATTCACCAATGAAATTGATTTTGCGTTCGAAGCTATATTCTAAGCTTCCACACAAAGTAGTCCCCAATGAAATCTGTCCCATTTGTGGAAATATTTATATTTTCTTCATTTTTGAAATGATAAGGTATAAATATAGCATTTATTGATTTCGTGATATTATGAAGCTAAAACCCGAATCGCACTCTAGTTTGAATCCGCTTTGCGTATTCATACTGTGTGATAAGGTTTTTAGTTTCATACCTCCATAAAATCAAATAATAATTTCTTCATTTCCTTAAACATTTACGATTGTTGTCTTTGTGGTAACTGAAAAAAGTGGAGGTCCGGTTATGGCTTTGATTAGAATTGATAATATCAAATTTGTTTTACTCAGTGAATACTTTTTAATGTGGTTATTATTTTCAAGACGAATTAGCAGGGTTTTTTTTTCGTTACGAACCTTGTAAAGCCTGTATTCTCATCACATCTGATGCATGCTCCTTAAATGCCAGGCGATGTCCAAACACAATCTCTGGTCTCTCTCTTAGAACGAGAATGATATTAGGTGTTTGGCTTATAAAACCGTCCCAGTATTTACCATAAGGCGTTGAAGGCCCGTGGATCAAAATCAAGCATGGTTTCATGAATCGCAACAAACTCATCAAGGCCAAATAGTGGAAATAGCCAAGTTCCTTGCGTTCATACCAAACGAAATGTGCTACATTTGGAACTTTATTCTCGTCATAACAACATCTGTCTAACACATCAATCAAGCACTGATCACCAAATTGGACTTGTTCGATTTCGTCAGAAAAATTACGTGAGACCGTGGTCACGTACGGAGTACTTTGTTCACAGTGTAGAATAACTTGCTTTCTTTGTTCTGGAATGTTATCAATTTTTAAGACAGGACATTCCCTCCGATTTTTGAAAGTCCAATCCGTCATGTTTGAAGTAAGTTTGTGCTTGAATGCATCGTCTGCCCACGGGGATTGCACTTTACAGTAACGTTCATCCTCCGTAAAGAAAACTACCTTGTTCACTAGGAAAATGTAAGAAAGAAATACAATTACATCAACTCAAAATAGGTCAAATCATTTAATTACTATCTAAATGTACTAGTTAGTATTAGATTCGTGTGTAACACATAGTAATATAAAACTAGAAATTCGTTTACTATTTTTTCTTTAATGCTTTTCGGTGGTTTATCAAGAAATAACGGTAGATTATCACTTGATAATCTCACCGCAAAAGCAGTGAAATTATCAAAAACTTATACCCTGCTTTTGTGCATTTCTTCCTAGCTGACGTCATCTTTGCGGGGCGAAATAAGTGACGTCACAATGAACGTTGCATAGCAATCACGTGCAAAATGACGCGCTTTACAAAAATATGTCCTAGACATTTTACATTTTGTCTCACTTTTCCATTAAAGAAATAGAATAATCGTTTGTTTTTCGAGTAAGGTCGATATATATTTCCTTTCCGTGAACAACAATAGCTATATTTTCACTCGTGGCTCTGTCACTCGTGAAAATATAGCTTTTGTTATTCACTCAATGAAATATAGATCGATCTTACACTGAAACAAACGATTATCGTCTATTTATTTACTTATTTTACGCAAATTTTCATTTTTAGCAGTGCTTGATAAATATAATCGCGAGGGAAGCACCTGTAAATATATATAATACGTCCTTAGCGTTTTGTATGAGAAAAATATCTAACGAGGTTGGGAGAATTGATCATTGTCGAGGCTCTGCCGAGACAATTATCAATTCTCACAGCCGAGTTAGATATTTTTTCATACAATACACTTAGTACGTATTATATTTATCTTATAACCTCTTTCTGTCTTGTTTTCACCGATGTTTCTAACTGAAATGCAAGTTTCTAAAAATAACTGTATGATATTAATATTATTGTTCTAAAAATAACTATGTGATATCATAAAAAATATCATATTGGTTGTTAATACACAGATATTTGTATAGTTAAAAGATAAAAGCCATAAACTGCAAGCCTACATTCGAGTGTTCAGAATATGTTTAATATATTGTTTGGAAAAAAAACTATAGAGATCCGTTTAAGATAGTAAAAAATCCGTTACACTTAGACAAGCGGATATACGGAGAGACGCAAGTACTGACGCACGGAAGGAGCATCAGGAAAACAGTATACCCCTTTTAGAACTTCGTTTTGCGGGGGTATAAATATATGACTTCATATCAAAAAACTTTTATTTAACTTACCCTTCAATTAGAAGACCCCAAAAATTCTAGAAAGTCTCAATCTAAAATACGGCTATACATAGCTCAGTCCAAGAGTACGCGAAAGAGATCAAACTTATCTAAAATTAAGGCCCGTTCATTTGCGCATGAAATGATTTGAAAATGAGTATGGCATGATCCCTTTTCTCTACGATTTTTGGGCCATTTTTGAGATGACCCTTACCGGCCCATCAAAGAAATATACCCATGTTAAAAAGGCTATTGGACCGGGAAAAAGTTTAAAATCTTTAATTTTTCGATTGTAATTCAACAACAGATTATAATCGAAGAAAAATATTCAAACAATTTTGAATTTCAGTAATATTGACCAATCAGAGATCACATTCAACATCTGATTATATGGACCGGAGTTTCCCTAAAGATTCTTGACAGATCGCCGGAAATTGAATTAGTTCCCCTAGACCATTTCACGTGAGTTAATCAATTGAGCTTATTTTAAGCTTATTTTATTCGTCCTTGTAGGCCCATTTTGTTTCTTGATCACGAATTTATCTTGTATTGAAACGTTGTGTTAACATGATTTCTTGCCTGCATGGCTCCTCAAATGATTTCAGTTGAGTAAAAGTGAATCGGTTGCTCGGCGGAATGGGTGGTGTTTGAATGTCAATTCAGTACGCATCTTTATCCCTTTTCTTAATGGTTTCTATCTATTTTGTATATCCTTTCTATTTTCATGCTGCACCGAATATGTCGAAGGAGAGAGAGATGGTAACCATCATCAAGCACAAATGCTAGGGCGCACAAAAGGCTGTATCCAAGTGGCTGTAACCTCAACAATGGCAGAAAAGATGCATAATGTTCAGGTTTTTGTCTTTCATGCAGTAGATGCAACAGTTGCTGTTGCAGCCTGGTAGATCTGGTATGTTTGTTGTTCAGGTAAATAAGTGAAGTGATGTGATGCTCTTCCACAACTTGGTGACTTTGACCTCACTTGCGCAGCAACTCAGGCAAATCTTTCATGAAGCGGCGTTTCACCTGCGTTCCTATGCTCTGCCTTACTTTCGCCTCTGCAAGGTCACAATTAAGTACAATATTTGGTAGCGAGGATCTTTACAAATGTTAAATTGCTTTGCCATATGTGCCAGTCAGGTAAAGTAGACGATTTTCTATGTCTGTTAAAAGTTAGGATGATTGCGTTTTATGCATTGAGTTTGGAAAGTAGCTTATCTAAATACCATTTATTTCAAACTCAGTCTAGTTATCCCCGTGAGTGCAAGTTTAATCCCGGTCCTGGCTAACACTTATATGGCTTCAGTCAAGTTGATGGTGACACTCATTATTTGTTTATTATTATTTGTGGGAATGATTGTGCAAAGCTGTCACTTCCCATGTTATAAAAGCAAAGCATTCAGCGCCAAATGAACATTTATTTCTGTTACATTGTCTGCCACTGTTGTCATTATTATAAAATGGGTCAAAATTTAGAGGAATGGTATGACATTTTATTTCAGCCAGACTCTGGTAATATTTCTCTCATGGTGATCCCTGAAGATGCTGTTTGAGCATGGCGTCTTATATAAAATATCCCAAACAAAAATTTGAATTCAAAACCAGGAATCCATTCTTAGGTACACCATATGCTTCGATATCACTAAGATTTTTAAAAGCTTCGTAAAACTCCGTTCGAATGGCCAAAACTTCTGCACGCTGAACAAAATCGAAAAATACGATTCCCACAATGCTATACCAAAATCAACTATATGCGCCTATAAGATGTTTTCGATTGGTGTCCTCTTACATGACCCGGTATATAATACGTGTACGTATTATTTTTATCTTATAACCTCTTTCTGTCTTGTTTTAAGATAAAAGAAAACCAAAGTGTTTAATTTATAGTGTTTGATTCTAGATATACGCGCGCCCTAAATAACGTTCACCGTATGTCCGAATAGTCTACTCCTATGTGAATGCAGCCTTAATGTACTTTACTATACTTTTCCTTTGTTACACAGGGTGTTTCATAATATCTGCCTTACTCTAAAATATCATGATTCTGAAAAAACTTATCATTTTTCATATGTTATTATTCATCTGTATAGCAAACACAACAAAATTTTGATTGATATATAACTTGTTTTGGTGCCTTTGGTAGTTTCAATCCTGTTTGACGTCAATCTTTTTTCACAAATTTTCACATGACGTCATTTTCTATCAATTATGACGTCAGGTCTTTATCTGGAATTATCAATTCATCGCATCTTCTTGCAAATGGAGTGTTATCAATCAAAATTTTATTTTGTCTCCAAAACAGATGAATATTTACGTAAGTAATCTGATTAGTAACTTCAGAACCATAAAGGTTTAGTCTAAGGACAGATATTACTATACTGTACTATACTCTTGTGAACTTTACTATAGTATACTACATGTAAAGTATACAATCCTATGCTATGGTATACTTTACAATACCATACAATAACTACTATCTTTTACTATGACACCTGTCAATGTACTATCCTTAACAGTGCTATCCTTTACTATCCTTTACTGTACTGTACTATACTATACTTTACTATATCATACTATACTTTATTTAACTATGTATAGGTTGAAATTATTGACATGACTTGACCTTTATGCAATGAATAAAATTACCGATGAATACATTTATCATCGAGGAAAGTCGCTAGCCTTCGAAAAATATCGTCGAATCTCGGAGGATTACGGTTTTAAATATTGTTTTTATAACGTAGAAATGGTCATAGATATTGAATCATTCAGTGGCCGAGAGGTCTATATAACCGACTACCAATGTAGAGGTCCTGGGTTCAAATCCATGCTCATCCATTTTTTTGTAAACCTATTTTCGCTTATTATATTCCATGAATTGAAAAACATTTTCCTCGTGCTTATATACATGTATAATGAGTTGTTTGCACTCCAATATTTCATGTATGCCCATACGATCTCCTGAACTCAAATATGGAAGATACAAGTAGGCATCACATGGGCTCGCGGGCTAAACAAATAGTTTATAACGTGTCGGAAAGTTTTTTGAGGACTGAGGGATCTTCAGGTTTTGTTCAGTCAACTGCCGACGCAACAGGGGGCAGTGTCAGCACTGTTACTAGGATTCGCAGGGAAATGCAACAGACAGGACAAATGCTTTCCCAAACAGCGTCAGGCTCAGCGAGGTCCCTACAAGCCAGTAGATGACTTTGATATGGCTGCTATTCGGAACAAGATCACAGAATTCTACACTGTAAGGAAACAGTTGCCTACCTTGAAAGTGCTGCAAACAACTCTGAAAAAGGACATAGGATTTGCTTGAAGCGTAACCAAACTCAGGAAGCTAATGAGAGATATGGGATATAGATGGACGAAAACGAAAGACAGTAGAAAAGTTTTGATAGAAAAAACCAAATATCGTTGACAAAAGAATAACGTTTTATAGACTGAAAAGGGAATTTGAAGACAGAAATCTACAATTTGTCTACATGGACGAAACTTGGATCGACACCGCTTTTACTGCAAAGAAGTGCTGACAGGGCCCCAGCACACCTGGTGTCATTTCACCATATAACAGAGGACAACGTATTATTGTCGTTAACGCCGGAACCAAAGACGGATTTGTTCCCGGAGGCTGCCTAGTGTACAAGGCAAAGTCAAAGACAGGCGATTATTACAGCGAGATGGACGGTGCCAACTTTACCAGGTGGTTAGAAGAAAGGGTACTTCAAAACCTGGATGAGCAAGGTGTAATCGTCATGGACAATGCGTTATCATTCCATGAAAGCCGACAAATATCCAACATCTAATACTCGAAAAGCTGATATTCAGGTTCAATATCTTGTCCAATTTTGGGCAATTTTTTATCTAATCTTTTTATCCGTCCAACTCAAATACATGCTTCAGTGTCAAACAATTGTTACTAACTTTAAAGATATAGGCAGTTACAACTGTATCGCCTTTACCCATCGAAATGCAGTTGAAATGTAGTTCCAACAAAACAGGCTTGAGTAAAGGCTTAATCAAGTTAATAAAACAGAGAAATAGTTCTTATTTAAAGACTTAATAAAGTATCTTGCAAATGAAAATCAATTCATACTTTACGTTTCATTATCGACTACATGTCTTGAAATCAATTGTATTTCATGCTTAATATTGTTGTTTCTTGCTTTTTGACAGGAATGGTTGAGAAAAGAAGGAATAGATTTCCAGGATACCATGTTAAGGCCACAGTTGCTCCAGCTGGTTAAATTAAACAAGAAGACCCCGGAATATACAGTTGATAAACTTATCAGATACTATGGACATGAAGTACTACGATAACCCCCCTACCATCCCGATTTCAACCCGATAGAGATGATATGGAGCCAGCTTAAATCTTCAGTTCGAAGCAGAAATGTTATTTTTAAGTAGGATGATTTGTAGATTATCAGCGGATAATACTTGAATTTGTTTTATTTTTTCGCGGAAATTAGGCTTTATATCTTATACTTTTCCTTTTTTTGCAGATATGAAGACGTTCTCCGTATAACAGAAGAGGTGATGAGTGAAATAGGCACAGAGAGGTAGAGATCTGTTTGCAGACACGTGGATGCTCATATCGAGAAATGCAAAGCCAACGACAACTTTATTGATGAACACATAGACTCATTTTTAATAGATTTGAGGGACGATACAGACTCTGAAGATTGATTGTTGTATATTTTGAGTTATGTGTATTTGAAATGTTTGAAATAAAGATATGAACCAATTTATAAAAAAAACTGAAGTAAAGATATTAAAAAGATAAACATTAAAATAACAAAATAATATATATCATAGATGAAAAAATAGTGAAAGAAATTGTAAAAAAAAACAAAGAGAATAATCTAGAGATCAAATAATAAAAAATCCAACCAAAATTTTAAAACGAGATGAAAAATTATACCATTCCAGTGACTCGAACCCCTGACTCTAGAATTCACAGGAAAAACACTTATCCTTTTCAGTGACGTTATCTATTCAAAGTTAGGTATTATTTCATAGGTATTTATTATTAAACTTGATTAACGGAGAAAAACGCGAGACCTAACGGGGGTATCTTATGACCTTTAGTCAAGCTTGTAATGTATGCTAATAGAGGTTAAGGTCAGTCATGTCAATATTTCTACGCTATACTCTACTCTAGTGTGTTATATTGTACTATTCTATACTATACTATACTATACAATACTTTACTATACTATACTATACTATACTATACTATACTATACTACACTTCACTACACTACACTACACTACACTACATTACTCTACACTACTTTATTCTATGCTTTACTATACTTTATAATAAACTTTCTATCTATACTGCACTAAACTATCTTCTTCTCTAAATGTACTAGAAACGACCTTCAAATATGCTAAAAACAAAAGTTTACGTAGGTCAACGAATAATGCGGTGAATTACTGTCCTGTCTGCCTCATAGTGTAAAATGTTTAGACTGGAAAGATGCTTTACTCGGTGCACGTTAATTACACGGTGATTCTTTACTCATAAGTTTAAACCCAAATCCTATATTGTCGATACCTATCGTCATGACAAGACGATTTCAATGAGAGCCCTCAACAAATCTATTACATATCTATACATTATATTTCAACATTTAGTATATTTACCCGGTATATTCGTAGCTCTACCATACTTACACATTTTGGTAATATCTTGACGTAGTTTGCCTGGGTCCAACGGATAATTTGTATCAAACTTGATCTTCGGTATAAAATGGTGCCTCATCAGTAAATATGAGCACAACAACACAATGGTGACAGCGACCACTTTCCTCACTCTTTTCACAAAAAACCGTGCCATCGTGACCGCTATTTCAATAAAATTGATCAAGCCTTTGTACGATTCCACATACAGTAGAAATTAAATGAAATAGTATGTATCTTTTTGTGCGTCTTGTTACCTTAATAGAAGCAAAATTGTATGGTAATATTTTTTTTCTATTTTGACCTGTCTTAAATTGAATATTGTTTTCGTTTCCAAAAAATAATGTTTGAAAGTTAGATTTTATCTCGAACTTAATCGACGCACTGAAAAATAGCGGTATAAGATGTAGGCTTTTAACCGAGAGGTAGTTAATTTGATACTTCTGACGAAAATTAAAAGCTATTTTTTTTTTTTAAATTACATTTCTTTGATGTGACGGAATAGAAAATTTTAAGGACGTATTCTCTCGAAGCTCGCCATTTTGTACGTTTTAAACAGCGTTATGGCTTGTTGGATAAAACTAACTCTGCTTTCATAACGTGAAACAGGACATGGACGAACACAGGTAATCCTTTGGTATTATCCATGATTAATGCCCTGGCAGGGCGGAGCCTAAGTAACGGGTCGTTTCACTTAAGGTTAAGGGAAATCAGCTCTTATCTAAGGTAACCTGCTTCTAAAGAGAGTTGACATAAATAACTCGAGACCTTAAATCGTAGATTGGTAACCAAATCCTCGTAACTTCAGCTTAATCAAGCTGAAGTTACAAGGCTTTGGTAACTAAACGATGAATGTGTTCACACTCTCAAAGCACGTGAATCCTTTAGGTTCTAGGATACAGTTATTTGCACGCGTTAACGATGATTACCGACTAAAATTCGAAAGAACCCAAACTATTGAAAAGTAAACTCGCCAAATTACGTCACGGTTAAGCCCCGCCCTGCCAGGTCATTAATAACGCAGAATAACTTAACTATTTTAGCGAAGTCTTAAGTACTAAGTAGACCAACTAATAATCTAGCATCGTTTCTTGATAATCCCCAAAGAAGCATTTTAGTAAAAAGGGTGTAAGTACGAGTTTTTGAAAAAATGATTTGATTACGAGATGGCGATCACTGCAGGATCTACACTGGTAATCACGTGTTCGTCTTGTCAAGTTATTAAGGTTACTAATCGGCATTCCTTATGCAAGAGTCACATAAAAATCGGACAAACGTCGTCCATTCATTTTTTTTTTTTTTTTTTTTTTTTTTTTTAATATCGACAGGTTAGTAAAAAAGCGTCGGCCGGCCGCTGGTAATATCAGGACAAAACATTTATTTCAAAGTCACATAAAACCACCGACCTGGCGATGTCTTTATGACCAGTAGTCACTGTACGCATATATGCAACGGTATTCTAAAATGGCGAAAAGTCGTTTGTGAAGTGCAGTATTGGTTACACTCCTGTATGTTTTGGCTGTGTTGAATCATTTAGTAAATTGACACGTTTTGACAATCTGAAGCTCCTTAAAATCTAATTTGGGCTACATAACTTAGTGCGACTTAAAGAGTTTTTTATGTTCTTGAATATCAGCCCCAGAAAACAGTCCCTTGCAGGATAAAATTTTTAACAATTTTTCATTGCGCACTACTACCCTCAAAATTCTTTTGGTATGAAAGTGTATGTCAACTCAGGTACGTCCATCAAAGGTCAGGCTCCAAAAAAAGTAGTTCGCACCTAAATTCATTTAATCCTATGCATCAAATGTAGCAGAGGTCTGGCACTTAGCTGAACCTTTTTTCAAGCCCTTTACTGTTATTCAAACAATAAAACAGTGTGGCAAAAGGAGCACATCTTTTTTTTTCTAACAGCACTATTTGAGGGTTCAACCACCTAGGAAGTAAGATGTGATCGGAGCGGATGCTATAGAGCAGCGATATATTGATAATTCACCGTTATTCTTGTCTGTGAGTGTGTTTAGGTAGATTTTTCTAGGTGAGCCGTGAATTCTACTTTTAACCGTTAGATTACCGTGCCAAGTTTTCGAAATCGATAAAACATGTAAAAACACACACACACACATTAAAAAGGTACAGTTTACCTTTTAAACGAAAAGTATTGCTTGTCAAAACTTGTAAGGTTAACGCATATATGTACTTTCATAATTAGGTTCAAATCTTATCATTTGATTTTTACACATATCCTGATGCACCTAATGTAGTAAACTCGGCGCCTACGTCAGACCTCAGTTTTGAAAATACGCCTATATCAATAGTGTAATTAATGGTTGACTGATCACAAAATACTATCAAT
Source organism: Fragum whitleyi (assembly GCA_948146395.1). Classification (NCBI taxonomy): domain Eukaryota; kingdom Metazoa; phylum Mollusca; class Bivalvia; order Cardiida; family Cardiidae; genus Fragum; species Fragum whitleyi. Next base: position 41,401,887 of record OX411552.1, read on the forward strand.
ACCAATTTCTAAATATTGTCAATATCTTTCATCAAACTTTTTGAAATTCTTATATAACGCATATGTCCAAATCTCAACATCATCTGATATTTAAAGATAATTTTATAGCTCTACTTCTCTGATTATCTTCTTCTAATCTGCATTTTAAACGAAGTTTTCTTCTGCTGGTAAAAAAGCGCAGTCATTACCGAGGGCATATCAATATTCCTTTTTCAAACGCATTCGGAACACCACTCGGCCAATCTCACGATCAACTTCGAATGTACATAGACGGACTATTTTTAAAAGTACGGCAAAACATTGGAAAAACTCGATGACGTCAATTTAACTGGCGTTAGCCCTCGAAACTGTGAGTGAAAACATTCGACGTCGCCAACGCTACTCGTTTATGTCACTGGCGTGAAACCATCGTATCCTAATATAAATATCTTAAGAATCTTAAATAACGGCTGAAAAAAATCTTAATTTTTGAGAATGATTCGTCATTCTCAAAAATTAAGATTTTTCAGCCGTTATTTACTGTAAATTATATAAATCTACAGTGCTAGTTTTTCTTACACTGTTTCCGCCGAACAAAATGCACGATTTTGTTTCATTCCCATCCGCCTTACATACATCCGAGGTCTGTTGCAGTTTACGGAAATGGCCGAGTGATGTTCCGAATGCTTCAAACGGTGCAATAGGACATTAAACCATAAGTAACAATGGATAATTTATTCAATTCTGTTTACGTAAAAGTTGTGTTTGTTGCACTTTATGACATATAAAAGCAATTTCGAAAAAATAAAGTACACTCGTTTTTACACAAATGCATATCCGCCATTTTTGAAATACCGTTGCAAACTAGCGTACAGAGTTTCCATGCAGTGGTAATGCGACAGAAATTGCATGGTCGATTGAACGCAGCGCATGAATCAGAAACCAGCGATATGTCGGGTGATAAACCAGCCGGTGATGTGTCACCGATAACAAGCGGATCTGAAAAGGTAAGAAGAGGCCAAATGTTACGTCTGCGATGTTTACAAAATCGGTCGATCGCCGTCGATTAGCCGTCGATATAATATCTTCTTCCACAAATCTAAAAGACGGCGCCTCCTACTCGGCAGGGTTTAACTTGAAAATATACGTCACCGACGCGTTACCAATCTCAGAAAATTCCACCTTCGAATCAACCGATGAATTGATATGTCACCGACTAGTTAGCGAATAGTGACCGGTTTCATCGCCAATTCCCCAATCTAATGAGACATCGTCGACGCGTCGGAACGTTTATGTGGCAGTTGTTGTACATGTCAAAAAAAGTTTAAAAAGTGATAAAGGTGCAACAGAATTTTAAGATCTTTCTCACAACACTTATCTAACACTAGCACAATGACTCAACATTTGCACAATGACCATATTTGTCCCCCGGCGAAATTTTCTAGGTCCGGTTCTATAGAAAAAATAACCATTGGTTAAATATCAAACAGATGCTGATTTCAGCCATTAAGGATTAAGAGGATATTGAATGAGTGGTCATTAAATACCGAATTTATCAAACGAGTCATTTAAAACAGATAAAAACTCGACGTAGCCTCGTTTTTATCTGTTTTAAATGACTCGTTTAATAAATTCGGTATTTTATGAGCACAAATTTGATATTCATTTTATAATATGACCTAAACTTTTGCGATAGAACGAATTTCCAGAAATTTATCGATTGAATTTATTCCGCGAATTATATAACGCCGTTTTCGAAATGACGTCATAATGTAGTCATAAATACATTATGACGTCAGCGAAAGTATAACGTTGCTTTACGCTCTTAGCTCATTTGCATAGTTATTCCACTAGTGTGATAACACTCGTGTAATATCAAAAATATTGAACGGGGTTATTTCATTTGATACAACTTAACAACAATCCTGTTAGCCTTAGAATATATTTGTTCAAAATAAGCCAATGGTTCTCTTTCATACAATTGAGGCGAAAAGAAATCTAAAACATGTTGTCACTAACACATTTCCTATTTGAATAAAACAAATTTAATTTGGATTTCGAATAACATTATTTACGCTCTAATACAAATCGAAAATTTAGCTAAGAGTGAGAAATAAGATAAAATCGTTTCTATCATCCAATCAACACATTGAAATGTTGAATAAAACGAACATTGCGTTGATTTGACTTCAAGTAAAAACAATGATAAAGGAAACAGCTGGATAAATGTACAATTACTTTGATTATTTTAGATAGATCAATTACATTGCAAAATGGTGTAACTTTAAATCCACTAGGTCCCTTATCATTTTATTTTCATGTTCTCGGGACAATTCAAACAAGACAAGAATCTGAGGCGAGAATAATAATCATAAAAAGAAGAATCAAAGCTTTTTAGCTCGATTGAGCACAACGTTCTCAAGAGTTCGGCGTTTGTCGTCCGTTTTAAAATCTTAAAACTTCTCCTCCAATGAACTTTTGTCGGGTTATTCCCTTGATGACCCTTTTCAAGAATTGCTACCGAAATTGTGATTGACCATTAAGTACAGGCATTTCAATTTCGGGCATTTTTTTGCTTTGAAATTTGTAGATGACATCTCTCCTCTGAAACCATTGGGTCATTTTCAATGAAATAAGGTCAGTACATTCTTTTGGTGACTCTTTCCAAAAATTGTTAGCGACATTTTGGTTGGACAATAAATAACAGCATGGCAGCGTGGGACATTTTCTTTACTTCGAATTCTTGAATGACACCTCCTCCTAAACCACTGTGCCAATTAAAATAAAACTAGGTCAGTATTTTCCTTGGGTTACCCTGTCAAAAAATTGTTCTAAAAGAATGATTTGCCTATAAATATGGGCGTTGCAAAGTGGAACATTTTACACTTTGAATTCTTTAAAAGACATCTCCCTAAAGGAAATTCAGCCGGTTGCAACGAAGTTTTGCAAGAATGCTCATTGGGCGACATCAACTGGACCACAAATATTGCAGGTAGGCGTTTCAGGACCATTTATTCCTCTTATTTATTGTCAGAATTCAGTCAAAATATGATCACACTATGCTTCTATTCAGATGATTTTTCAAAAAAAAAAAAAAAATCTAAATGGTTCCTGTAGAAACCGTCGATGTGTCAAAAAACATCAATCAATCAGTTCTCTTGACAGAGTTGAATATTTTCTAAAGGGATTTGGTTGAATACGAAATGTTAAATAATGACCATCACATCACACAAATTCTAGTCTTTTTTAGCAAAGTTTAACATTGGTTGCTTTTTTTGTTTCTTCTAGCTTCATTTCTTATATATTTGTTGAACTCTACTAGTCTTTCTTTTTATCTTTTTTTGCTCCAATGACCGCTTTTAAGTGACGGGCTACCTGTCCGATATATTAATTCATCCTGTCACTAGCTGTAAATATTGCCTGATAAAAGGGGTATGATAAACTTGTTGATATCAGGTCATTTGATCACGTGATAGCTTTATCATGTCACTTGGTCACGTGACCTGCCGGATCTTCTTTTTGCGGCTATTAGGTCTGAAAACAGTCCTCTCTAACATTTTTTTTCTTTTGAATCTGAGTGTCTATTTCTAATAAAAAAACATTCACTCGATTCTCATATATTTATAAAATCAAGTCGCGACCTTATCGATGACGTAGGACATGACTGATGACGTAATCTATAAATTTGTGATGAAGCTTATCTTGGTGTTTACATTCGACCTCGAAAACTGTCAAGATTTTAAAACATTTATCTGAATGGATTCAACGCAGATATTACACGCATGAGGTGGATTTCGGTGATAGTAGCTTTGCATCTGAACTCAATCTATGCCCATCCTCTGATTTAGAGCAAGGAAGGCATTGAATTGAGATTTGCTTTTAGCTGCATGACAACAAAACTTTCGGAGAAAAAAGGACTTTTGAGATTGCGAAAATCACCCGATTAATATCTTCTAAATCATTAAGGTATAAAAGTGTTACAGTTTTCTTTTGTTAAATATTTTCTTGCTACAGCATTATAAATCTCAATTTCAATTATCGAGTTCTTAAGCCGTTAGCGATCACCCAAACTCCTCCACCCATTCACCCTTATGACGAGGACTCGCCGAAATCGCGAAAAATCGGGTCATATTATAAATAGAATATAAAACTTTTGCTCATAAAATACCGAATTTATTAAACTCGTCATCTAAAACAGATAAAAACTCGGCGTAGACTCGTTTTTATCTGTTTATAGATGACTCGTTTAATAAATTCGGTATTCAATGACCACTCATTCCATATCCTCTATATCTATTATATAGAGTAGAACACCTTTATTTTCGGACAATAAGCTGCGCAGGCGTATAGGCCGGGGTTTTTTTTTTTTGTTTTTTCTTTTCATCTAGAAAATAAAGGTCAGCACATACGAGATCGCATCGGCGTATCAGCTGTGGACTATTCTTTGGAATATTTCATCATTTTTATTTGATTAATTCACGGTGTTGCCAATTAGTTGCTATAGTTATAACAACAAAAAATCCTATTCAATTGAAACGTTTTTTTTATCAAGTTCTAATTTTTTAAAAGTAAAGAAGAAAATACATTTATATTTTACATGAAATGAATCTAACGAATTGCGAAGTATTTGATTAAGAGCCCATCTTTAAATATTATAGTGCAAAGGAAATAAGGATAAAGTCCGAGGTAACCACTGATTAGGACCATTACTCCTTTGAGAGTATTTCAAGGGAGATAACCAACCGATATCCCTCATTAGATCACATGAAGATTGATTTCATTTTCCAAGGTCACATGATTAAGCAATTGTTCCAATATTCGATTCTCGAAAACGAAAGCCACATATCAGTCATGCAGATGTCAGTTTGGTCCGTTTAATAGACAAGACATGACCGCACAACTTGGTTACATGTACAGTTACGAACATCGTAAAATTGACGAGGTGGGTGATTTTGGAATGATTGCGGAATGAAATCTAATGAGTATGTGGAGCGAGTTTTGAGTGAAATTAAAGGGAGTTAATCCAATATTGCTAGTTTTGTTCAAGATGAACAAAATTAGCAGTATTAATTACCTCCCTTTAATAAAATATATGTAATGTTCGACGTATAACTCGAATACGCTATTGTGTCTTGTGATTACAGTACAATTGTATACGATCGACGAGTCACAATAGCGAATTCGACTTATAAAAGCCGCTCATGCGTTAAAACAGCGACCGTAAAATTTCTTTAAATAATACGGCAGTATAGTTTGAAAATTCCAATGGTTTTTGAATGGTACCTTGCTAGTAACATAACATAACATAACATTACCTTTATTTCTCCAAGGTACATACATGGTACAACAATGGGAAATGATACTATTACAAGTAATGGTGAGAGGGGGTATGGATTTTTTCACAGCTCGGTAAATTTGTGTTGTATTGTTGTTGTTGCTGTTGTTGCGGGAAAATCCGGCAAATGGCCGTGGTTGATTCGGGCTTGGCAGACCACAGGTATGTCAAGCAGGAATCACACACATACAATTTGTCTAGAGCCATCATTATTTAATCGGACATGAATCTCGACTGTCGGGCCGTCAGAGTATCTTGCAGACACTTTGACGGGCCGCATGCCGAAACGCATGCCAGAATCGAGAAGTCTACTTGGTAAACGCGTGATATATTTTAGCGCTTGAAAGATTTTAAACACAATGTTACTTTTTATTCCGTATTTAGGGAATTATGGTATTAAACAAATATTCAATATAACTCATTATATTTTAATTTTCGGCTTATGCCTTCTTCAGAAAAACAGCTAGATTTTATACAATTAAGTTACATCCATAACTACACATTCAAAATGGAGTCTAAAATGAAAATCAAAACAAGACGTCACGTCTACTTTCCCGTAACGCTGTTGAGACGTCACTATTTCGGCGCACTTTTTTACAACTTATGTGTCATCAATACTTAATCTCTATCATGGCAAATGAATTATTTATTTTACATGTAGTCGCTTGTTCATTATTTTTATGCAATAGTGAACGCTTATAATTGAAAATTAAACGATTTAAACAGCCGAAAGGATGGAGCGTATCGACAAATGCCCCTCTCTTTCCAAATATGGAGTTGTTGAAATATGTGCGCAGATATTGAGTCTTTATAAAGAGCCATTACAACAGATAAATATGAAGTATAATTTGATTTTATGTACTCGACAATTTAGATGAACGAGGATTCATTTTCATTCTATCTTGCAGAAATGAAAGTCTCTTTATTGATAAAATGAGCCAGTAATTGTTTACGAACTTGGGTATGAAGGTCAATATAAGGACATAATCATCTGAGCAGATTTAACTATTCTGTCGAGAAAAAAAAGATGTCATACAGTCCACAAGACCTAGGATATATGCATATGCAATGACCCAACTTCATGGACGATTTCTTGTGTCGTCAACTAAGTTAATTTGTCCTTGTTTATTTTGGTGGACTATAATACGCCTCATCTATAGCCGATCATGAAACGAGATTCGGCTAAATCTAGAAAGATACCAAAAGTAAGTAAACGAGAAGGTTATTGTAATAAACGTTCAGAAAGAAGAATAGGATCTATTGCGCTGTTCAAATAGGGCTTTTCATTAAGCGTAACTTGCACAGGCAAGTAGAAAAGTCGTCGTTCCATAAGAGATTCGACAAGGTAATCCACGTCATGCCTGATCAAAGTCTACGAAGAATATCTGTTATACAAAATTTGCACGTGTTTTACGATTTTCACCTGTACTTACCACGTCGTCATTGCATTTTTATGAGGGGGTAGGTTCTAATCTGTTACAGTTTCGGGGGATATCCAGGTATCTGCGAAACAGATGTATATTTTAGAGCATTCATATGCACATATATATTGAAAATATCAACATAGCTTTCCACGCATATTTTGAAAATATTTACATTTTTCTTAAGGTAACCATGTTTTCGGAAATATCAAAGAAAACTGTTTATTACACCGACCAATCACAAAACTGGCGTGCTAAATCAACATATATTTATAGCCATAGATATGGAAAACATAAAAATATAATAAAGTTTCTAGTAAGGGCATAAATAAGCGACAAGTGGACATTTTGCTTTAAATAGTCATCAAAGATGAAAAGTGAATATTTTTTTGAAGGCAAAAAAAAGCAAACACTTATATTAAATAAAATCGAAATATGTCAATAGAAAATTAGCCCAACTATCGTACAAATGAAATTAATAAAGAAAAAGATATGTATCCAGGCACTTTTAGTCAATTTCATAGGATTGAAATACAGTACCCCCCATAATTTACTACTCTAATTTGATTTTGTCCAGACATTGTTACGTCCCCTGATTTCCCAATCAACAATAAAAATCATTTGTATTTTTGATACACTTGGTAACGCCTATGGCAGTTGTAGGATTTCTGTAACGGGGTTTTAACTACAATTAAGGGGGGGGGGGGGGGGGGGGGGGGTAGTCATTTCACATCATTACCAAAGTTTTGCCGAATTACCCTGTGAAAGACTGAACACCCCATTCCCTCTGGATCCGCCACATGCACAGCCATTATCCTGATCAAAACATAAGGTTTTCCTCCATAAACTCATTTTCTATATGAGGCAATTACATATAGATATAAAATGTCATTTCAGTTGCCACGGAAGATGAGATATTTTATTACTCGTTTGAAAAAAAAAAGAAAACATGACTTTCGATTGATTTTAAAGATTTTAGAATTCTGCTATTATGTTGATAATTTTAACCTAATATATTTTACAATGGTTTGGAAACAATTTCATAAATTTTACATTGATTCCTCTCGATTCTGTGGATTACAGAAGAGTTCAACAGTTTCAGAGCCAAATAAAGGAAAAAAGTACAATCGCCGGTATCTATACCCAATCTCGGGACTTCTTGGTCAAGGAGCAGACGCAGTAACTCTCGAATACATACACTCTTCGAATAATGCGAAAGCTTTTTGAAATCATTGCTTATTGAAATATTCAATGTTGGCAAAGCTTTTGATGGGATATTAATAATTGTTATCAAATTATCGTTTTCATTCTCTCACTAACACATATAAAGGGAATGATATAAAGATGGAAATTTAGAGAGAAGAAATGAATTTTTGATAAGTTGAAATTGTCCCTTTTCTACGTTGTCACCTTTTCCGTTTTCACAACGTGTAACATACGTAATGAATGGGATCTTTACAGGCAAAAGTAACATATCATTTTGAATATTTCTAAAAAGAATACTGAAAAACGAACAGACAGTTAACAGTGCAGAAAAGTAAACTGAAAAAGAGAGAAATCGCATCCAAGTGGCAAAATCTTATTATTTTTGGATATGATTTGTCACCCCGTGTCAGTTTTTACCAAAGTCGTAAATAAAAAACATATTTTTTCTCCTTTTCAAGAAATGTTCAAATGACTGAAAGATGACTACCTTCTATAGGCATCCATTATATGATAGTTTTATACTTACAACGATATAACCCGAACTAAAACATTCCCTTTCGGTGATGAAGACGTGACAGCCCTGCGTTCAGGACAACAAAGCGAAGCAAACGTTTAGCTCATGCACATGCGAGCAATGTCGGGTATAAATAGCAAAATGTTTGCTCCGTTTTGTCATTCTGAATTCAGGGCTTGTGATAGGTCTATCAACGTCGCCCGTACTTCGTTGGAATAACGAAGCACAAGTGTGAAACACACATTAGACATACTTTACACGTAATGCAGACTACCATTTCTCGGATGATCGTTTAGGATTCGTTATTCTGAACGCATGTCCAGATTTCATTTTGTCCCTCGTAATAATTGTCAAACCCTGCAATTCGGGATTCAAAAACATTTGCAAACGTTTAGAAAGTGAACCTTTCTTAGCAGTCTTATATTTCTGAAATGTTTCGCGAACGTTCTTATTTCGAATTCAGGACAATACTGCGTGTAGGTTGACAAAATTACGATTGTTTGAAAAATAGCCTTCCACTGTGCACGTGCAACTTCATATAAAGTTGATTTTAACAAGCCCCCCCCCCCCCCCCCCCCCCTCAAAATTTATCTTCTAGGCGAGTTGTCTCCCCAAAACTGCAACGTCCCACCTTAAATGAAATAATGTTCAAAATAAACCTTGGTTGGAAAGTTAATGAAAAATAAACCTTCAAGAATTTGAAAACCCAGTGTTCTGGTTGAATAATAAGTCAGAACAAAGACTAAAGAAGAAAAATATACATAATAGTTTGGTTTCATTTACGCGACAATGACCTCCGTTTTATAGATGAACGATAAAATGATAAGTTTCCTCTCTCTTTTGCAATTGCTACGCTCCCTCCTTTCGGCTGTATAAATCGATTAATTTTCAATTATTAGCGTTTAACTTACTAAGTCTTTTTCCCGCGCTTAATATCATTGACAGCATATCGCACGATTTTTAGGGAAAAGCCGTATATATTTCTCACAATTTCTCTTTCCAAATACGGTGTTGTTGAAAAATGCACGTAAATGCCGAGGCTTTTTAAAGAGCTATTACAAATAATAAAAATTGCAGAACTGATTGTTTTTATTGATCTGACAATGACCTCAGCTTTATATATTACCGTAAATCTGATATGTGTCCTCTCCGCTTTCTTCCGATAGGTGGCATTTTTCAAATACCGACCTATCTGATTTGAGCATCCTGGGTAGTGTTATTCGTGACAAGTCTGCCGATTCCGTCGAACTACTTTCAAAATGTCAGCGGCCATGATCAGTATAAATAGATCTCAAGCAAACGACTCTTTTTTTAAAAAAAAATATACTTTCGCAATTTAAACCAATATTTTTGTCAATTAATGTAAGGCAAAATTAAGTTTGATTTCCACAAAAATGAAGTAAAAATATGAAATTCTTCATTTACTACTTTTTGGCGATAGAATACGGAGTTATGCGTAAGAGGTAGTTATATTTATCCCAATCTGGATGAGTGATACGGTCCCGAAGACAGGTCAATCTTCGGAGAATATGACATGCGCAGACAACGGTGTCCACTCTGTATTAAAGTACTTTCGCAGGAATAAACGAATTATGGTATCAGGTGTAATACATGCATTGCATATTGATAAAATGTGCCAGTAATTATTAATCAACAAATTTTTATACAAGAACAAATGAACTTAACCGTAAAAAACAACAACTCTAATTTGGTCATTGAAAAGGAAAGGCGTGCTTAATAAACTAATCTTTTTAGCAAAAATGTTGAAAGCGGCGTAAAACCCCATTCATTCAATCAACTAATCTGTTTAGCCATATACTTAGACATTTCATTAATAAACGTTAAAATGTTTATGGCTACATACAGAAGCAAATAAGTTCATAAATGTTTTGTTAGCGAACCAACCATGGGTACGTGCACTAGCCATTGCAATATAACTGCAATGAGGTTGAAACAGGGGTTAAACCACATGCAAACAAATGGAGAGGCCATGAAACGCCTAACCAGGTCTAAATCAGAGTAGAATATTGGGAAATGCATTTGTACGTGTATCACATTCTTCTTCTTTACTTTTCACGTGCTCGTTGCATATTCATGAAGGGGAATGTTTAGAATGTACGCATGCGTAGAATAAAAAATAAACCTTGACGTTTGAATGAAATAATGAACAAAATAAACCTTTGCTGGATAGTTTATGGAAAATAACTATCAAATAATTTCAAAATCCAGTCTTCTGATTGGATGATAAAGTAGGACAAAGACTAAACACAGTTTCTCGCTAGTTCAGTTTATACACGGTTCCTTATTACCCAGCAATATATGACGACTGACTGCCCCAACAGTCGTGTTTAATGTCCGCATAATGTTGATATCAATCGGCTGTTTATAAGCCCGAATGTAAAGATGCATCGCATAATTCGTGGACCAATCATAATTTTTCTTAAACAGCAAATCCTTGTGGTATCCATTGGGTCGTGTAAAATTGTATCCCTCGACATGTATTAGTTCTGGGTGTTGTGCGGCAATGCTCCACGGTAGGATTACGGCGTTGAAACCCCATGTTTTATTGTAATTCACCCTGTAACTCTCAAGCCATTTTGTCAGAAACGAAGCGTTTTTCTTTGCTAAAATATACTGCGATCCTAGTGTTGTGGATTCCTCGTGGCCCTGTGTATATTCATACTTTCGCAGTGGATCTGGAGACCGCAATAATACTTCATCGAAATCGATGTAGAGACCGCCATAAGCTAGAAAAGACAAAAAAATGCAACCCAATTACGCACGTAGGGCATATTCTATTTCATCTTAATTCCTCACATAGTCAACATTGTTTTCTAAAATAAACAGCCATGAGAAATATCGATGTCTTACACATTTGTAAGATCACATTTTAATTGATGACATCTGACTTACGTTTTCGCGATATTTATCGCGATATTTCTATCATCAGAGTTTTTCAAAAAAATGGTATTTAATGTACAAAATGTTGTTGATGTGAGAAAGAGAAGCTGTTACTTAATTTTATTTGAGACAAGCTGATCTTAACCTCGTCTAGAATAGAAAAGTTAGTAAGCTCATCAATGCTCGCTAAAAAAAAAACATTTTAAATTCTAGACTTTGTTAAGATCAGCTTTTCTGTAAATGCTTTTGGTGGTTCATCGAGAAAAAACGGTAGATTATCACTTGCTAATCTCACCACAAAAGCAGTGAAATTATCAAAACTAAATACCCTGCTTTTGTGCATTTCATCCTAGCTGACGTCATCTATGCGGGGCGAAATAAGTGACGTCATAATGAACGTTGCATAGCAATCACGCACAAAATGACGCCTTTTACGAAAATATGTCCTAGAAATTTCTCATTTTGTCTTATCTTTGCAATTAAGTAATAGAATATTCGTTTGTTTTTTGTAAGATCGATTCACACTTCATTTCGTGAAGAAACAAAAGCTTTTTTTTTTTTTACTCGTGGCTCCGCCACTCGTGAAAAGATAGCTTTTGTTGTTCGCTCAATAAATATAAATCGATCTGAGACTGCAACAAACGAGTATTCTCTATGTATTCAGACCTTCTTGTATAATCGTCAATTCCATTCGAAGTAAGTACAAGCACGTCTGTTTTCTGGTAAATTCACAAGAAGTAGGACAAAAGAAGCGTAGCTTTACCCACTTTTTCACGCATGTCTAATTGTTTCTACTTTACAAAATGAGATGTTGTAGTTTTGTAACAAAAACTTCGAATAATTTTCCATTATTATATTTAATTGAATAAGAAACGATAAACAATGAAGAAGCGGGACGGAAAGAAGTGAATAAAAGGAACTGTATTTAGAAAACTTCCTAACCCGAACTTACTGGTTACAGTTAGTTACATCGTGAAATTAACATTCACTTTTCGTAATGTACTTATTTTCTGAATCTAGAATGATCAATCTAACTTCCAGTGAAAGAATTTTTGAATTACGACTACTGGTTGGCCTATGCTGGATCAAATCTCTTTTTCAATAATTCATTTTACAGATTTTCCGGATGGTTCTTTTTCGCGTGACGGGTCACATATCCTTAGTCAAAAAATTTTGGCAACACTTGATTTTTTATCGAAAAAATATTTTTATTTATCAGAAATATTGTAGCCGATCGAAGGAAAACATTGAGTTCTATCCTTAAGCAATATATTGTTGCCTTCTTTTTCTTTTAATCTTATTTTGATTCTGCAATAAAAAAGCATGGCAAAACGGCGGGAGGGGTCGAATGAAACAAACTGAAGCCTTTCATTTTGTGTCTAGACTTCAGCTATGCGTTTTAATTTTACGCAGTCTGGAGCGGCAAGCATTTAAGCAATTAATATTTGAAGTAGTTGCCTGTCTTTCATACTTAAACATATCTTCTCTATGTAAACGTTCAGTTGACTTAAAGTGATAAACGTCTCCCAAATGTCTGAAGCTATAGTTGATGTTGCAGATTTCAAATGATAAGGTCGAATTGAAGTTATCATGGGAAGGTTCATGAGCCAATTCTATTGTCTTTTAAAAATTGACGATATAGAAAATTGACAATACAGAAATCCCGTTATTTGATCACCCTCCGTTAATGGCCCCGTCATTGTTCTTTTTGATGATTTGAGCGGCTTTCTTCGAAATGTTTCAGTACTTATTAAAAGTGATAAAAATCGAAAATATCAGACTGACTTTAGTCTGTAAAAGGGAACTACCGACGTAAAACGCATAAAACCTCACGTTATGCCTTATCTGTTGATATGCCAAGTAAACATAATTGATTCGGAAAACAAGTCGACAAGCTCATCGACCAGCCACGAACTCACTAAATTGATATTAACACATACTATTTAATAATACAACCAAAAATGTTGCAAAACTTTTTAACTATGAATAGCACTTCGCATAAACCCATTAAGATTAAACATATGGGCCAGCTTATTTCTGACCCTGGGCGGGTACTGTTGCCCGCAATATCAGAGTATCTCTCAGAAAGCGGGCTACCAGCTATAGACTGGTCCACATATCGACAGTGAGACCATTCTACACCCTACCCGAAAGCGGGTCAGAAATAAGTTGGCCCATATTTACACATGCACAATGTATTTGATTGTCATTTTTATGTCAGTGTGTTACAAAATTTTACGATGTCTCAACATCAATACTAACACCAGGCCCAGAAGTTTACAACGAAGCTGAGTTATTTTTTACTTCTCCAAAAATATAAATATAACGTGACCAACAGTTAAAAAGATTCTTTTCTGTGATAGTGAATGGCGAATGAAAAATTCACCATATATACTATTAAACTGATAGTTATTCTCTCGTCTTCGACATATGCAACTATGTTTTACTCAGATAATAGGAAATTACCAAATTTCAACCCAAAAATTGAACAATGTCCATATTTATCCATTTAAGGCCAGGTAAGAAATTATTAAATAACAGCTCCCTTTATTCATATAGGGTAAGTTCATATCGGACTCGGTTTCGACCCTAGTTAACCGGGTTTCCATCAGAACGACCTCGGTTTCGACAATAGTGATGTCATTTTAACCTTTCAACCTCGACGCTTCTGATCCTGGGTCAGGCCGGTGTTACTTGGGTTCCAAAATGGCGTCGAAAATAGTGCACAACAATTCGATTACACAAAACAAATATTCTCTTTTACTTTAAAAGGCAAATACTTTTTTTCTTATTTTATAAAGTATTTTGCATGATTTATCACATATCTTACGGGAATAACGATATTTCATGGTTAATTAATTATTGTAGCGGTAAATGTGAAGTTTGTTTACTATCACCAGTGGGTAACTCCGTTCACATGAATGCCCATTCTGCGCATGCATATTACAGTCAATTTTTGATTATTACATCATCTAACGCGACTCCCGGGCTGCCATTTGAATTTCCCCAATCTGTTCCATTTCTTCGGTGATTGTTTCTCTACTTCGTTGCTTATTCAATTTAAGTACAATAATTGGAAACTATTAACTCTTTGCTGTTTAATCCCTGCTTTTTACGTGTCTGTGATTTTATGATTGAGAAAACATTGTGAAAAAAAGAAGAAATTGCTTCTGACAAGTAATTTCTTCTTTTTCCACACTATTTTCTACCCTACTGAATGTTAATTTTTCAAATTAAATCCACTTTAAATTTTCGTCTGCAAAACCTTTGAATTTGGACAGGTCCAAAATTTTGTAAAACAGGAAAGGGTTAAGAAAGTAACCGAGTGTACAATTTGCTCCACCGCCATGCTCATTTGCGTAGGTTTTACGTCCATTTGGCAGTGAAACTGGGCCTTTGAATATTCTTTCAAGTTCTCCACTTTGAAATTTGAATGAATTTGACCTGTCGTGTAAAAAGGAACCATCTAGAAGGTAATGTATCGACCCTGGTCAGACTATGCAATTATCTTTACTCTTGTTTTGCGTTTGTTTGTATATTATTCTTTATTTTGTACTACAAACCTTGTAAAGCCTGTATTCCCATCACATCTGATGCATGTTCCTTATATGCTAGGCGATGTCCAAACACTATCTCTGGTCTCTCTCTTTGAACGAGAATGATATTAGGTGTTTGGCTTATAAACCAATCCCAGTATCTACCATAGGGTGTTGAAGGCCCGTGGATCAATATCAAGCATGGTCTCATGAATCGCAACAAACTCATCAAAGCCAGAAAGTGGAAATAGCCAAGTTCCTTTTGTTTGTACCAAACAAAATGAGCTACATTTGGAACTTTATTCTCGTCATAACAACATTCATCTAACACATCAATCAAGCATTGATCACCAAACTGGACTTGTTCGATTTTGTCAGAAAAATTACGTTTGATCGTAGTCATGTACGGAGTACTTGATTCACAGTGTAGAACTACTTGCTTCCTTTGTTCTGGAATCATGTCAATTTGAAACACAGGACATTCCCATCGTTTCGTGAAAGTCCAATTGACCAAGTTTGAAGTAAGTTTGTGCTTGAATACATCGTCCACCCATGGCGACTTTACTTTACAGTAGCTTTCGCCCTTCATAAAGATGTCAAACTTGTTCACTAGAAACATGTAAATTAGAAATGCAAATATTCCAGCGTTAAAGAAGATGAAATTTTAATTAGTTACTTACAATTTGATTTATCATTTCTTTAAGAACATATTTTGGGGTGTTTCCCAGGACCCCTTCATGAAATTTGTCCTCTTTTTTGCTTTAGTCAGACATAAAGGGGCCATCTGGGTTATCCGCAATGTTTCGACTGTAGTCAGACTAGGGTCGAAATCATTCGTTTTTGGTTCATTTTCTGAATCTAGAATGATCATTCTACCTTTCTGTGAAAGAAAATTTCAAACCTGACATTTGTTTGACCTGTAATTGAACCAATCTGTTTGTTGTTGTTGTTGTTGTTTTCCATTCCAAGATGATCCTTCTTTTGTATGACGGTTCACTTTCATAAAATATATTGCAAACAAGTGTCATAGGGTATCATTCGTCGTTAAGCGCTTAAAATGATACAGTCTGTGAAATAGTGATATTCTCCTAGATCAAAACCATTCTAAATCGCTCGCTCAACGCTACAATCAATGAAAACACTTACCCAGACAATTCAAAATGCCCAAAAATCGTTCAAAATCTGTTCAAAATGATCGATATTTCATTAACTTGATAAAAACTTTCCACGATTTCATTGGCTTGTGTGGATTTTAAACGTCTGATTGGTCCGAAAAGGCACACAAACTAAACGGAGACTATATAGAGGATAATCGTTTGTTTCAGTGTAGGATCGATTTATATTTCATTGAGTAAAAAACAAAAGCTATATTTTCAAGAGCGGCAGAGCCATGAGTGTAAATATAGCTTTTGTTGTTCACGAAATGAAAAATGAATTTATCTTACACGAAAAAAAAACGATTATTCTTCTTCTTTATTGCACAAATGAGACAAAATGTGAAATATCTAGGACATCTTTTCGTACAGCGCGTCATTTTGCAAGTGATTGCTACGCAACCTTCATTGTGACGTCATTAATTTCGCCCCGCAAAGATGACGTCAGGTAGGATGAAATGCACAAAACAGGGTATAAGTTTTCGATAATTTCACTGCTTTTGTGGTGATATTATCAAGTGATAATTTACCGTTATTTCCTCGATAAACCACCGAAAAGCATTAAAGAAATTCTGATAATGGTACAATAAAATACATCGAGGGCTCAGCGCGAAACAGTTGTAACTCCCTATAAACATATAGGGAGTTACAACTGTTTCGCGCTGAGCCATCGACATGTGCGCTAATTTCTTCCAATAGGACGAAATTACCGATATTGAATTTTATCTTATGACTATACAAATATCTGTATGATAACAACCCGTATGATATTTTTTATGATATCACATAGTTATTTTTAGAACAATAATATCATACAGTTATTTTTAGAAACTTGCATTTCGGTAAGAAACATCGACGAAAACAAGACAAAAAGAGGTTATAAGATAAATATAATACATTCTTAGTGTATTGTATGAAAAAAATATCAAACTCGGTTGTGAGAATTGACAATTGTCTCGGCAGAGCCTCGACAATGATCAATTCTCCCAACCTCGTTAGATATTTTTTTTCATATAATACACTAAGTATGTATTATATATACATCTCTTTATTTGCATTCAAACTCGTTTCCATATTCATTTCAAAATCACTCTTGGTGGCAATTTCACAATGTCGTTGACTGTAGCAGGCAGAAAAATCGCAATGATTCTATAGTAATTCTTTATGATCAAAATGAATTTTCCGAATTTTTACTGTTATAATGATTGCAATTATTTGCACATTTTATCTCCTGTTAATGCAGTCTAGATCTGGAGACTGTACTTACACATTGTGTTAAAATCTTGTCGTATTCTGACTGCATCCAACGGAAATGTGGTATTGACCTTGAACTTCGGTGCTACATAAAGATGCCTTGTCACAAATAATGAGCACAGAAGCATACTGCTGACAGCTATTCTTCTCCACAAGCTTTTCACAAAAAATCTTTGCATCGTGATCGTACCTTTATAAAATCGCCCAAGACTTTTGTTCAACAACAGGAATCGTAGAAATCGTGCCTTCTCAGATCCTTGTGACCGTATGTAAGTTGAAATAGAGTATAGAATGATATAGATATAAATAGTTAACCCATAAGGATATATTCCTCTGGTTTTTTTTATAATACATGTGGTAATATAGATGAGTAAATACCAATGATTTCGGTATCTGTATGATCGTTTGCTTCAGTAATATTATGTTAAGACATTTGTCCGAACTGCGAAATTGACGTCAAACCGTACGACACTTTAGTTCGTTTTTTGCAAATGAAGTTTGTTTGGTTATAAAACTAAGTATTCAATGATAGCTTATCCATTTAACTATGAAATGGTGTATTGTGCATTCAGATTGGGTGTAAACTGACAGAAATCGACTTTCGATTGGTTAATGTTCGCTTCAAAATGGAGTTCGACACCTTGACTATATCAGATATATACCATTAAAAAATCAGCGGGAGACATGCCTATGGTTCAACCTGGCACTTATCATCCCCCGCCGTCTCGGCAAGGACGGAAGGAAAGAATGACGGACAGAGACCATTAATATATCCCGTTCGCCGAAACAAAATTGTGCATTCTGTTAGGCGGATACATTGTAAGAAAAACTAGCGCGGAAACAACATTGATTTATAACTTTAAAGTAAATAACGGCTGAAAACTCTTAATTTTTGAGAATGGTCTCAAAAATTAATATTTATCAGCCGTTATTTAAGAATCTTAAGAAATAAGGATACGATAATTTCACGTCAGTGACTTAAACGAGTAGCGTTTGCGACGTCGAATGTTTTTACTGAAAGTTTCGAGGGCTAACGCCTTTTTAATTGACGTCATCGAGCTTTTTCAAGGTTTTCCCTTATTTTTTTTTTAAAAAAAGTCCATCTAGTACATCAGGGGTTGATCGTGAGATTGGCCGAGTGGTGTTTCGAATGCGAGAAGGAGTACATTGCATAAGAAGTATAAAATTTGACAAAAAAAATAAGACAGGTTTTAATAGTCGGAAAGCAGGTTTTTAAAAAAAAATAGTAAAAGGTCCAATGAAAGACGGATTGGGAGTTGACAACCTAGATCATTTCTCTAGTATCTTTTATAGTAGTCAATTTGATCGGGATATGTGACTTATCTGCATAACGCATCGGACGTACTTTCTTGTACATGGCACCGTTATACCTACTTCATCTGGTAACTACATGTAAATATTTTGCTGATCAGCCCAGTTGCATAAAAGACAACGATTGGTTAAACTGTAAACAACGTGTTACTTTAGCGAATCGTGTTTTATGTAACAAACCTGTTTCGCTGAAAATAACGTCCGGTTAGAATTCAACCAATTGTTATCGTTTATAAATGCAACTGGGCTCATGTATATAGAAAATAACTAGCAACAGTAATTTAGCTCTAAACACAGTTTTTCTTGTCGGCTATTCCATCTGTTGCATTTCCAACCTTTCTGTTTTGGTCAACCGCTTCACAAAAAGTAAAAGGTTGCCTCTAATGGTAGATTCGGCTTTCTGTAAAGTGGATTCGAACATACAAATTCAGACATGGCTTTAAAGTACGCAGGTTTGGCAAATCAGAGACTGACAATTCAGATGGAGATTCGTTCGAACACCATAAACCGTCTCTTAATGCGCCACTGAATTCACGAAACATTTGCTCTCAAACACAATTTATACTTAAGACCGAATATTTCAGGCACCAAATCGTTAACAATCCTTTCTCGAACGAATGATATTCAACTACGAGCTCAGCTGAAAAACGTGGCTTTCAAAACGGAAATATGCTGAATAAATTATACATGTAAAAATGATGACGTAAGCTATGACGTAGGTTACCAAACGTGATAATTTAAATATGGAATAAATCGACGGTTCGAAACATAGAGTAATTTGGAAAGGCGAAAACTCTGTTGTCGAAAGGTAATAAGTTTGATATATATGATTATTTTGATAATTTCATACTTTACTACACGTTATTATACACATAAAAAATCCTATGTATTTTAAAAACGAGTATAAAACTTTTTAAAGACCACCGTCTTCAAGTATCCCGTGAAAACAGCAATGTCTGCTGGAAAAGTATATCTAGAGATATTCGAATGGAAGCATTTGCTCCTTGGTGCAAACTTAAAATGGACATACAGGTGATAAATGAAATGAAAACTTATCTATTATCCAATAAACACAATAATTTACTCAATAGAATGGTTAATTATTGATTATGTAAGAAATATTGAATCAGGTGACAGCTTGATATATAAATTTTAGAAAATTTAAGATAGATCGATACAATTGTATAAGGATAAATATTAAAGAGCACTAGATCTAGCTACAGTTTATCATATCATTCAGAAATTCTTCAAATTATTCGTGGAGGCAAGGGAGGTCACCGGCTATATAGGAAAAATATTCATAATATGACCTACGTCGCGGGAATGGAATTAACCGTTGATTTTTTTATTCATAGTACACGAGTGTTATTATAAATAACTAAGCAATTGAGTCTAAGGCATAGATTAACGCGATTTCGTTGCCGTGTAAATGACGACATATCGGATATAATGACGGCTTTTTTGAAACGGCGTTCAGCTAATAACATCTTGAAATTGACAAAATGATTAATTTTGGAATGATATTGGAATGATAATTGAATGGGTGATTGGAGTGAGTTTTGAGTAAATTTAAAGGGAGGTAATCCAATATCGCTAATTTTGTTCAAGATGAACAATATTAGTAATATTAATTGCCTCCTTTTAATAAAATATGCATGCAAATTCAATGACTTACTTTTCTATGTCTTAAAGAACGTGTAATACGTTTACAAAATTCAATTATGTTTCTACCTATTTTTTTTTTTTTTTTTTTTTTTTTTTTTTCGAATATAGATGTCGATCTCCTCATTTTGACTGATTTTGGAGCGTTTTTGAATGATTTGAATGAGTGTTTGGAATGAATGAATGGAGCGCCGACTAAGTGATTTAAAATAGTTTTGATCGAGATGAATGATTTTTTTTTTCTTAATCCAGGCAAGCGAAAAACGGCCACCGCGTGGCTATAAATGTTGTTACCAGTGTCATATTGAACAAACTTTTCATTTCGAACTGGGTAGGCAATTTTCGCTTTTAAAATCATTAGTATTTATCCCCAGACTACACTGTGACTGTAGTAATTAGGCTGCAGGGAAAAGGTGTTTAAAGTTCTCCAGCGCCTTCCATTAACGTTACCCACTGGTAAAATCTTATCCGAAGTTATTTCAGGCAATCAGGGTCTGTGTTTTAATTCAGACAGAAAACTTGTCGGGTTTAAGATACCACAAACGTATTGTCCCAAATATTGACGAATGGTTATCTCATTTTATCTTATAACAATACAAATATCTGTGTGATAACATCCCGTATGATATCTTTTTATGATATCACATAGTTATTTTTAGAACATGATATAAGGTGGTTATTTTTAGAAACTTGCATTTCAGTTAGAAACACCGACGAAAACAAGACAAATATAGGTTGTAAGGTAAATATAATACGTTCTTAGTGTATTGTATGAAAAAAATATCAAACTCGGTTGTGAGAATTGATAATTGTCTCGGCAGAGCCTCGACAATTTTCAATCTCCCATTCTCGTTAGATATTTTTTTTTCATATAATACACTAAGTACGTATTATATATTTATACACAATCCCACGCTCGATGATTTTCAACACAGTTGATGGCTTGATACTTTAATTTACAGTTTTTTGCTTGATCATTTTATACAAAACTCTTCGTTTGATCATTCAATTAACAGTTCCACGCCTGATCTTTTGATTCATAGTTACTTGCTTAATCATTTCATTTTTGTGTGTTTGTATGGGGTTAAACGCCAAATTCAATATAAGCTTGATCATTTTATACACGGGTCCTCACTTTGTCATTTTATACACAGTTCCTTGCTGGATCATTTAATACACAGTTCTTTATTACCCAGCAAAATATGGCGACTGACAGCCCCAACAGTCGTGTTTAATGTCCTCATAATATCGATATCAATCGGCTGTTTGTAAGCCCGAATGTAAAGATGCATCGCATAGTTCGTGGACCAATCATAATTTTTCTTATGTATCAAATCCTTGCGGTGTCCGTTAGGTCGAGTAAAATTATATCCCTCCACGTGTATCCATTCTGGATGCTGTAGGGCTATGCTCCACGGTACCTCTAGGGCATTGAAACCCCAAAATTTCTTGTAATTTACTCTGTAGCTATTGAGCCATTTTGTCAGGAACGAAGCGTTTCTTTTTGCTAAAATAAATTGCGATCCTAGTGTGTGTGGGAACACGTGACCCTGTGTATATTCATACTTTCGAAGTGGATCTGGCGACCGCAATAACACCTCATCGAAATCGATGTACAGACCACCATACGCTGCAAAAATTCAATGAGAGAATTATGATTGTCCTTAAGGTAGTGGACCCGTACTAATTCCGTAATATTTCCAGACTCATGTTCTTTCAGAATGTTAACAATGTTAAAGGTT
Organism: Fragum whitleyi; assembly: GCA_948146395.1. Lineage (NCBI taxonomy): Eukaryota > Metazoa > Mollusca > Bivalvia > Cardiida > Cardiidae > Fragum > Fragum whitleyi. Next base: position 41,423,923 of record OX411552.1, read on the forward strand.
ATTACTTCCGAAAGGTTGTAGAACTATTTCGGATCAACTACCCCGATCACTCACTTGGGTAACCATCTCAAAATTTGACAAAATATGAATGAATAAAGACATTAGCAAGAGCCCAAGAGGGTCTGAGTTGCTCTACAGACTACTTAATTTTTTCTCAGTTGAATTTTCTGTTTTAGTAGCTTTATTGCTTAAAAAGAACGCGTTGTGGGGGAAAACACGCGGATTTCCCCCCTTCAATATGATATAGCAATAATAATAGGACTCCCCCTCTTCCCATGTTTCATAAAATTTTCACTTAAAATCTTCCTAACTAAAATATCTCAATAAGTGACGCCATTATGAACGTACGGTCACATGCATAATGACGTGCTTGAAGCTAATTTTGCCTCAAATTTTCGAATTTTGTCTCATTTCTGCATTTAAAAAAAAAAAATAACAGTTCAGTAAGATCGATTAAAGTCTATTTTATGAAGAACGAAAGCTTCATTTTCTCTTACAGCTTAAAGCTTACGAAACCGGGCTATAAGTATAATGGATGAGTATTGAAACATTTAAAGAGAATACAGTTAACAGCATCGTGAAATTGACAAGGCGGATGATTTTGGGATGAAATTGAATAAGCGGGCGGTGCAAGTTTTAGTGAAATAAAAGGGTGGTAATCCAATATCGCCAATTTTGTTGATTTCGATGTTAAAATTCATCGATTTTTATAACGTCCTTTAAAAAAATTATGAAATCAAATCTATATTACTCCTATAAAAGTTTGATTGTTTTATTGTTGTTGTTATTGTGTAGTTGTTATGGTTGTTGTTGTCAAGAAAATCTAATACTCTTTTTTCTACCAACCTCGCACAGCCTGTATTCTCATCACATCTGATGCATGCTCCTTAAAAGCCAGGCGATGTCCAAAAACTATCTCTGGTCTCTCTCTTTTAACGAGGATGACATTTGGCGTTTGGCTTATAAAACCGTTCCAGTATTTACCATAGGGTGTTGAAGGCCCGTGTATCAAAATCAAGCATGGTCTCATGAATCGCAACAAACTCATGAAGGCCAAATAGTGGAAATAGCCAAGTTCCTTGCGTTCATACCAAACGAAATGGGCTACATTTGGAACTTTATTCTCGTCATAACAACATCTGTCTAACACATCAATCAAGCACTGATCACCAAACTGGATTTGTTCGATTTTGTCAGAAGAATAGCGAGTGATCGTAGTCATAAACGGAGTACTTGATTCACAGTGTAGAACAACTTGCTTTCTTCGGCCTGGAATCTTGTCAATCTGAAACACAGGACATTCCCTCCGTTTCTTGAAAGTCCAATCCGCCATGTTTGAAGTTAGTTCTTGCTTGAAAACATCGTCTGCCCATGGAGATTGGACTTTACAGTAGATTTCATCCTCTTTGAAAATGGCTAACTTGTGCCCTAGAGACATCGAAATAAGAAATAAAATATATAGGCAAGGGTGTAACTCCCATTACGCAATATACGCAAGTGCGTAAAAGAAATAATCATATGTTGAAATATATCGTATATAATGATCATAACATCGAATCTACAGCTTATTTAAGCTGTAGTTTCGATGTTTTGATTATTCAGGAACGCTAAAATCATAACAATGGAGTGGACGGAGGGCATTCATCTTTTGTCACAGTCCACATTTCGCCTTTAACCTATATATCCTTTGGTTGTCGCCTTCTGAGTGCGTATAAATTTCGATGTCCTAGATACGCCTATGATAGGCGTCAAGTGAATCGAAATGTTAAATTTATTTCTGAAAGAAATAGTTTCGTGCCTTACATTTGGTTGCGAAGAACTAATAAATGTATTTATATAAACAAGATGCCAAGGAACGCCTGTATCGCTACACTGGCATTTATTGCTCAGCATATCTACGACCCATAAAGGTTATATTAGATCTACGTATTGGAAACATTGGTCTGGGGGAATTTTTTGAAGTGAAAGTAAGCTCCGCACTGCTACGCCCATGTTTGGGAAATCAATCAAACATTCTTGAATAACTTAAGAAGAGGGTCACCAAAGGAACATTTCTGCCAAGTTACGTTAGAATCGGCCCATTGGTTTGGGAGCAGAAGGTGTATAAAGAAAATGCTTACATGTGGACGGACGCATGCACGACGGACATGAAAATAGCTCGCTTGCCTTCGGTCAGTAGAGCTACAAATCATCGATACAATTGCCAAGCGTCATCATCTTCCTTAGACGCTAAAAATTGTGACCCGTCACACGAAAAGGGACCATACGGGAATTCTGAGAAATGAATTATTGAAAAAGGGATTTGATCCAGTATAGGTCAACCAGAAGTCGCATTTCAAATATTCTTTCACTGGAAGGTAGATTGAAAATTCTAGATTCACAAAATAGGCACGGTGCAAAAAGTTTCGATCCTAGTCAGTCTGCGCAGTCTGACGAGGGTCGACAAATTACGCACTACCCAGATGGTCTCTTTTCGCGTGACGGGTCACAAATTTTAAAAGCATATAAACAAAATACCCTTAAGGGAATGAGACGCTTAAGTGACTACCGATAAGAACATCGTGAAATTTACAAGATGAACGATTTTGGAATGATTTTGGAATGAAATTGAATGAGTGTGTGGAGCCAGTTTTGAGTGAAAATAATGGAAGGTAATTCAGCATCGCTACTTTTTTTCAAGATTTATTACCCCCTTTTCATAAAATATACATATATGTTCAATGAATAGCTTTCTATGTCTTCACGAACTCATAATACGATTACAAAATTCAATTATGTCAATGAGATCTAGATTTTTCTACCGATTTCTTTTTTGAACGTAGTTGTTACTTTTGTCATTTTTAGTGAGTTAGGAGCGTTTTTTGAATGGTTTAAGTGATTGTTTGGAACGAATGAATGGATCGCTAATTGAGCATTTTAAAAGAATAGTTTTTATCAATTCCACGATATTCTTACTTGTACTAAGTATTATCTCTTTTACATCTGATTATTCAGTACCTATCGCTTCAAAAAGAATGAAAAAAACTTGAAATTATCGAATGATTCTTTGTGAGAATATCCATAAGGTACACTTTTCTAATGGACCGGCCAAGTTTTCGAAAGGAACATTTTCACAGTCGTATACCTGGTACAGTGCAGTAAAAAAAAAGTGCCCAGTGTAGAAGCATGCAAGATGGCGGACGTAAACAACGATAAAAGTAGGTACATTTTCAATCGCAAAAATACAGGTTAATTTTGCTGGTGAAGTTTAATGATAGACATTGTGACAATTATGAAATGTCTGATTTTCTTATTTTCCCATTGACTTCTCGTGATGCCTACTACACAACTTTGATCCAATCGATAAAGATGGGAAAAAAGCAAATACCGAAATTGAAGCGGTGATCGCAAGATTCATTCCAGAATATTTGATTCATTACATCTAAAATCACCTATGTCCAACGACATATCGTAAGCCCAACCCCCAACAAACCATCCCGGTTTTTGACAGCCCTTAAAAAGCATTGTAGAAGTGATATTTTTAGTTTTTGTAAATGGACAACGGTCCAGTGCAGAAACAGGCCGTTTTTTCCATTGGTACAGTGGAGATATTATGTTTTGAGATGATTTTGAACCAGTGGAGATACATTTTTGGAAACTGTGTAGACACATAGTTTGGAACCGTGTAGAACAAGCACGACGTTGGTAAATAATGGCTTTGTCGTCGTGAATGGAAAGTAGCCGAATTATTATTTCGAATAGTGACATAAGGGAAATATTTAATACATTTAATCATTCTTAAAATCGAGAACTATTTAATTTTGCTTATAAAGTTTGAAAGTTGATTGTACTTGATTCTGGCATTGTGTGGGATTGTAAATTTGTCGTTGACCTTTGACCTTCTTTCTTTAACTTGGAATTTTATGTCTACGATAATATGAAGTGAAAAGTAAAGTTTGGTGAAGGATCATCATTGAACCTTACACCATATTTGAACATTGGCACTGACCTTGACTCTTGTCCTCGATGTTTGAATAAGTTAAGATTGATTGATAATTGTTTAGGCGTCAAGCTCAATTCTAGAAATTTGGCCCTGATATTTGTCCAACCTTCAAAGTAATGACAGATTCAGTCTAGAACAAATTTATGATACTGGTAAAGGTTGACAAATGGTCGTCTTTGATTCTAACATTATGTTGAGCCTTTGAGACTAACCTGACTTGACCTTTTTTCTTCAATGTTGAATCATTTGGTCTTCGATAATATAAGTTGAGTAATAAAAAAAAATATTGTCGATGACACTGACATCATTCTGGACCATTATCTCTGATTTACCTTGTCCTATATTTCTTATATGCTGTTTTGTTATGTCTCAAAGCACACAATTAAATAAAAATAAGGATTGGTAGAAGATTGTCTTTAATTCTCGCATCATTTACTACCTTTTACACAGACCTTGTCGTAAGACTTCCTCCGCAAAATTACCAGACTAAGACACAAGTCTAGGAACAAAATGAGTTCACAAAATTTATTGCAATCCGGAATTGACCAGTACTAATGAGATTAAAATGGACAGCATGATTTCGGTAGAAAGATGAAAATATTTCTTATATTTTTTCTAAATCATTTCATTGAGTGTAACTGGTATTGTTGGGAACAATCTTGTCTACTTTCGTAACAAAAAAAAAATAATAATAAAAAAATATATGCTAACGTACTTATATGTCAGAGAATGACCCATATTAGATTACGCTTGCATTATATTGGCCAATCAAAAAGCAGCATTGCAAAAGTGTGGATCACGGCTACAACTCCAAGCATTGTATACATACATATTATCGTAGACACAAAATTCCAAATTTAAGAAAGAAGGTCAAAGGTCACCGACAAATTTACAATCCCACACAATGTTAGAATCAGGTACGATCAACTTTCAACCTTTATTAGCAAAATTAAATAGTTCTCAATTTAAAGAATGATTTAAATGTATTAAATATTTCCCGTTTGTCACTATTCGAAATAATAATTCGGCTACTTTCAAATCACGACGACAAAGCCATTATTTACCAACGTCGTGCTTGTTCTACACGGTTCCAAACCATGTGTATACACAGTTTCCAAAAATGTATCTCCACTGGTTCAAAATCATCTCAAAACATAATATCTCCACTGTACCAATGGAAAAAACGGCCTGTTTCTGCACGGGACCGTTGTCCATTTACAAAAACTAAAAATATCACTTTCTACAATGCTTTTTTAAAGGCTGTCAAAAATCGGGATGGTTTGTGGGGGTTTGGGCTTACGATATGTCGTTGGGCATAGGTGATTTTATTAGTAATGAATCAAATATTCTGGAATGAATCTTGCGATCACCGCTTCAATTTCGGTTTTTGCTGTTTACCCAACTTTATCGATTGAATCCAAGTTGTGTAGTAGGCATCACGAGAAGTCAATGAGAAAATAAGAAAATCGGACATTTCATGTTGGTCACAATGCCTATCATTAAACACCATCAGTTAATTTGCGATTGAAAATATACCTACTTTTAATCGTTGTTTACGTCCGCCATCTTGCATGCTTCTACACTGGGTACTTTTTTACTGCACTGTACCAGGTATACGACTGTGATTTTTTATAGTCATACAATCATCAAGTGAAAATTCCAAGCAAATGCAATAATATGTGTGGACATAATGGCTTAAACAGGAATAATTTTAACGAAAGGCCATAAGGCCCATTTTCCACTGTTTTTCCATAAGATCGGCTCTACTTTGCCATTCCTGAACCTCCCCTATGACCCTACAATCATCGTTCCAAAGCTTCAGGATAATTAGAAAATATTTGAGTAGTTTATTATGCAAAGATGGTTAATCTAATATAGTTGTGTCCATGGGAATTCGTACATTCTGATTTGCTGAAAAGTTAGTTTCATTCCCCAATAAAAACAGTTCGCAGCTATTTTGTAAGCTTCTGATCAAAGTAGTCCCATACGAATATGTGTTTTTATTGACAAATCATTACATTTCTGTTTTATGATATTAAATCATAAGAAATTAAAAGAAATTTTTTTGTAATTTCATTAAGATATGAAGCTAAAAACCTAATCACACTCATTTATGAATCTGCTTCGCGTATTCAACCATTGTGATTAAGTTTTTAGTTTCATACCTCAATGATCTAAAACAAAAAATACTTTCTCTTCCTGGCTCTGAATTCAAATTTAATTTGATGCGTTTTAAAGTCGCTGCGTATATCAACCATATTGGGCAATAATTTTTTGGGTGACATGACAGTCGTTAGCACCCAAGTACTCAGCCAAATCAGGATTAAATGAAGGAATCTGATAAAACATGTCCTAAGTATCATTCCTGCGACGTTTCGTTGAATTCTAACTATGTCCAGTGGAAATGACAACCGGCTAGAAATAAATGAATCGGTGGTCCTACCCATTGTGATACTAGTCACAACACGCCTCTTAGATACAGTTAAAAATATCGTGAAATTGACACTCATTCCGATCAAAATTATTCTTCATCATTCACTCAGCGCTCTACTCATTCCTTCAAAAACACCAACTCAAATCGACCAAACACGCTCAGAAATCATTACGAAACATTTAAAAATCGTACAAGACTCTCAACAATAAATTCAAATCGATCTATTTATTCTACGATTTCATTAGCTGATGTGGATTTTCAAGTGTCTGATTGGTCCACAAAGACGTTCAAACAGAAAAGAACGTATATTTTATAAAAAAAAAAAGCAAAATTAGCAATATTGGATTACATCCCTTTAATTTCACTCAAAACTCGCTCGACAAACTCATTCAATTTCACTCCAAAAAAAACCAAAAACAAGAGTGCCATCGTCACAAAATACGCCGCCACATTGCTGCTGTTTCACAGAAATAATTGTAGACACTACTTATTTTGACAGAAACAAATTGAAAATGACCAAGTTTCATTTAAATCAAGACAAAAAGTTAGGAGGAGTTGCCTTCACAAGGCTGCAATTTCAATAAGCCCTAGATACTCAGTTTTTAAGGGGCATAACTCAGGCAAAAATCAACAAACCATAAAATCCTTCCTTCATGCACATCTACCAATTGAGGTGATAACATTGACCAAGTTTCAAGAAGATCCAGCCAAAAACTTAGGAGGAGTTGCGTTGACAAGAAAAGTGTACCCAGAGACTAAGTTTTTAAGGAGCATAACTCAGGCAAAAATTAACAAACCATAAAATCCTTCCTTCATGCACATCTACCAATTGAGGTGATAACATTGACCAAGTTTCAAAAGGATCCAGCCAGAAACTTAGGAGGAGTTGCGTTGACAAGAAAAGTGGACCCAGAGACTAAGTTATCAAGGGGCATAACTCAGGCAAAATCAATGAACCGTAAAATCCTTCCTTCATGCAAATCTACCAATTGAGGTGATAACATTGACCAAGTTTCGAAAAGATCCAGCCAGAAACTTAGGAGGAGTTGCGTTGACAAGAAAAGTGGACCCAGAGACTAAGTTATCAAGGGGCATAACTCAGGCAAAAATCAATGAACCGTAAAATCCTTCCTTCATGCACAACTACCAATTGAGGTGATTACATTGACCAAGTTTCAAGAAGATCCAGCCAGAAATTTAGGAGGAGTTGCGTTGACAAGAAAAGTGGACCCAGAGACTAAGTTATCAAGGGGCATAACTCAGGCAAAAATCAAAGAACCGTAAAATCCTTCCTTCATGCACATCTACCAATTGAGGTGATAACATTGACCAAGTTTCAAGAAGATCCAGCCAGTAGTTTAGGAGGAGTTGCGTTGACAAGAAAAGTGGACCCAGAGACTAAGTTATCAAGGGGCATAACTCAGGCAAAAATCAACGAACCGTAAAATCCTTCCTTCATGCACATCTACCAATTGAGGTGATAACATTGACCAAGTTTCAAGAAGATCCAGCCAGTAGTTTAGGAGGAGTTGCGTTGACAAGAAAAGTGGACGGACGTACGGATGGACGGATGGACGGACGGATGGACGGACGGACGGACAGACGGAGAAGATGACGCCAATATACGTCCGCCTCCGGCGGCGTATAATCATTCACCTTGTGAATTTCACGATGTTCTTAACTTAACGATTTGAAGCTCCGTTTTTTATTGCACTCTTATGCCCAATCTTACCATCGCTGATCCTGAACCCAAAGGTCAAGATCAACAACGAATATCGATACGCAAACTCTTTTTGAGGGAAGTCTATCTCTATACATCATACACGTCTAACAAAAATGTTATTACAAGATCTGGATTCTCTAGAAATCAAAAATGGAACGCACTTATTTAATTGTTATCTTCGGTAAAAACGCAAACTATTGAAACTTTCATAGTGATGTTTTTCCTCAATATGATATGGAATGCTGGTCGTCAGGTCGTCATATAGGTCCATGTTGGCGGTTTTACATTAGGCAAAAGGGAAACGGGGGGGGGGGGGGGGGGTCAACGTCGAATGTCTGTCGAATGCATCTTGAAGATAAGAGACTGTCTACCAAAGTCCACTGACTTTAAATCAGTCTAATACATCTTGAACATGCAACAAGCTGCGATAACTGCATTCCTGGTCAAGCAAACCACTGTACTGCGGCTGAAGCAGGCAACACGTGATCTGTCTGATAAAATTCTATTTTGATAGCATAGGAAGGTTTGTTAAGTGTCTTAGAAGCCATTTCATCTCAAATCGAATAGAATAGCATATACAATCAATAATGTAGTCTAATCAAGTCAAATTCCGTGATTTTCCAAAAAAAAAAAAAAAAAAAAAACTTCCTTTGCCTCCCACTCCGAGTTACCCTGTATTATTTCCCCTTTCAAGTTTTAAGCATTGATCGGCTTCAACGGCCTGTCAATCCATTGTTTTTTTTAGCACAAAATTATAGTCAAAAGAACGTGTTTTAAGATTTAAACAATAATTCGGGTATTTCGGGTAAGTCAATTCACACAAAATCACAAGTAGTCCTTTTCAAATTTTGAGTAATATATTTCTCGCACAAGTACTACCATTACACCCTATCATAGATTGATTGATTGATTGAATGGAGCATTGCGCCGCTTTCAACATTATTCCAGTTATATCGCGGCGTCCGGAGCACCTAACAATGGTTTCCTGGTATTTCTCTCACCAGTACAACCACAACATCCTTTCCTAGCCTCCAGCTGCTATCTCACATAGGTCTACGATTATCGACTCATTGGTGAAAGACAAATAGTCGGAAAGAATGAGTGCCGCCGTCGGGGATCGAACCCGACACCCTATCATAGATTTCAGCTGCTATACCACATGTGTTAACGACCGCCGAGAATCGAACACCCTCTATCTGAAACTATGTCAAACTTACAAATGTAGTTAAAATCATGTCGTAGACTGGCTGTGCCCAATGGGTAACTCGTATTTCCTTTGAACAATGGCGCTCCGTTAGGAAGATTGGTTGATAGATATAAGCACAGAAACACGCTTGGGACAGTAATTATCTTCACAAATCTGTCTGAACACAACCGTCTCATTGTGATGAATCTTTTAATAAAGTCGCTCAAAATTATTTTGAGACGCGACCACTGGCTGGCAATTACTAGACACAATGTCATTTTAAATTTTGAATTTGATTCACAATGTCACCATTCGTTTCCTTTTTGCGTCACGGGTCATATATGATCAGATAATTATTATTCGCCTAATTCGACCTGGCACCCTCTGAATATTATTTGTCTACTCAGGTTCTTCGTTTGTCAAGTTCAAAAATCAAATAAAATTTAAAGTCACTTTAAAATTTAAATCAATCACGTGGTAAAACAGAGTAAAAATCGCTGGCTTAGCGCAAAACAGTTGTAATTCCCTAAAAACGTATAGGGAGTTATAACCATTTCACGCTGAGCAATCGAGTTACAAAAAAATGTCATTTTGAGTCTTTTTCGTTCTCAACCCTTTGGTAAAATTTGTAGGTTGCATACTTTTTGAGATATGCCCCAGATAAAAAAAAGTCTACGGACTGACCGACTGACAAGTGCAAAGCAATATACCCCTTCTTCTTCGAAGGCGACATTATCATTACCTCTCTTTATTTTCATTCAAAACTGACTTCTCCCACTTGTCAATTTCCAATGTTTTTTACTGCTGTAAGTGACTATATAATAACTTCCTCTTCTTCTTCTTCTTTTGAGGAGGGGAGGGGGGATAAATAAATAAATTTTAAAAAAAGCTAGCTCGAACTAGATCGTTTTCCGGTTAGTCTCTGCCCTTTCCCATACCGCTCTATTTCCCCGTGTATATTTGAATGTGGTAGAGTTTTAGATTTAAACTTTAGGAGATTAAATCTATTTCAATAATATATTTCTTGAATATTAAAAGGGGTCAAATGAAATGTTCACTGATTGCCGGTTCGATCCCCGACGGCGACACTCATTCTTTCCGACTATGTGTCTCTCACTAATGTGTTGATAATCGTAGACCTATGTGAGATAGCAGCCGGAGGCTAGGAATGGATGTGATGATATAGATAGATGGTTTATTCATATAAGTAATTTTAGGCCATTGGCCCATATTACAAAACATAAAATGAACAATGATGGTTGTACTGGTGAGAGAAATGCCAGGGAACCATTGTTAGGTGCTCCACCCGCCGCGATATAACTGAGAAAAAGTTTTAAAGCGGCGTAAAACTCCATTCTTTCAATCAATTTAATCACTGATTGCCAGGTCATAGTAGTTGAATAATACATTGGGAATAAGACACCAGCCGCACGAGATTTTCTATATAACTGAGATCACATTAGTGTCCACGCTTTTCTTACATCTTTTGTACCCGAAGCTCATTTCGGAACTCATGATCTTTCACAATGTCGTCCCAGGTTTCCTAAAGAAATCATTAGAATACCACGGTTAATACTGTTAAAGTCCGTTACACCCGAAAAGTTGTTGGAACTATTACGTGTTCTTTGAACTTCCATTAATTTCTATTATAATTTATTATTTGGTTCACGCACATTTGTCAACTAACGTTTTTTGAATGATATAATAATTGAAATTCGTATTTTCAAGTCAAAATTTTTTTATCTTCAAAATAGAAAATGTAGATCTATGTCACATTTGTTTTCGGCTGTATTGCTTAATTTTGTTTACTATGAGATAATTGATTATTCTTATTCAGAGTGCAAGTGTCGGATAATTGCGAAGGTATCACGATTTCGATTTATCCGAAATAGTGATAAGAAGTGCATTCCCTGTGACATCACGAGAAAATGGGGAATTGAAGATGTAAGTTAATATTCACTAAAACATTTTAGTTTTAGCTTAAATTTGAAATCCAAGACTAATGAATTTCATTGAGCATGGTTAACCGAATATGTTTCAAAATGTTGTATTGTTATGATGTAAATAGAGTTGCACTTTCGCATTTACAACTAGTTGAGTGTTGTTTTATGTTTAAATGCCCTTGAAGATGATATTTAAAAGTTTGGGGGGGGGGGGGTTAAAGGACACGAATTTATGCCTTTCTTTAAGGAAACATTACAGCCTTTTTTTGAACAACAAAATAAGTTTATCTGAATGCAAATATCGTATAATTTGACCTGCTAAGATTTCACTGAATATCATTGCTTGGTCTTCGACTTCATTTGACAGGAATTCAATGGTACCCCGGATATCAAAATTGACATTAGTTGGTGGGGTAATTTTAACAGTGAAACAGTGACCGAAAATTTAAAAATCTTTTAAAATGTGCAACTTTTGTGACTTTCTCGAGGGAGGGTTCTTGTTTTTGATCGTTTGCTACAGACACCAGGGACAAATATTCGAATCCATTTTTCTTTTAGAATACGCCAAATTGTATGGCCTTTCATCATGTTCATATGGTAATAGAAGATACTTCATTAAAAAATGTGGCAAATGCAAGGTGGTCATTTAGAAGTTCGTTTCGGTGTATTGGGATCCTTGTGATTTGGATTCCTCATGGCCCTGTGTAAATTCGTACTTTCGAAGTGGGTCTATAGATGAACAGACCGTTATAGGCTATAATAAATAAAAAATGACATAAATAGTACAATATACAACCTTCTAATATCCATTTTTGTCAAACCTTACATTTTGGTAGAGCTAATAGTTTTGGTGCTTTGAGTTCAAGTATCCCCTGCGTTACAGAATTCAGTTGGCGGCGCATCGCAGTCACGGAGAAAGTCGAGATATTCAAGATGGTGTCCAAGATAGCCGCCCGAATTTTTGTCTGAATTATTTTGTGGTATGTATACACGGTTTCACGTGTTATGAATTCAAAATACCCTTAAATGGGGTGTATTTGGTAGGAGGTACGTCGCTGCCATTTAGAAACTCTGTATATTCAAGGTGGCGTTCAAAATGTCAGAGAATCAATGAAAACATGTTTTGTCTTCTTACCTTGTTTAGGTCGCCTATTTTGAACAATTATCCTTAACCCTTTCCTGTTTTACAAAAGTTTTGGACCTGCCCAAATTCAAAGGTTTTGGAGACGAAAATTTAAAGTGCAATTAATTTGAAAAATAACCATTCTATAGGGTAGAAAATAGTGTGGAAAAAGAAGAAATTGCTTGTCAGAAGCAATTTCTTCTTTTTTCACAATGTTTTCTCAATTATAAAATGACAGGCACGTAAAAAGCAGAGATTAAACAGCAAAGGGTTAAGGAACGCAATGTATTCACCAGAATGTCCAAAATGGCTTCCAGAATATAAAGAGTATGATTTTTGGTGTAGTGTAAGATCGATTATCATTTTATTGAGCGAATAACAAATGCTATATTTTCAAGAGAGAGAATATAGCTTTTTATTGTTCGCGTAATGAAATATCAATCTATCTTACTCGAAAAACAAACGATTTTCTATTTCTTTCATGCATAAATGAGACAAAATGTTAACATTTTAGGACAAATTTTTATTTTGCACGTGATCGCTATGCAATGTTCGTGATGACGTCACTCATCGAGTTCTGCTTAGATAACGCCAGATATTATTAAAGTTTTTTTTTTCTTTGGTGCTTCTCGTTGGACTATCGAGAAAATATAGATAGATTATCTTTTGATAAAATACCAACTAACCAGTGAAATTACCAAAAACTTACACCCTGCCTTTGTGCATGTCATCCTATCTGACGTCATCTATGCGGGGCGAAATAAGTGACGTCACAATGAATGTTGCATAGCAATCACGTGCAAAATGACGCGCTTTACGAAAATATGTCATAGAAATTTCACATTTTGTCTCATTTTGCATTAAAGAAATAGAATCATCGTTTGTTTTTCGAGTGAGATCGATTAATATTTCATTTCATGAACAACAAAAGCTATATTTTCACTCGTGGCTCCACCACTCGTGAAAATAAAGCTTTTGTTGTTAACTCAATAAAATATAAATCGATCTTACACTGAAACAAACGATTATCCTCTATTTCTTTGGTGTTTCTCAGTGGATTATCGAGAAAATATAGGTAGATTATCTTTTGATAAATTCACCACCTTACCAGTGAAATTACCAAAACCTTATATGACGCTTTCGTTCATTTCACTCTATCAAAGAAATGCGGAATAGCAACTAAAGCTAAGGAAGGAGTACTGGTAAGTACTAGAGGTGAAATTACCAGAAATATATATTGTAGGTTATTGCAAGCGCCGTGATGTGACTGAAAGGTTATTAAAAGCAGCGTAAGAACCCATTCAAACAAACAAACAAATTGACAAAAGTCATTTGAGACACGCGTCTTTTGTCTCTCTTCTACTATCGAATGACAAGGCAGTTGACTACACTCTTTTAATTTGAGAGAATTCCAATGGCCCCTTTTCACACGACGGGACACTTGTAAATCTAAAAATCTAAGCGATGGCAAGTATAGTTAAAGAAACAGTATATGATAATTTATTCCTCCAAAGATAAGTTTGGTCAGTTATCCAGCCCTGCGTTCAGGATCACAAAACGGTGCGAACAGTTTTCCAATTGTACCCCGCTTTCCACGAAAGTACACGTGCAAAGCGGGGTATAATTGGAAAAGGGTTTGTAACGTTTTGTGACCCTGAACGCAGGACAGGAATACCTGCCCATGACGTCACTGGGTAATTTCAAATATTATACCCAGATATACAAAGCGTATAATTTCTAACCATTCCAAAATTAAAAATTTTTAACCATAAGTTCAAAGTGAGTTATATTCTAAAAGAGGCTTCAAAAATATTGTACAAAATATTGAGAAAACGAGAGATAATGCTTTTTGATTTTCCTTTATGTTTTCCCTTTTAATTACAGTCAGTATATAAAATAATCTGGTTTGTTGGAAAATAGTGAATTAAACAGGTACAAAGGATCTAATTATGTTTGAGAATTACTTTTTTTTTATTGTTTTATGAACAAAAACGTTGCATTTATTGAGGAATGATTTTAAAGTCAATTGTCAATAATTATCATCTAGGTAGGTGTGTGTATTTCCGTTAAATTTATCCTAGCTACCGTGGCATTTGAACATATAAGCGACGCCCGGGTCCTCGGTTTAATGTGGTCAGCCCGATTAGCTCAGTTGGTTGAGCACCGGATTTCAAAACCATTGAAGTTCGACGGCGTGGGTTCAAACCCGGGCTGGCACACTAACAAACTAATTGTCTTACGGATGAAACGTTAAACCGAGGCCCCGTGAGACGGTGCTTTACATCGAGCACGTTAAAGAACCATGGCGGGTCTCAGCAGTAGTTTCGTCATGTATCCTTGCACTATCCCCCGTAACAACTAACCGTCTTCTGGGGGCGTCGCTCATATGGGCATGTGCAACGGTAGCGACGATAAATAAACGGAAATACACTCGGTTTAATGTTTCATCCGAAAGATAATTAGTTGTGTTAGTGTGCCAGCCTGGGAATTGAACCCACGCGATAGACTTTCAATTGTTTTGAAGTCTGGTATTCTACCGACTGAGCTTATCGAGGTGACGCATAATGGCCTATGTTTATTGTATTTATCTTTTATCCTTATTTATTGTTTGACTGAAAGGCTTTACAATTTTTTCACGTTGTCATATCTACGACTCCATAATAAAGAAAAATAGACAGTCCCATCAAGGGCGTAACTCTCATTACGCAATTTACGCAAGTGCGTAAAAGAAATGATAATCTGTTGAAAAATATGGTTGATGAATGATCATAACACAGCAACTACACCTTGTTAAAGCTGTAGTTTTGATGTTTTGATTATTCACCAACGCTCGAATCCGCATAAAAAGGGAGCGGGCGGAAGACATTCATCTTTGTCACAGTCCTCATATCGCCTTTATCCTATATATTCTTTAGTTGTCGCCTTCTGAGTGCGTATAAATTTCAAAGTTCTAGATACGCCTATGCCCATCATCGAGATACGCTTCAACTAAAAAGTCCTTTTAGAAAAAAATCGGCGTAAAGGCGTATAAGCCACACTAGTAAAAAAATATTCTTTTTCATCATTAGCCACGGATTATTGTCCAGAAAATACGGTATTCAAAAATTGACAAGGACCACTTCTGTGTAGAGTTTTCCCTGTACATAAAATATATGGATCTTTGTTTTGATTCCAAGACATGTAGACTAGACCATCATCATTACACACTTAGACAAGTCTCAATCTGATGCGTATGCACGACAGGTTGCAACTGATTGACTGGGCTACAATGTTTATCCCTAAAGTGTCCAGATCTTGTGTTTAAGGCAATGATTAACTAGAATGGGCATTGACTTCTCTATTCAAGAGATTTCGTGCCCACATCCATTTCAGGTTTTTTTTTTTTTTTTTTTTTTTTTTTTTTTTTTTTGGGGGGGGGGGTGAGTGTAGGACAAAACCCCACCAGGACAAAACCCCACCAGGACAAAACCCCACCAGGACAAAACCCCACCAGACAAAACCCCACCAGGACAAAACCCCATCAGGACAAAACCCCACCAGGACAAAACCCCACCAATATATATTATTGTGTAAGAGTTGCATGTGTATGTGTTTTTTAAAAAATATATTTATTTATTAGTATAATTTCTATTATTCCTTTACCGCATAATTCCATTCTAAAGAGTGTTGCAAAGGACAATTTAAAAGCACCCTATAAACCATTTTTTTAGAAAAAAGCAAAAAACTATATTTTAGTGCGGTGCCTTATGTAATCCCGTAGGATTTTCGTGCTGAAATTGACTTTTTTGGTTTAATTGATTGTTTAGGGGTCAAGCAATCGGAAACTATGCGGGTCCAATTTTTTCGGGTATGTTCCCCGAATTTATGGGCTCTCAAAGGAGCCCTTATGGGCTAAATGGATATTTTCCTAATACTAGGTTCAGGATAAGCGTTTTGTTTTTTCTTCTTAAAAGTTTTCTTTAGTTTAACAATGTATTTAGTGTTAGAAAATACTGTAACCCATATTTCAAAAGCTTTTCCACTATTTTTGGGCTCTCACAAAGCCCAAAATAACAATTTTGGCTGTTTCCTTTTAATACTCTTTGGAAAAACATTTTTTAGAGAGGATTTCTTAAGCTCTGTTTGGTATAAAGTGTTGGTTGGCATTGAAATATTGCAGATCCATGTTCTCTATGATCATTTCAGGATTTTATGGGCTCTCCGACAAAATTGTCCAAGTGAACTGATTTGGGTGCTTTTTTGAATAAGGGTCATTCATTGCGGTTGAACCGTTCTCCAATTACTTTCAGCCCATTATTGTATTTAAGATCCACATTTAAAGTCTAATATTCCTTTTGATTGGCTTGCAAAGGATCCCATAGGAGCCGGACAATGAGTTTCGGGAGTTGGGTTTTAAAAACAAAAGCACTTCCTATGGTGTTCATGGGTACCAAAATGGCTGTAAATGATTCCTTATCGGTTTAAACAAAATGTCGATCGAAATTCTCTTAACCAACAACGAGATGTTTGATCAATTTAACTGGATCCTAATGAGCCCATATGAAGGAACACAGATACTTTGCCTAATAATGGGTTAGGAGCTGGTTTGAATATCCTCCAAATATATTTAGAGACTACTCTATAGTTTGAAGCTTTTCTACACAAGACTAAAATCATTGTAGTCGAAAATACCTAAAATATGTATCCCTGGTCGACAGTATCAAACTAACAATATTAAAGCTGATCTTACACAGATTGGAAAATGCAATTTTTCAATGTTCTTTATACTAATCGGAAATATGACCTTATTGTGTAAAAAAGTCTACAATAAATTAATAAAACGATTCGATCTTGTAACGCAAAAAAATAAAAAAGACAGTTATTCCTGAATTTAGCGGAATTCCAATCTGAAAACTAGAAAGCCATGAATGGCTTGTGTCGCTCCACAGACTTGAATTTCTTGTAATAGCAAATCTAAGTTTTGACTAGATTTTTAGATATTTTGGCTTCTACTGATGTTGAAATGATTTTCAAAGTTTCCACTTTTATAACATATAGAGAAATGACCACCGCCCATAAAAGACATATTTTTCATCTGATCACAATAATTTTTGGCTGAATGATAAAGGGTCTACCAAGGATCATACTAATGAAGTTTGATTGATATCCATTACTTAGATTCTGAGCAAATGATTTTCAAAGTTTATACTATATAACATATAGAGAAATGACCTCCGCCCATAAAATACATATTTTTCATCTGATCACAATAATTTTTGGTAGACTGATAAAGGGTCACCCAAGGATCATTCATGTAAAATTTGGTTGATATCTATCCATTAGATTCTGAGAAAAAGATTTTCGCCCATAAAATACATATTTTTCATCTGATCACAATAATTTTTGGTAGACTGATAAAGGGTCACCCAAGGATCATTCATGTAAAATTTGGTTGATATCTATCCATTAGATTCTGAGAAAAAGATTTTCAAAGTTTTCCACTATATAACACATAGAGAAATGACCACCGCCCATAAAATACATATTTTCATCTGATCACAATAATTTTTGGTAGACTGATAAAGGGTTACCCAAGGATCATGTAAAATTTAATTGGTACCCATTAAATAGAACCTTAGAAAAATCACTTTTTACCATATTTGGAAATTAGCCACGCCCATAAAATCCATGTTTTTCATTGGATCAAAATTTCTTGAACAACTTTGAAAGAGGGTCACCCAAGGATCATTCCTGTGAACTTTGGTTGAAATCCATCCAGTAGTTTCTGAGGAGAAGATTTTTAAAGAAAAAGTTTACGACCGGACGCACGGACGCACGGCTGGACGGACGCACGACGGACACAACGCAATGACAATAGCCCCAGTGGCTTTCAGCCAGTGGAGCTAAAAAGCAACTACTAACGCCTAAAAGATTATTCTTGTATATACGCATGCAATTCCGTCTGTTTGTCCCATTCATTCAAAGGTCAAAGTATTTGTCAATTGGGGGAGTTTATATCGAAACATGCGAAAAATGAAACATTATACGGGAAAATCAACAATTTCGTAATTTATAGACTGGATATAAAAAGACTTGTTCGTCACTGACCTTGTCGATTCGAACATTCAGGCTACACAAATTTTGAAATGTGTCATTGTTAGTGCCATACCCATGTGCGATTCTTTTTTTTTCGAAAGACGCACGAATGTCCAAATCTAAGAATTAGACTTGTATTTGTTCTATGAAGAACTATGAAAGAGGAGTTTTAAGCATACAGCCATGGTCACCACATCCTTTTTACTTATAGATTTATTTGTATTGTAAGATACAAGATTGTGAAAAGGTGTAAGGTCAAGAAGGAGAATTAAACTATTTTTTGTCGAATGAGAAACACAATTTCTTGACAATTTTACTGATAGAGACAATTTCTTGATCTGTAACATGGTGATCATAAGTGTTCTGACCTGCACGATCACTTTACTATATATTCTTTTCAGTTGCCACAGTTACTGTCTTTATTGTTTCGTACTGAAATAGTCAAGAGACTCAGTGCAAGGAATAAAAATATATTTCGATGATCACAGAAGCTGTTTCCATGACTTTAAAAGGTTCATTAATAAAACGAAGTTTATAGTGTTGGATGTTATAGAGCTGTTCCTGTGGGTCTTATTTTAAAATGATTGGTAAAAACCCAATCATTTTTATTCTGTCTTGGCTTAAAGAAAAACCCCTTGTCACTGTGCATGTTTCACACGCCTTCCAAACCAAAACAATATACTTATCGTTGGTGATTTAAAAGAAGCATTTACCTCTTCGCTTGTATGACCAATGCAAACTAGTTGGTCAAAGTCCGTTTCTTTAGATTTGAACGGGCAAAGCTGTTACCGGAACAGTGAACTGCACTTGAATTGGCAATAATCCATTCATATCTAATCTAATGGCTGTTCCATATTAATTTTCAGCCTATACACTTAAGAAAACTTATAGTATATTTTCATTTCTTTGAAGAAATATCTTTCCAAGAATTTTCTTCAACTATGTAGATCAAGCAATACTAGAACAGCCTCGCTTTGCCTTAGTCCGATATTTTCTCCGTGGTATTAAAGTAAATACCGGTAATCATTATCTTAATATGCCTCGCTTTTTTATTATATACATATGGTCAGCAAGAAAGTCCCTACTTTAGCCATAACAAACCCTCAATACCTACACACATCCATTGAAAAAGGACATTTTTAAGGGTTTTCGTTTGAGCTAGGTAGGTTGTAAATTCAAACAAGAACCAGATGGCCATGCTCAATGATGTTCTTTATATTTCCGAGGAAGCAAGATATAATTTAAATCTGCAATATTACATGTACACGTATTACTGTTATTTTGATAGTAATTGTGCCTGATCATCATTTAAGAATCCTATACTGTCCTGATTCACTAAAAAATTGATGTTATTTAACAGACATCCAATATCATGCATTTCATTAAAATGACGGATTCCTATGATTTGGTCTCGTTCATGATGTTTCTTTAATAGACATAAATGCACCTGTTTAGAGAATATAACATATACCGAGTTGAAAAATAAAGTTGTTGTTAATGACAGGAATTTTAGGTAACTGATTTCTATGAAAAATTTAACAAAGTAGATAAAATATAATATAACTATATATGTAACGAGAATTGGTTTGTAATAAGCGTTGCAAACCATATGCATGCATCTAAGTATCACCTCTTTTACTTGATTTTTAGGAAGATTCACTATTTGTTTAAAAAATGCGGCAAATTTTATCAGAACAGATCAGATATATACTAATAGACATTTCCATA
Organism: Fragum whitleyi; assembly: GCA_948146395.1. Classification (NCBI taxonomy): domain Eukaryota; kingdom Metazoa; phylum Mollusca; class Bivalvia; order Cardiida; family Cardiidae; genus Fragum; species Fragum whitleyi. The sequence goes on from OX411552.1 coordinate 41,444,117, forward strand.
AGAATGACTGTGTGTAGGGACATGTAGTTAACTGACGCAGGCGTTTTGCCTGCTAATGCTTGAGAATGTTTATAAGGATGGCAATCCGTAAGGATTCAATAATCTTTCAAGTGTAAACCTTGTATCAACAGCAATTGTGTGTCTTTCGATAGAAATTTTAAAGGAAGAAAGCTGATGCACACATCTATAACTCTTACTCAAATCTTGATAGATGAACTTGTTGTTTGATACAGTTCTAAATTTATACGCATAAGCAAACTATGTTACTCGAGACGTTAAAGGGAAGTAAAAACGATTTGAAACAGATTCAAGTGGACAAACTAGCAAAAGTAAGACGACGTGATTTTTATTCGTGGGAACTTGTAAATGTCAAAGCAAAAATGCAACATCGAATAAAAACATATTTATCCTTTTTAATTTACATGTTTTACCGAGACACGCACCCATTTAATTATAAGACTTCAGAAATGCCGTTCTTCAGAAATCTTTTCTTGAACCAAAATGTTAGCAATTTAACCATGTTGACTCACATGGGCTTATTATGGGTCCATAGAATTGATTAAAAGTGAGGTAATTGGTTAGGAAATTTATACGGAATATTTCCGACCCAAAGAGATCATTGAAACCATACGTCGTACGAGTGAGTAACATTGAAAACAAGCATATTTGCATTATGAAAAACACACACACACACACCCAAAAAACCCCTTCTTTTATGGGCTTCATTAAGCGCAAAAGTACCAGGTACAATTAAAAAGTTCGTGAAATTGAAAGATATTCCTAACAAAAGCATTCTAAATCATTCACTCAGAGCTCCATTAATTCATTCTGAAAACATTTAAAGGGGGGGAGGGTAATGGATATTTTGAACGCAATTAGCGATTTCATATTACCTCCCTTAAATATATATTCAACAATCATTCACTATGCCAGTTTCACTTTGTTTTAACTGTATGGGTTTTGAAAATTTAATTCATATACTTTTGTACCATTTGTGGTACAAGTAGGCATCATAAAGACGGCTATATTTTTTTCCAAAATCGTGAGTTTGTAAAACTCCTAAATCTGTTCATATGGACTCATTTCAAAGCCAATCAAAAAGCTTAGAAGCTTAGCCAGAAGTTAAAAATTGAAAAATAATTTACATCAACACTAACTTACGCTAGGTATTGAACGTAATTTGAAAAGATAAGTCAAAGGAATTTCAATTTTTGCGAATCTTATTTAAGGAGAACACCCAAATCAGCTCAAATGGGCTATTATGAGAGCCCACACAAATTCTAAAATGAGCCTAGAGAACATGGACATGCAAGTATCTCAACGCAAACCCACACTTATTACCAAACAGGGCTTAAGAAATCATCTCGAAACAAACAAGTTTATTTGCCTTAACCAACTAATAAAAAACACCAAAATTAATATTTTGGGCTCTGTGATAGCTCATAAAAGGGGGAAATAAGGTTTTAAAACATGGATTTTTATAAAAAAAATTTAACTCCAATCCACACTAAATACACAGCCAAACTATAGAAATCATTTCGGAAAAGAAATACACATCTCATGAGCCCTCTTTTAGGAAAATATCTATTTTGCTCATATGGGCTCCTTTCAGAGCCATAAAATCGGGGAATGGGCTCGTAAAATTTGGACCCGCATAGCTTGCGATTATTTGACCCCTAAACAATCAATTAAAACCAAAAAAATCAATTTCAGCGCGAAAATCCTACGGGAGCCCTTTTTCGTACATAAGGAACCGCACTATTTCCTTCATCTGATTTGCTGCTTTGTTTGAATGATAATTTACACCTATTTTAGCAATTTTTTAGATATATGGAAGTGACTGAAGCACCTAACAATGGATTCAGTATATTCCTCACACCAGAACTACCTTTTCATCCCTTTCAAGCCTCCAGGTGCTACCCCACATGATTAGGATTATCATCCCATTTTTGGGAGGCAAATAGTCAGAAATGATGGTTCCTGCCATCGGGGGATTGAGCTGGTTACCTTAAGATTTACCGTCTGTTGGCAATGCTTATCTTGGACAGATATCAAAATAACTGAAACAAATGTTTACTATTTAAAAAGTTAAAGAAAATAACTATTAAGTTTGTGACTAGAATTTTTCACAATCACTGTTTCAACAGGGTAAAGAAGGAGTCGAAATCGGAAAAATGATACTAGTCAAATGATTTTAATGAAATTATTAACGACTAAATGATGTTTTTTCATTAATTGTATGAAAATATAATTAAATCAATATAGATTTCAATAAATTTATTTATATGAAATAGTGGTGGGGTTTTGTCCTACTAGCCAAATAAAGTGGTGGGGTTTTGTCCTGGTGGGGTTTTGTCTGATGGGGTTTTGTCTGGTGGGGTTTTCTCCTGGTGGGGTTTTGTCCGTACCCAGGGGGGATGGGGTGAAAGGGTGTCAGTCATGGCATGAACGGTTTGAAAAGTGCAAAGAAAAACGCACCTATACATTATTGGAAATGCAAATATCTTATGGATCAATAAAATCTTGGACGTGTCTGTTCATTTGGTTCTGAGCCGCCCTCATAGCGCTGTTGGTAGCGCGTCGGACTGTCAATCTGGAGGTCCCAGGTTCGATCCCCGACGGCGGCACTCATTCTTTCCGACTATTTGTCTCTCACCAATGGGTTGATAATCATATTATGTTGGGGAACAGCTGGAGGCTAGGAAAGGATGTAATGGTAGTACTGGTGAGACAAATACCAGGAATCCATTGTTAGGTGATCCAGCCGCCGCGATATAACTGAAAAAAATGTTGAAAGTGGCGTAAAACTCCATTCAATCAATCCTTTGTTCTGATTTTATGTGAAAGCCGGAAATTTCCGTCCAAACATTGTAAGGGGACGTTACACAGCTCCTGTAAAGTGCATTTAAAGGGAGAATACTGTGTAATCGAAGTGCTCAGAGATTATTCCGCTTGCAAATGACTATGATGTGTTAAAGATTACAATATTTACTAACCTAACAGTCTCGGAGATTCGGAAGGCTAAGACGGATCGGTGAACTCAGATCCCAATAGAAAAGCATCAGGACCCGGGGTTATAAAACTTTTCTCATTCTCAATTCAAAATTTCCTCAAATTTTAATTTGAGATTAAAGCCGTTATTCTGTTTTAAAACTCACTTTAATGTATTAACATAAAAGATGATATTAATAAGTTGTTATAAATAACAACTTATTAATGTTATCTTTTATTGCGGATTAGGCTAAAAAAGAAGATAGTTCTAGATTAATGATATTTTATGTTTTGCCCTTATATGGCTGCGGCTTTATAAAATATTACACAATAAAAAAAAATAGCAATTATTCAAGAGCAATATAATGTCATAATGTCAATGTCACAATAGGCTGCCCAAAACAAAGTCACGGGCTAGCCCCAAAGTCCCAATTGGGCAACAAATCAAACATATCATACAAAGCATACAAAGCACCAATTAGCTTGCCTGCGGAATTCAATAACAACTTATTAATATTACCTTTTATTTTCATACATTTATCTAAATTTAAAATTTGAGAAAATTCTCAGTTGGGCCTGAGAAAAGTTTTATGACCTCCGCAAAGATTGCTACAAATCTGAAAGGCTGATCCTTGGTATAATTTCGATAGAATGGCTAACGAAAGTAATTTTACGGCAAAATCAAATCGGATTCATCTACTCTTTAAAAAATGGCTAGTCTGGGCCGTTCTTAAAGTAATAGTGAATAAACAGTTTCAGGCTTAAAGGACCTTAAATTGCTACAGGGGAGATGATCACTACTAAAAATGCGATATATCTCTTCGGTGGTTGCTTCCCTTGCAGTGATAGAATCTCTATACTTTTATCTTTTGTTTATATAATGTGTATTCTTTGTCTTATTTTGTCTTACAAACATGTGCTCTATTCGACGTTAAAGGCTCTATAGCGGTTCAGAGTGAAATTAACGAGAGGAAAAATAAAATCTATTATTTCGTTCAAATTGAACGAAATCGATGAAGTAATATCTTATTACCTTCCATTGATAAAATCTGTGTACTGTTCTATTAAAAGATGATTTGTCTATTTCGGAGGGTTTCTGAACGCTTTTGTGGCGTTTTAAAGGTTTGAATGAGTAGTTTGAATGCTATAAATGCAGCGCTGAGCGAGCGATTTGGATTGGTTTTGATTGAGACGAGTGCCAATTACACAATTATCATTATTATTATCACATCTATTGTTTTATAATAATAATAATCATCATTATTATCGTCGTCATCATCATCATCATCATCATCATTATCATCATCACCTTCATTATTATTATTTTATTATTATTATCATTATTATTATTATTATTATTATTATTATTATTATTATTATTATTATTATTATTATTATTATTATTATTATTATTATTATTATTATTATTATTTTTATTATTATTATTATTATTATTATTATTATTATTATTATTATTATTATTATTATTATTATTATTATTATTATTATTATTATCATTATACTATCATCATCATCACCATAATCATTATTTCTTACTTCATATTTTGGACTTACTTATTGGTTAAGGGTATGCCAAGGTATCGAATATCAAATAGATTTGAATTCTTTTTATAAATGACAAAATGGCACAAACTAATTTTGAATCACATAGGGGAATATGTATACAAATATCATTGAGTGTGTGTATTCGTATAGTGCAAATGGGCTAGGGCTCTCAATCAATCCATATATAGAAATGGAGAAATTATATGTATATAACATTTATTTTGTTTTCATTTGTTCTAAATTTGGATATGCGATTAAAACATGTGAGTAGATATATTTGGAGGATGAAAATCATAAACACACTATAACACGTTTTGATACCCCTTAACTTTGAAAAAAAAGTATGGAAAATGTCTTTAAAGGATGGGTCTCCATTAGGGCCTTTTCGTGGCTAGAATAGATTTCTTTTCAACGTGTTGTGCAAACCCGCAAAAATGGTTGGAAAAACCCATAGAAATTCCCTTCAGACAAAAAAGGGAAGATAATCACAATGGAAAATATGATATGCCAAAAAAATCTGTATATCAACTAAGGAATAGTTCATTGTTGTATTGTGTGGCAGCCTCAAACTCAAAAGTAAATAATTTGGGTGATATAAAAGTTTTAAAATGAAACTCAAGTTCATAGTAAATTACCCCACCCACTTTTAAGACAAGGCACAGCTTGAACCAATAAGTTTGGGATGCCAATATTTTGTCAGTAGACGCAGATTATATCATAGTATGTATGGCAAAAGTTTAAAAGAAATCTATTCTAGCCACGAAACGGCCCTTATGGAGATCTGGTCTTTGCCAATATTCTATCAATTCGATGAATCAATTCGCCTGGTTTTGTATTTGGCTATTTAGGAATTGCAACCGAAAATGAGCTTGAGCGAGACATTTCAAACAATTTCAAATGTGCGCAAAGCAAAGACTCTGACCAGCCTGTGCATCTGCACAGTCTGACCAGGGTCTTCACTTTGTGATTTGTATAAAGATAAGGTCCATTAGTGCCTTAAGGAAGTCAGGCAAACTTCTAATTATATACTATGCAGCAGTCAAGGTTGGTTAATGTTGGCCTTTTACGCACATGTCAAATTGCGTACACAGGCTGATGTATTTTTTATTTGTATGGCTTCCAATAATATTGCATCTATATCGCTTTGGCTGTGAACACTAACCAATGGTCTTTTTTGGTTTTAACACCAATAAAACCACATCATTTCATTTGTGGCAACAACAACAAACTGTACTTCGACGTAGACCTAAATGTAGCAATCACCAAGACTTACATGTAGCACTCGCCGGTTGGTGGAAGCTAAAAGACGCATGCCATATTGATGAACCTGTCGCACGAATGTAACCGAATTAGGCTAATTTCTGATAGAATGAAATGTAGCATTCAAAGACCAATGCACTTTTAAATTGACGAACAATAATGTTGATTGGATTGACAATATTATATAAATTGTGGACGATATAAGAGACCGATATATAAATAAATTGATTCAATAATATATGCATTGTCAATTTTGTCAATCTAATATTGTCTTCTTAGTATGCATACAGGTTCAAACAACACATCGATTATATAACAATGTTCTTTACTATATTTCAGAAAACATATACAGGTTCAAACAACACATCGATTATAAAACAATCTTCTTTACTATATTTCAGACAACATATACAGGTTCAAACAACACATCGATTATATAACAATGTTCTTTACTGTATTTCAGAAAACATATACAGGTTCAAACAACACATCGATTATTTAACAATGTTCTTTACTATATTTCAGCAAACATATACAGGTTCAAACAACACATCGATTATATAACAATGTTCTTCACTATATTTCAGAAAACATATACAGGTTCAAACAACACATTGATTATATAACAATGTTCTTTACTATATTTCAGACAACATATTCAGGTTCAAACAACACATTGATTATATAACAATGTTCTTTACTGTCTTTCAGAAAACATATACAGGTTCAAACAACACATCGATTACATAACAATGTTCTTTACTATATTTCAAACAACATATAAAGGTTCATACAATACATCGATTATATAACAATGTTCTTTAGTATATTTCAGACAACATATACAGGTTCAAACAACACATCGATTATATAACAATGTTCTTTACTATATTTCAGACAACAAATACAGGTTCAAACAACACATCGATTATATAACAATGTTCTTTACTATATTTCAGACAACATATACAGGTTCAAAGAACACATCGATTATATAACAATGTTCTTTACTATATTTCAGACAATATGAGTCAACACTGCGACAGCGTGTTTTCTTTGTGGGAAGAGGGGATCAAATCTGCCATCATTCAATATAACCACAAATCCAACTTTATCCGCGACAGTTTATTCAAGTTAGACTGCATGGTTGAAATAGCCGGTTGGCCGGGCGAGGACTTTATACTTCAATTTCTCGAGTTTGATATCAAAAATTGGCAGATGACGTTCGGAATAGTACAGGGCGACTCTTGGAGCGATGGCGAACAAATTCATGGTAGGTATATCATATGAGCCTATGTGTAATATTTTAAATATTTTTTTTATGTGCCAAACGTTGAGACTCAGATCTGCCTGTACATTCTCACAGTCTGATCAGGTATTCACTGCACGCCCAAAAGATAGCTACGGACCTATAGCCTCTGTTCACAACCCCATTAGATTTTGTACATTATGTACAGTTAATAATATCGTGATATTGACAATCAATCCGATCAAAACCATTCTAAATCGCACACTCGGCGCTCCATTCATTCATTCAAAACACTCACTTAAATCGATCGAAAACAGTCCAAAATCTTAAGAAAACATGTCGACATCGACTAAGACGATTATCATTTATTTCAAACCGATCCAGTTATTCTTCAATTTATTGGCTCGTGTGGATTAATAAGTGGCTGATTGGTCCATAAAGGCACACAAACAGAACGTTACATATATTCTATTAAAGGGAGTAAATGAATAAAGCTAATTTTGTTGATCTTGAACAAAATTAGCCATGTTTTTATCTCTCTTGAATTTCACTCAAAACTCCCTCAATTTCATTCAAAAACCATTCCCAAATTATTCATCTTATCAATTTCACTATGTTCTTAACTGAAGCTCAATGACTGACAATTACGCACATATGAAATCGTTGCAAATGTCGCCCACACCCCAAATAATTATTCTAAGAGAATTATATACACAAGGCTTATCTTACATTCTTCTGGTTCATTTTCGTAAACCTAAGACCTCGATCAGCCAGCTTTGAAGGAGACTTTTTAGATAGCCTCAGGAACAGTGACTGTACTAATGAAATATTAATAAATAGATTCATACTTGAATTTAAGGTAGTGGACCCGTAATAGTTCCGCAACATTTCGGCACTCATAAACTTTCACAATGTTGACCGAGGTTTCCTAATGAAAATCACGAGGAAACCTCGGTTAACACTTTTTAAGTCCATTACATTCGATACGTTGCGGAACTTTTACGGGTCCACTACCTAAATTTCTTCCATTCTTTAATTAATTAATTCATCCTACAATCATTCATGCATTCATATTTTCAGGTTTGCGTAAACAGTTTTCGTACTTCAGCAGTTTTAAACGAGTATACACAACTAAGTACTGGCGGATATTTATCAGGCTCAAAGGAAAACCTCCGAGGAGGGATCGAACAGTTTTCAAGCTAGTTCTCAACACATATACAAACGGTAAGATCAAAGATTTGAGCAAGACTTTTTTTTAAATAAAACCAAATTAAAGGGGGTGATATAATATTTCTTTCAAATTGCTCGTAATGAGCGGTACATTATTACCCCTTCAATAAAATCTACGTTCAGTTCTATAAATAGATTTCGAAATGTCATACAAATTCCGACATTGAATTATGAAATTTTGCCTGGTTGCTCTGAAAACAATTCTTTAGAAAAAACAGGGGATACTTTTCTAACACCCCTCGTACATTTTTTTCAGGTCACTGTGGCAAGAAGGGGTTCAAATGTCAGAATGGGCGGTGTATCGATAAAAGTGTGAAGTGCAATGGATACAATCCATGCGGTGACTCTTCGGACTGCCTTGACGGGCCTCACTCCCAGCTTGTACTTATACTAGTCGGTGGCCTAACCGTCATTCTGCTGTTGATGTTTTCTGTGTGTAAAGTCGTGATCATTCGTCGCCAAGCTGCCAAGAAAAGAAGGGTATAAGTATTTCGATGGCTCAGGGCGAAACAGTTGTAACTGCTCACATATGTTTATAGGTGTTTACAACTGCTTCACGCTGAGCCATCGATATCTGCCAATTTCTGAAATTTTCGCACAATTTGAACTGAGTATGAGGTGCGGATTGTGAGAAAGCCATTAAAATGGAAGTTTGTGTAACTGTATAAATTAACTTTGAGACCTTATATTATGAATGTAAAAAAGGCATAGTGCTGACTCTGTTCAGACTATGTAAATGTACAGGCAGCCCAGACAGGACTGAGTCTTTGCTTGGCGCTCATTTCAAATAGTTGTAAATGTCACGCACAAACTCATTTGTCAAAGATTCTTTGCATGGTAAAATCTGCAAAAAAATCATTTTGCCTCTATAAATTGATAAAGGTAAAATTGAAGATTTTTTTTTCTTCAGTCCTGAAAAATCTACTATTTTTATAAAATTGGGTTACATTTGTCACGGCCGCCACGCCACACGATATCATGGTAATACTTTGGTTCCGTATCATGTCACAGACTTTCCCTAGAAGTGTCTTCTTCTTCTCCTTCATCTTCTTCTTCTTCTTCTTCATCTTCTTCTTCTTCTTCTTCTTCTTCTTCTTCTTCTTCTTCTTCTTCTCCTTCTTCATCATCTTCTTCTTCTCCTCCTTCTTCTTCTCCTCCTCCTCTTCTTCTTCTTCTCCTTCTTCTTCTTCCTCTTCTTCTTCTTCTTCTGTTTTTGTTTTTTGGTATTGTTATCGTTGATGTTGTAGCTACTGCTGTTGTTGTTGTTCTGTTTTATGAAAACACTTCTAAGTTAGGGTCGATTGTGCGTGAACTTGATCAGACCGAGCGGCTGACGGGGGGTCTCCGTACAATGACCGTGCGGAGACTGTGGGTTGCTGCAATATTAAAGATCTAAATGCAAAATATCGCCAAGCAATTTAAATAGATTATTGTGTAACTAACAGCGAAGCGCACTTAATTTAATGTGTAGCCAAGGATATGCCAAAAGACAGCATCAAAGGCGAAAAGTACCGTTAGGGGTAGATTCCAAAATGACGTTAAGTACTCAGCTGCTATATAATGTAGCCATCTCTCCGATAAGCCTCTCCATCAGCTTGTCAGAGAGAGGGCAACGTTTTACAGCTTGAGGGTTACGTGGGGCGAGATTGGCGATTATGCATTAAACACCCCCCCCCCGCCTTTTCTTTCAATACTTACTCACTCTATTTCATTAAGAAATCATTCCAAAACCATTCACATTGTCAATTTTATGGTGCTGTTATCTGCAGCATCTTCCTGTGGCCTTGCATCTTTTAAATGAAATGATTTGTTTAAGGAGTTAATAAGTATGTGGCTTACGATGATCGGATGTACGATGTGTGCTGTCGTACGAGCAAAAACACTGTAGGCTGAATGCAAGCTTCACTTACATTGTTGCATTGTCAATACTGCCTATACCAAGGTTAAGGTCAACCATGGACAAGTTTATGACAGCTGCCATGTGATGGGGTTGGTGTTTTATTTATCTATTTATTTATTTTTCAAAGTTTTCCCTCTTCTTATTTTGTAGCAAGAACCTAATCCATTTTATACCAATAGAAACTCAAGAAGATTACAAGAGAACAGACATCAAATAAATCACGGCAATATTACAGTAACTTATAACTTGGTCGGTGGAAACAATACTTTAAACGGACCTGGAAGTGACGTCATTGTACAAGAGGCAGCGCCACCATCATACGAAAGTGTAATAGCAGAGGACTTAACTGTCCAGTTAAATGATGTCTCAGATTTAGAGTCGCCCGGGAGCTTGTCAGACGATTCTCTCGAAGAATATAACACTGAAAATCAAATTGAGCGTCGAGCGCCAATTACACAGAGGCAGAATCGTCCCCGTGCATCTAGATATTTACCTCAGTATAGTGAGGTTTTGAGAAATGCAGAAGCTTATGAAGTCAGAACGGTGGCTGATACTGAAACTTGATCTGACAAGCACGCGACTTCATCTCAGAGGTCGCTGACCACGCCCTTTGACCTTCGACATGACGGCTTCACATATTGAATAGTTCATTGTAAGAAAAATATGTGATACGTTCTCCATGAAAATCTGCCTTAAAGACGTCACCTTTTTATTTCAAAAGTCTGACCCAGATTCAACAAAGTAATCATATTCAGAACAATCCAATTTCAAAGAATTTGCAGACGTTAATTCATTGTAGAATAAATTCAAAATAGAATAAAAAACATTTAAAAAAGGGAGAAATTGATCGAAGCAAGCTATTTCTCGTTTTTCTCAATGCTTACAAGTTTTGTATAAATACTACCAATACTAACTGAACATTTAATGTACTAACATCAATATATATATTAAACGTCGTTTGAGTTCACAAATTCGTGCGGTGCCCGCAGGTTTAATTTTATTTTATCTTATTTTATTATCAAACATATTGCTAAAATTCTTGCGTTTCCAGTGCGACAATCATAAGGTTATCGCACTATCCCAACGCAGACACCGTGCGATCAGCCAGTTGAATATAGAGTAGCCAGTGCGACCGCCCAACGGTATCCGAACTGTGAGCACATGGAGATTTGTACGAAAAACATGGCATGGGGATCGTTTATAGTGATTGTGCGATGTGTATTAAGCGACCTTGCGACCCATTTGCGATGTGTTTACGAGCTACGAACTCCGTATGGTCTTGTTATTTTCAAAAATTTATCATCTGAATACTTTTTTTTATAATTACGAAATCGCAAGATCTTTAATCGATGATCGCATCAACAACGTATGACTCGCATAGACTCCACACGGTTTAGGGATTTCAAAAATTGTCCGTCACGGCTTCAACAATTTCTTTAAACGACATCTCCTCCTAAACTTATGAATCAAAATCAACCAAACTTGGCAGAAATATTCCTTGGGTGGTCCCTTGTAAAATTGCTAAAATGGAAAGGGTCCTTGCCATATTACGGGAAAAGGGGCCTTAAAGACATTTTTCTTGTTTACACTCTAGAAGTCTCAAATATGGTCCAATCTTCATGAAACTTGTTCAGGGTCTTTTTTAGGTCATGAGGATGAACTCTTTTGAAAATGGGAAGGATCCGTGCCATATCATAGGAAAAAGGGGCCTTAAAGACATTTTTTGTTTACACTCTATTGGCCATAAATATGGTCCAATCTTCATGAAACTTGGTCAGGGTGTTTGTAAGGTCATGAGAATGAACTCTTTTGAAAATTGGAAGGATCCGTGCCATATCATGGGAAAAGGGGCCTTTATGATAATTTTCTTGTTTACACTCTAGCGGCCACAAATATGGTACATTCTTCATGAAACTTGGTCAGGGTGTTTGTAAGGTCATGAGGATGATATCTTTTGAAAATGGGAAGGATCCGTGCCATATCGCGGGAAAAGGGGTCTTAATGATAATTTTCTTGTAAGAGCTCCAGACGCCACAAATATGGCACAATCTTCATGAAACTTGGTTAAAACATTACTCAGATGAGCGATTTAGGGCCCTCATGGTCCTCTTGTTTACATGACATTTTGGACATTAAACGATCATATTTTCTACGACAACTGTGTTCACAAAATCACGCGGTGACTTTATGATAATGCAATAATGATTAACAATAAAAAAATATCGCACGGTAACGTGTGATGTCCGTACAGCAATCTTGCGGTGTATTAACGACGTGTCTTCGCGCTACAGTCTCTGTGAGGTCTTTCGATGCATGAAAAAAACCTATCTATAACATTTTTTGGGGGGGGGGGTATACAAAATTGCAAAGTCTTCGGTACTCTTAGTAATACTTTGTAAAGCATTGTGGGATTGAAGTAATTGCAATTTCTTAATCTTCCCTTTGTTTATTTCTTTTACTAAAAGATGTCTTATTAAACGTCTTTCAATTTGTCGAAAAACACGGCGGGGAATCATATGGCACACATATTTGATGGACACTCCAGAATAAAACACGTATAATTGTGACCCGTCACACATAAATGGACCATCTGGGAACTCTGTAAAATGACTATTTGAAAAACAGATTGGGTCCAGCACTGGTCAACCAGAGGTCGCATTTCAAAAATTCTTTTACTGGAAGGTAGATTGAACATTTTAGATTTAGAAAATAAGCAAATTGCAAAAAGTTTCGACCTTAGTCAGTTTGCGGAAACCGCGCAGTCTGACTAGGGTCGACACTTTACGCACTACCCAGATGGTCCCTTTTCGCGTGACGGGTCACATATGTATATAACTATTTTAAAACCCTACCCTTTTTAACCCTAACCCAAGACTAAGTTATTCGATTGACCGATCATCTTTCTTTAAATTTATCTCTCTGTTGGAAAACAAAAACAAAAAAGGAAGAAAAACAAACAGTTTTGCTAATTTAGATGGTGCTTTCGTAAACTAAAGGCGTTTTAATTCTTTTCAATTGAAGTCTCAAAATACTAATGTAGAATGAAAATACAGTTGGTTGGCGTAGATAAGTTTTGGACATTTATCAATCAAAGTTAATTATGTGCTTCTTTTCCTACGCCTTTAAACGATGCGATTGCCTTTCTGAAAATGTCATTTGAAACATGATAGCATTGGTGGGCATCAACCGACAATACGTGTAGCTGCTATGATATGTAGAGAACATACTGATGAGATCGGGTTGGTTCTTTATCGTGCTCAGTTTATAACACTGTCTCATGGAAACTCGATTTGGCGTGAAGACGTCCTATCCGAGGGGTCAGCTTAAGGTTCATGTAAAGGGTTTTTGAACCAAATTTAATGCTGCTTCTATTTGCAAACAAAAGATAGTTTGCTCAGCTAAACAATATATCAATTTGAAGCTATAGATGAGCACAATCAGTTGCACAACATTAGAGGCCCCCATCTCATAACAGAATAGCAAATCGTTATGGGGAAGGAATATTTTTTCAAAACCAAAAACTTCATTACATCTGGATAAAAATTGCCTAAATTTGAACAGAATGTAAACAAGGGTTCCTACTAGATACTACTACAACCATAGATATAAAACTCAGTCTCAAAAGGCTCTTTTGAAACAATCAATTTCCATTTATTTTGTCAACATACGTGTCAAACCGGTTTGGTCTGTTTTCAAAATAGATGTTAGGTATGGTGCAAAATCACACCATAATATTCTGAAATATTTTCTGCGATTTATTTCAAATTAAAGTTGTTGGTTTATTTAATTCAATTATCTATAATAGATAACACTATTTTTATCATTTTTTGAATTAGAAATTGATATATTGCTAAACAACCTTACAGGTATATAAACTATTGATGTTCATTTATGTTGTGATAACACATAATACCTTACATAAATCTACTCGTTTACAAAATTAGAATGACATATATAACATGTATGTTTGTAAGTCAGAATAATTTGCATGCTTAACTACGTTTTGGACCCGAGTTTTATACCAACGGCTGCCGTAGTACCTCGGTAGTAGTTTAGTCTGTACGTAGTTCAAAAAGTATAAGCCAATTTTATCCAACAGTCATGCAGTTGCTTGTTCTGTACAAAAAGACACTTTTCCACAATGTTTTGGCTATACCGCTATAGCTTTGACAGTCTTATGTTGCTTAACTGCTTGTGCTCATAAATAAGCTTCATTTTGATATATGATATACCTGGACATACTGCTTTTTCTTGGCAAATAAAGTTCCCTTAAAATTGGGTCTCAATACATGAAACTTAACACGATAGTAATATTCAAGGACTTACAATAGTGTTGCACTGACACCTAGAAATTGTCCGTGGTTCAAGTTATAAGTAAAGTCAATCAAGGGCTTTAATCAGAAATATCAAGATTTAAAATCGAAAGTTTTGCAATCAGTACCGATCAGAACTTGGTTAAAATGAGGAAAGGTGCCGTTTCATGCCTGCTGTTGCATTCAGCCTGAACTTGACATCGCCCGATCAAAGTTACAACATTTAGCCGCTCATCTGTTTAAAGTCTTTTATCGTACAAACACATGCTACTCTAATTTTACTTACCTTATAAATAGTTCTGTGGTGTCCGTGGTCGTAGTGGAAGGCCAGAGTATCGGGTCTTGTCACGGCAATGAAAATATCGTGTAAAAAACTTTCATTCATCATGGATTGGCCGCTTTTCGGTTCCATATTACATGATACTCAAATAGTTTTAATAAAACAATGGGATTACCTCTCAGAGTAATTTATAAACTATTTATTTTGTTAGTTGATTCGGTCCTTTAAAGACCGTTTATTCACGGTCCGATTTAGAGCCAAGCGTTTGGGTTCCGGCCGTCAATTAACACCCCCATCTCCTCACAAAATGGATAAAAAATTCTAACTTACCACTCATTAAGCAAACGAAATCAAATGATATACAAATGAGTAAGAAGATTCCTGTTCCCTTCCATACGAGTGTAACACAAGCCCCGTATTTGGGGGGGGGGGGGGGGGGGGGGGGGGGCGGGGGGGCCTGATGATACGATTTACAACAATTGGATTTCTCACACTCACCGTCTTATTTTTTCCGAAATGAATTTTTGCGAAATTCGAGAGAAAATTCCTTATTTCTCACTCTAATAACTGAATTGTAGTCTTGATCTTTAAATTGAGTGTGTTTTGTATAAAAGTATTTTAAATTCCTTGCATTACTATTTCCTTTTTGCTCTTTTGAAGTTGTTTTAAAAGAAATAACCACTTTTCGCGTTTCGATTTCTATAGATTTTAGAAAATTCATGGAACATTTTTGTTTGTTAATATTGAACAATAGTAATTATTTTGTTAGTGTGACCTCACACTTCATGTCTCATTTTTTAGGGTATGTCATAGCTACTGTGGAGTTGATGGGGACAGCTTTTCTAGTTATGCAACCTTAGAATGACTGTTTTGTTTTCCACCGGAAAAAAATATCAAGTTCCAAATTTAGTGGGTGTTCAAGACTGTTGCTTCCTAGGTCCACCAGTAATAAAGCAACAGGCCTTCACTAAGCCTTCACTTGCTTCCTGCCTTGACAAGAAAATGAGGTCGAGTTGGATATTTCAGACAAGAAAGCTAGATTGAGTGGGTAATACAAAAGTCAAGATATGATGAGTGAATAACACAGGTCTAGAATTTTTTGTTCCAACTTATGTTGTGGGTACTCATATGAATCATCTTAACAAGAACATCAGGGTTCAAAGAATTCAGAAAAAAACCACTCAAAGTCATCCTGCGGGGCAAGTGATTGAAAAGGTTACTTCAGTCCTGCCTTGCCTTTTATTCACCATGCAATCTTTTTTAAAAAAAAACTTACTTATATGTGAAGATATTATTTGAGAGTACAGACGAAACAAATGTACAAAATTGCAAGGGTCAAAAGCTTAAATACCAGTAAAATGATCTGGACCTTTGAAATGATTTCTACTTCTTTTACATGATACTGCTTTTCTGTCAGTCCTGACTATGACTAGCAGGCACTTTGACTGGCAACAGTAATAAATAAAAAGGGGGCTGTAATTTAGAAAGATTAAACAGATAAAATTAGTAGGGATTTTCATAAAAAGTGGCAAATATCAGATAAAATAAGTAGGGATTTTCATAAAAAGGGGGAAATATCACATAATAAAGGGGGGGATAAATATGATCTTTCTAAATTACTTAAGGTTGGCTAGCCTCACAGTGAATACTTCTAAACTAGGGCTAGATTGAGTATCATACAGGAGATCATTCCACAGCCGAATAGTTCTTGGGAGTAGGAGTTAGCATGATACTAATTTTAACTTAGGGGCCCAAGCTTCAAAAATTAAATATTCAACATAAGAGGCATAGGGATTTTCCCAAAACATCTAGGGGCCAAGCCTAAAATCTAGGGGCCATGGGCCACTGGGCCCCTGCTAGTCTTTTTCCCTGTGAAACTGGATTCTGGAGTAAGGTAGATGACAATTAAGGTTCCTGGTATAGGCAATATGATGGTGATCCACAATATGATGGCGATTTATTTGTAAACATAAAATAATGAGGATATGTTCATGTACATTTAAGGATCATGACTATATACGACAAAAGAAATAGTAGATATAAACAAAACATGTTAAAAACTATTTTTCTCAATGATTTTGAGATTAACATTTACAATATTGGGGTACTGTGTTATATCATGCATTAACTGGAAATTTATAATTAGAAATCAAAGTACATGACTGTATACAGATCAAGTTGTTTGAAACTTTTTTTCACTGTGAAATTTGTGGGAAAAGTATTTTCTGTATATTGATCACATTGACCATAAAAGTAGACATTATATTTTAGTGTCATTATTTCCCCACTTGTCCTAGTGGTCAACCATCTTCACGAGTCAAGGGGTATCGAATCGATAAGATCTTCTCGAATACCCCTTGACTGAATGAATAGGTATTTTTTGTACGATTTATTTTTAGCCGGCCAATCAAAAGGTCAAACGCGATTTCTGTGACTGCCAATTAGAGAGCTTCTTACAAACGACATCGGTACCTTTTAATCCCCATGGCAACCTGTTGTATTCCAACGACTGTGTAGATAACCCTTCATTCTTGGGTAAAGAAAATGCGTCGCATCGAAGATGCTAACCTTTAAGTACGTTTTTATTCGGTGACAGATAGATTTATAAAATCAACAAAATATAAGTCAGTTCCTTTTTATCAGAATGATAGGAATAGTAAGCCGAAAGTTTCCTCATTGTCCATCGTAAATGTTTCCAAAGCTCTCCCCCCTCTTAAATTAGTTCAAAAATGTGAGTTGAGAATTCAGACATTATCTTTCACACGTTTTGTATTTTTACCGACTAACAAAATAACATGAAATGATTTTGAGTTAATCTATCGCCCATATTGTTCCATAGAAGAATATTTTGGATAGCCTTCTCTCTCTCCCCCCCCCAAAAAAAATGTATGAAATAAAAATGAATAAAATTAATGGCCAGTTTTTTTTGGGTTTTTTTATTGAAAGCAAATATATTTCTATACAACATAGAATATAGTCAATGGGCGGCAAAACTACTTAATCATAACTTGAATAATCTGTAGTCACGAGATTTTGGACTACCCCACATTAAAATACGCATATATCATATATATTAGAGATAAAAATCAAATAATCCTTTTTTATTAGTCCCCTACTGGCGAAAGCCGAAGGGGACTATAGGTTTGCGCTCTGTCCGTCTGTCCGTCTGTCAGTCCGGATTTCAGTTTTCCGGACTTTTTTTCTTAACCCTTGGAGATATTGAGCTGATTTTTGGTATGTGAGTCCGCATCAATGAGTTACAGAATGAGGTTGAGTTTGGTTCCGGTCCATTGATTTTTGTAGAAGATACGGATGCTGGACTTAGAAAATTACCAGGAAATTTCAGTTTTCCTGACTTTTTTTCTTAACCCTTGGAGATATTGAGCTGATTTTTGGTATGTGAGTCTGCATCAATGAGTTACAGAATGAGTTTGAGTTTGGTTCCGGTCCTTTGATTTTTGTGAAAGATATGGATGCTGGACTTATAAAATTACCAGGAAATTTCAGTTTTCCGGACTTTTTTTCTTAACTCTTGGAGATATTGAGCTGATTTTTGGTATGCGAGTCCGCATCAATGAGTAACAGAACGAGTTTTAGTTTGGTTCCGGTCCATTAATTTTTGTGGAAGTTACAGATGCTGGACTTAGAAAATTACCAGGAAATTTCAGTTTTCCGGCTTTTTTTTCTTAACCCTTGGAGATATTGAGCTGATTTTTGGTATGTGAGTCCGCATTAATGAGTAACAGAATGAGTTTTAGTTTGGTTCCGGTCCATTGATTTTTGTGGAAGTTACGGATGCTGGACTTAGAAAATTACCAGGAAATTTCATTTTTCCGGCTTTTTTTTCTTACCCCTTGGAGATATTTAGCTGATTTTTGGTATTTCAGTCCACATCAATGAGTTACAGATCAAGTTCGAATTTGGTTCTGGTCCATTGGTTTTGTGGAAAATACAGATGCTGGACTTAGAAAATTACCAGGAAATTTCCGGATTTTTTTCTTTATCCTCAGAGATTTTTAGCTGATACATAAAATCTGATACAACTTATATTTTGGAGATGTAGTTATACCTTTATCACCAAAAAAGATACTGCTCTAGGGATATATATATATAAATCCGGCAGGGGACTTGGTATTGCCATGCAATACTTCCAAATGCTTGTTACAAATACATGTGTAATTCGATTTGGATTGGACATTGCGCATGGTTGCTTTGTTTTAAACTTCGTGAATAAGTCGTTTCATTGCAAATCTAAGTTTTAAATTTATCGCAACATTGTGACTACCTGCAATATTGGTACTTTTCAAATTAGAATTAATTCAAATAAATAAATAATGAAGACAAATTATAACAAAGAAAAAATAAATTGAGTAATTCTTCGGCTCCGACAATATTCTCACACGAGGTTTATTTTACACAGATAGAGGATTTTTACTAAAAATTGTTCTATTATTTTCTTTCTTTCTTTATTTTCATTTTTTATTCTCTTTATTTCTCTTGTCATTTAATGTGTTTAAAGAAAAGTCTGCTGGAAAAGAATGAGAAAAACTCCCGAAAAAAGAATTCATGTGAAAATTCAAATAAATTATCATTTCTAAATCATTTCTATTTATAAGACGGCTTAATTATTGAATTTATTCCAAATTTTAAATTTCGCGTACTTCAATATAGATGCATTCTACTATATTGGAGTATGAAATCGATAAGGTCTAAAACATTGAAAACTTAAACAGGTATTGATTTGATTAAATAACTTGAAAATTCAAATAAACATTGAAAAATCGTAATACACTGTCATCGAGGGTAGAAAAAGAAGAATTTGAGAACCTTTCAATGTACCATCAAATTATTAAAAGATATGTTGTCATTTGAACAGATATAGGAATTTTGATCAGTTTTTGTGATTGTCTATTTCAGTCTTGCTAAGTGTCACAATTACCTAAAATAGAAGGGGTTAAGCGCAATTTTAAGGGTTAATTTCACATCTGGAAGGTAGCCGCGGGGTATATTGATCTAACATACCTCCCGCTGTCGGACCTTTTTGTAAGAAGGTTACTGATTGGTCTGCCTCGTTTTCCGTTCTGTGACGTCACGCGTACAGAAATTACCCATTCAATCAGCCAAGGGTAAGATAAGTAAAACGTTCGTAACCCTTGGTTTGACAAGGTGGTGGTCAACTGACTAAGAACTTGTCCTCTGGAATTTCTTTCTCCAAAATTTGAGTGGATTCTTTGGGCTCTAGATGATGGCATTGAGCTTCTATGTGTTTTCTTTTTTTTTTTCATGCATAGGGGAAGGGTTCAGGGGGCTCTTAGTTTTGGGAAAGAGTGTCAAATGAGCTGTTACAGGGGAAAATCGGAAGTTGTGTAACTGATTTGACTTTAAAGCTTAAAATGTTTCAATAAACAATGTTAGAACCTTCTAAATGTTGAAATATTGATTTATGTGGGGGATTATTTCAATTTTGAGAAAACTGTTCCCAGACAGGAAACAGCCAATATTCTGCTCCACTTTCTTATGTAAAAAAAAACCCCTTGAGTTACCATAACACAGAACACCAATCAGTTTTGTTATTTGATTGTAAGTAAATTCTAACTCCGTAATTGAAGCTTTTTATATCTCTGATACTGTTGGAATTCATTTAAAACTTTAAATAACACATAAAAATCCTGTGTTTTGGGGATTCAAGATTGAAATGTCTTGTTAGGATGAAACCTGTGAGTACACACATTATAGTTTTATTTGGTAATATAGCACTCATTAAGATGTTGTTACCCACTCTACCTATCCTGGCTGGTACAAAGTAAATATGAAAATTATTCAAAAAATGATTAATTTTTCTTCCTTCTTCAGGGATGATGTATTTTCAGCAGTACTGAAGGTCTCATGTGAAGAAATAAAATGAATGTTCAGAAAAAGAGGGAGCTGTTGAAGAAAAATGTCCTTCAAGTATTATCAAGAAGACATAATGGGATCCCAATGGCAGATTTTTGGATTGAAGTTTCCAGAGAACTAGGTTATGAAATAAGAGAAAAGGATTACATGGTACCAAGGCTGTCCTACTTCTTTTATTTATGGGGTGGAGATCTTCGAGTGACAGATGATAGGGTTTATGTGAAGGATTACACAGTAGATGATTCTTCCCAAGCTGTTATTAATGTAGATGATTATGATGATGATGGTAGCGATGACGATAATGCCCTGGCAAACAGAAATGTAAGTGGATCGTCTCAATACATGGTACAAGATTCCAGTAACACATTATATGCTTATCCAAGTACAAGTTATTATGAGACTAGTCAACACCCTAGAGATAATGTTCATGACAATTTAAATGAGAGGCCAACAGCAATGGATTTGATGAAAAGAACGGGGTGTAGCTCAAATTCTTATGATCACATACAAAGTTTCCACACCCAAAGATCAAATTTCAATGATCACCTACAGACCTTTCACCCTCAAACCCATGAGAGTTCTCAAGGTCAAAATTACTATACAAATCATGATGCTTATGAGCAACAACAGCATCCAAGTAATTACAACAACAACGAGGAAAAAGGAAATAGAAGAGAGGCAGTATCTAATCAAACAGAAAGATATTCTACCAATCAAGATGAGGCCTACCCTCACCAACATGAAACAAGTGCAAGTGCATATCCACAAAGAAAATCAGGTAACAATAAAAGCGATAGTAACTTGAACAAACCAACCCAAGCTAAAAGTGCAATGGATTTACTTAAAAGGACAGGATCCGAGGGACAACCTAGAACTTCAAAAAAGAATGAATTCTACAAAAGTAAATACCTCACAAGCGAAGAACTTGAAAATCTACGAGGCTCAATTTTAGAGAAACTTGAAAAGCTCCCACAAGGAATCAAAGATATCAAGTTAAGAAAGTGTTTGAAGTTGAAGGATGAGTTGGAAAAAGCTTCAGAACAATGGGGTAGCTTTGAGAATTTTCTTCAGGAGCAAATGAGCGATGTTGTGGTAGTAAATGAAAAGAGACTGGTTTGTTTGCGCAGGTTTATAGATATGAACAGTCAGTGGCAAGAAGTGATAGATCTAACAGAGGATGGACCAAATGAAGGTAATTTCACCAATTTTCAGGTAATTTTCAGGGACCAGGGCTTGTAGTAATGTTTGAAATTGAGGGGTCATTGACTCCTAATCCGTGAAATTCTGGGGTCAAAACTTATTCTGAGGGGGCCAAAACAACAGAAAAGTCTATTTGTCAGTAGAATTTTACAGGTTTCTGTGTGAATTGACCTTTTCTTGTATTAGTATAAAGTTAAGAATTAATAAGTAGAATTTTAAACAGTATACAAGATACATGATTGAAAATTTGAGTGATAAAACCCAGATTTGACCCTTTGAATTTTCTCTCAAGGGGGTCAAAATGACCCCCTTGGAAGAAATTTCTAAGGGTCAAAATATGATATCATATTTTTGAGGGTCAAAACCCGGTTTAAGGGTCAAACACGAGCCCTGGGGACGCAGGTTTTGTGAGTTTGATACTCACATTAGTAGCCAGGACCCTGAAAACTATCTGATGTGAGTCCCAAAGATACCATGGGATTCTGCTTCCAAAAAGAATTGAAGACTGTTGAAACCAGTCTTCAATTCTTTTCTGAAGTTGAGCTCCAAATAATAGAGTATAAAATCAATTCTAATATATACTTTTTTTACCTTTAAACAGGAAAAAGGACCTGTTTTCAGGCCTGCAAGGGTTCCAGATAGGACAAAGTAATTTGACGATCTAAATCTCTTGTTTCTCTTCCAAACCCCATGTTGTGGGTACTCGTTAGAATTAAGTAATTAAAAATCAGCAATTCAGATAACAATGGGCGGTGTACAGGGGGCTCAGAGAGAACAATCAATACAATATCTGTAGGGATATTTTTGGATTAATTTCATGATCGGCCATGTCCCATTCATTTTTATGTGAAATCTAAGATTTTGATGGGCCATCTGATAAATTGATGGGCCATTAGGAAAAAGTGGTGGGCCCAATAATCCTAAATACCTATCCTAGATTAAATTAAGCATCAGATGTTAATAGATTACATATGGTGTCCATCCAAATCTGTAATTAGATTTAGTCTAAAACAAATAGTTTGTCCTCAAAATTAGTACAGCCCATCCCTAAATAACCGCTGGTCTGTAGATGTTATTAATTTGAGCAGTAAATCTGTGGATTTTAAAACGGTCAGTAGGCAGATTTGGCTGCAATGTCAAATACCTTTACATGAATAAATGATTATTTTACCAACCGTAATCAATGTTGCTTCTGTCTGTAGCGCGTAGTTATGGAGGTCGGACATTGCAGAGCATGACAACATTGCTGTATTTGCGTAGGTTTAAATCCAGTTACAGACTGAAATATTTAGAAATTTTCATTATGGTAATGAAAAAGACATTTGCTGCTGTAAAAGATGGGAGAATTAAGAATTCTATATACTTTTACCAAATTAAATTTTTATAATTTTGTAGAGATGGAAAAAAGTCATCATTCTAAAAGGTGGGATGAGCAAAACAACAGGCAAACACACCAGGAAATGCAAGGAAGTGTTCATCACCAGGAGCCATATCAGCAAAATCAGCAACAAGGACGATTTCAAGAATATATAGCTCAGGGTCCATCTCAAACATTTAATCAGCAAAACTCTCAACAGAACAATCAACAGGGGCAATCTCAGCAGGAACAAGTGATAAATCATCAAGGGTTCAGTCCTGGGATGGGACAATCAAATGCTCCACCCAGATTTCAAGGTTCTTTTGGTGATTTTGTCCAACTGAATGTTAAACCAATTGAAAAGAAAGAATTTGAGAAGCAGGATGTTGTTGTGATGCCGTTGAATATCCCTAGAAATATTCAACCTTTGCAAGACTTCATAGATTCAGTGGCGAGGGAATGTATTGATATGCTGGCAAACGCAAATGAATTTGTGATGGCTGAAAGAGTGGAGAAAATGCTGTTTCAAAGATTTCAAATAAACCACATCAGGCAGATAGGAATTAATCACATCACAAATCTACCCTGTATCTATGAGCTTAACAGACTTCTTAACAAGGTACATGGATATGTCATTGGCTTCATCAAGACTCGTCCTGTGTGTACACTTTTTGAGCTCAAGGATGCATTGAAATATTTCATCGGGAACATAGAGGACTTTAATCAACTCAAAATCGGTCCTCTGCAGCGCTCCCCTGTTGTTTTTCAGCATTTTAAGTTTCCACCAGATCAGGCAGAAATTCCAGAGATTACCAGTATAGATGTTCTAGAACACTTCAGGAACTACATGCATCGTGATAACCTGTGGTCAACCAAACCAGAACTAGAACCGTTCATGAATTATTTGGTGGAGCAGTATGAAGCAGACAGTGCCTACTATCTAGGGGTCAGAATAATTAGTCTTCCAATGGTAGCTTGGGTAAGGATATTTCCAACACTTTTTCAGCTTTCAAAGAGTTTAGATTGGTTAGAATCAAAAGAAATTGCAGGCCACAATGAAAAATGGGTGCCATATGAAATGTAACTACTGTATATGTTAGAAAGTATTGTTAGAAAAGAAGTTAAAATAAATTTCTTCTGCTTCAACAAAATACTTTCTCAAGTATAGTTAAAAACATCGTGAAATTGACAAAGTGAGTGATTTTTGAAATGATTTTTGAATGAAGTTGAATGAGTGCGATAAGTGAGTTCTGAGTGAAATTAAAAGGAGGTTATCCAATATTGCCAAATTTGTTCAGTAACTAGTTAATGCTTTCAGCTAGGACAATTATACTTCATAAAAACAATGATAAGATCATCTACTTTCAATTTGGTACATTGAAATTCCATTAGTAATTTCATTAGGCTGTAGGCTTTCTCTTTACCTTGCCTTTACCTTACCTTTTACATTTACTTGAAACAAAAATGTTTTTATATTTCTTTCTTTTTCCTAAATCGGACTGATATATATTAGATCATGGACTAACACATAGAAAAAATGACATTGAACTTTGATCTTTGATCAAGTGCTGTTTGTGACAAGCAGCAGTTTGTGCGAGCTAAAAATTAGCAACACTTAAAATCTCTATAATTCTAAATAAAAATTGAGCCGAGACAGGCTAGTCTACCGTATGTTACCATGGTAACACTATCTTCTTTCTGTGATTGTTCATGACTGAATTTTCAATGTATTTAATCTATCCATGTATGTGCTTTTGTTGTTTGATCTTTAGAGTTGAATTTTCAAGAGACCAATCTCTTACAGAAAAACTTTGCCTTTTAATATTTTTTTTTTAAATTTACTCACAAAGAATTGATGAACTAAATGACCATGTGAAAAATGCAACTTAACATTTTGATTCTTTTATAAATTTCAGTATGTAAATAATTTTCTTAATTTTCGGTTGCCTACATGAGATATGTGATGATTTATCATTGATTTATCATAATTACAGTAAAACTTGTATTAATCGACTACTTAGGGGACCACCAAAAAGAGGTCACTAAAGTGAATTGTCACTTGATACATGTTTTGTTCTCAAATAAGAAATATAATTATGATTGAATATGTATATTATTGGGATTTTCTCAAAAATCTTATGTTGTAAATTGTATTTATTGTAAATACTACAATAAATTGTATTTAAAGATATTTGGGTTTATGGAAGGAGATTTTTAAAATGGTCACATAATAAAATTGGTCGCTTAATACATATGGTCACTCGAGCAAGATTGACTGTACATAATATGATTTATTTGTACTAATCTTGTTTTAATCATTTGATTTCACTTTGAAATAGCATGTATATGATGGTCATTATTTTGTGTGTTACAGATCCTAAGAAGGGCACACCAAGACTCGATGAGAAACAAACGACAAGCCTTTGAGTATTACAGTGATTTAGTGAGACAAGAAGTAGAGGATGCATTCAGGTTGGCTTCTCAGGACTTGTGTAATCCTTTTAAATACAGTCAAACCTGTCTATATTGACCAATGAAGGGACTAGCTCACATAAGGCAATGGCTTCTTGAGAAAATAAGAACTATATAATTGGTGCAACCAAGTTAATTAAAGGCGACTGATGGATAAATAATAATTGACTGAATTTTGATCTTTGATTCCTTGACCAATGAAAATGAAATGGGTGAAGAAAAGCAATTAATAGTATATTATATTTGTATTGATAAAAGCACAAAGTTTTTAACCCTTCCTCTGCCCGAAATCTGAACGAGATCTCATCCTGAACCACTGGACTGATTTTCTATACCAGACTTTTCCTTTGATGACCCTCTTCAAAAATTGTTGGCAAAATTTTGATAAGCTCATAAATATGGGGGTGGCTTATTTTGAGTCTCCTCTGTAATTAATTTGTGAGCAGGGTCTATTATCACTGTTATCATTCTTGGAATAACATCTCTTCAACAATTGGGCAAATGTGAATGAAAATTAGCGAAAAAATTCTTCGATTAGATACACTGGACTGGGCAATTTAGGGCCATTCTGGCCCCCTTGTTATGTACATGATGATGAAACTCAGTGATACTAATCTTTTTACACCTATCAAAATCAAGTTCAAACTTGTGAAAGAATTGCTGTTTCTTATGCATTAGGTTTTCACAAACACATCTCGTTTTCAGAAAGTTCCGAGCCTGTATGCTACAGACGGGTGAAGGTGAGGATATGGAGGTGCGTAGCCATTACCTACGTATGAGACCTGACGATGTCATACTTGAAGTGTTTGAAAAATTCAACTATCTGATGACCAATGCAAGTATGAGAGAGACTAACCGAGGACATCAGAGGAAAATGTGTAGAGTAATAGAGGTAATGAATAATTATTGTTTTATGACATGCTGAGGGGTTTAGCACATCTTGTAATTTACAAATCATAATAAAACATAACTGTTACTAAATCCTTAATTTGTTTGTTTTAATAAGGTTTTTCGAATAGATAAAATTTCAATAATGAAATTATTTTTGTTGATTTGCCCAAGGGTGTGGAATTCCCCTGCCCGATTTATCTGACACGGGCTTTTCCACTTGTGGGCAAGTGCACTTTGTCTGTGATACAATACTAAAAGAAGACCTAGGAGAAAAGTCATCCTAATGTTTGTATCAAAAGCAGAAAATATTGTCTGTAATAAAGAAATACTTGGTTACAGCATTTTCTTCATTAAAAACAATGTTTTTCTCAATAATTATCGATTCATTTTTTTGTGGACAAGTTTGATCCTGGACAAATAGGAAATGGACTTTTACTTGTTCATGGACAAGTGAAGAAAAGTTGTATTTCCACACCCCATGATTTGCCGTATTCCAAAAAATGATTTAAAGAGTGACATAAGTGACCATGAATATATCAAAGTTATTCTTTACATTTGTCTTCCATGGTATATGTGCTGAAAGAATTGGATGGTGATGGTGATTGGCGGCACTCATTCTTTCCAACTATTTGTCTTGCATTAATGAGTTGATAATCATAGATCTAAGTAAGATAGCAGCTGGAGGCTAGGAAAGGATGGAATGGTAAAACTTGTGTGAGAAATAGGTGCTCTAGCCACCAAAATATAACTGAAAGTTTGTTGAAAGTGGTGTAAAACCCCATTCAAGCAAACAAAAATTTGCTAGTGCCAGGCAAAGGTTCAGGCTGAGGTTGACAGTCAATCTTTTGCCTGACCATAGAACTTATGCTTGTGGATAAATTCTGCACTTATGGGTAAATTCTAATGAACATGTTTATAACCATTTTTCATTGTTTGAAGAAACCCTAAAGTGGACCAACAAGTCTAGACCTTTGCCTATGACAAGTAGAGCTTGCATGAGTACTTGAATACCCAGGTATCAGGAAGGGTAACATTCCTACCCGTGTCCATTATCCATTACCTGAATACTGTATAAGCAGTTTTAAGCACTATCTACCTAAGGGGATCAACAGTCTTCAATTCTTTTCTGAAGTTGAACACCAGAAGGTCCTGCTGACTAACATGAGATAGTTTGAGAGACTTCGCTACTTATTTGCGATTTACAGACTTATAACTCTATGTTCATCCCCCACCCTTCCTCCCCCTCCCACTTTACAGAAATCCTGGACTAGCAATCTATATATTTAGTTAATAAAATAAATATATAGACAGAAATCATGGTACTCTAGTACCTGCAGGTAAAGAGATGTCAGGCCCAGGTACAAAATTATACAAGCTCAGCTCTAATCACAACTTGTCCAAAGACATCCATTCAAAAGTTACCAAGGTATAATAGCTATACTTTAACCATCTTGACCCATAGAACCATTCACTAGAATTTGTGTATGGAAATCATTCTAAGTAAACTATTCCATATTTTATAGGAGTACATCAATCTGATCAGAAACAACCCTATTTGTCGTGTTATGTTCCATCTGTCCATCTGTATGTCCTACTTGAGTGTAGAGGAGACAGTCCTGGCCATCTTAAACCCGAGAGAGGAAAATGACAAGGAGTCTTCAAATAAGGAGAAAACTAGGGAAGTCAAACCTCCTCCTAGAAGAGGTACAGTAGATTGTTTAATGCCCCAAAATAAAGAGGTTTACCATTTTCCATAGTTTTAAGGGAAGTCAGGTTTATGACTCACAAATAAGTAGCCAGGAAAACTGCAAGTCCCCTTGGGACTCAATTTTAGAGAAAAATTGAAGACAGTTAAGTGAGATACTTATTTCTAGGTATCATGATGCATAATTCTTATTATTGCATAAAATGTACATTTTCTGGTTATTAAAGGCATACATAAATGGGCAAACCGGGGCTTTAACAGGAAAAAACCATGCATTAATTGGAAAATTAACATTCCTTTAATGCCAGCCTTTTTTTCACTTGAAAATCCTCGATCTTTCCCTTTACACTTTATCGATTTTAAAGACGCTGATCTTTTTCTAGAGGATAACTCTAGATGCATTTTGTTCAAATTATGCCCCTTTTTTTACTTGGATTTTTGTCTACCATCCAGCACTAAACAGCCGAGTGTAGGCACCGGTAGGCGGTGGTCTTGTTGAAAACTCTGGGATTATCTCAATTAATAGACTCTTTACTAAGATCTACATTGAATTTGTTGGTAATAATTCACATAGGCTTTCCTTTGCTTCTAGATAAACTTAAAGACCTAATCAAGACCTACATAGAGAGATGTTTAAATGCTGGATCTCTGAGTCTAACCCATCTAGACAGGATTGAGGAAAAATTGCTTGTAGAATTTGGGTTTGCAGATTTTCATATGATGGGTTATGGGCGCTTCCTACAGTTTCTGGTTTCAGACAATAAACAGGTAACTGGCTTTCTTTTATTATTCCATAAGGATATATTTTTGATTTGGTATAAGGTAAATTAAATTTGCATTGAATGAACAACGATGTCTACTTTTTCTTGAATCGCTAAACCATGAGTGAAAATAAGCTTATGTTATTGACATTAGGAAAGCTTTGAATAGCCATTCAAGTGAATGGAACCATATTGATGGTTTCTTCACTTTTATCTGCAATTTTGTAATGCTGAAAGTTTTGTTCGAGGAGCTTTTCTCTTATGATTATCGGGATTATTTGTTATTAGAATTTTCTTTTAGTCCCCCTCCCCCTTATTAGCTCTGTTAATTACATGGTCTACATCAATGTCCTTTATGAAGCAGATGGCCTTGTGCTAGGATTAGAATCAGTAAAATGTCCATGAAAAGTCTGTTTAAACCTTCTCATTCTATTCACAGCATACCCCTGATGTACACAAAGCAACTTTGGCAGACAGTATACACTAAGATCAGCCTGCACAGTTGTGCAGTCTGATCTTAGCCTACACTGTCTGCTTTCTACATTAAAAAGATAAAAGCTGTCAGTGAAAATTGAGTCAGACTGGTTAAAGAGTCTTTAATAAAAGGCAATTTGTTTCAAAACATAATTTAGAATCCGCAGGACAAGTGTTTAATCTGATCAGATTAACAATGCCTGACATGCAGGAGTTTATTAAACAGTGTAAATTTCGCAGCGTAACACTGTATAATTAAAGGTCCTTGATGAAGCTGGGGGTCTTGTACAAGGATCAGGTTCTGTAGGAGGAGTCCATGATAGAGTCTATAGACCAAATCAAGCTGATGTACAGGAATTCATAAGTATAATTAATGCTGTTTTCACCATATAATACAGGTCCTTGATGAAACTGGGGGCATTGTGCTAGGATCAGGTTCTGTAGAAGGAGTCCATGATAGTGTCTATAAACCAGAACAAATTGTTGTACAGGAATTTTTATATATGTATAAATCTGTTTTCACCATAAAATTTAAGGTTCTAGATGAAGCTGGGGGCCTTGTGCTAGGATCAGGTTCTGTAGGAGGAGTCCATGATAGCGTCTATAAACCAGACCAAACTGATGTACAGGAGTTCATAAGTATATATAAAGCTGTTTTCACCATAAAATTTAAGGTTCTAGATGAAGCTGGGGGCCTTGTGCTAGGATCAGGTTCTGTAGGAGGAGTCCATGATAGCGTCTATAAACTAGATCAAGCTGATGTACAGGAGTTCATTAAACAGTGTTCATTTTTGCTACTAATATACAGTGGAATATCTATATGTCGAACTTGGGGGGACTCACCAAAAAACTTCGACGTATAGAAAGTTCGACGAAGAGATAAAAGGCGATCTTCGGGACGAAGACATATGCGGCCATCATCACACTTAGGTACGACCGAAACTGGTGGCGAAATGACGGACGTATTTGATTATCGTGATGAATTAATCGAATATAAAAGATGATACTTATATTTATTTACATTTTTATTTGTTTATAAACATCATATAAAACATTCATTTAAATCACAAAGTAAAAACATGTTCAAACAAGCCATCTATTTACAAATTTACATGTGCTCACATGTACTATTAGATCTATGAGACCATGACTTTTGTGTTAGAAGTTTACAATTCACGTTTCTCAAGCATAAACATATCTGATAATGATTTCTGCATATACAATTTCCGCGACAAATCATTCCCCGATTGGTTACCCAGTCCTTCCTTGGGTACGTCATGTTGGTCGATGTTGATGGCTATCCCCCCGTGTCTACCGGGTACTTCAACAATCAAGCCCCGTGTAGCATTGGCTTTACATGCTTCCGTTGTCAATGAGAATTACAAATTCAACGTCGTAGGTCACATGCATTTTCCGACCCTTTTCATTTCAAAACAATAAATCATTTAATCTTTCACATTCTCTATCTGTTACAAATAATCAAACCCAATCAGGTAAACAATCGATATCCAATACTGAGATCGCGCGTGTCAATTACTGTGGTTGGCAGGTCGAATGAGTGAAAAACTACCTCGATTGCAATTTACATCAATCAAGGTTGGGGTTCGTCGTAAAGAGGTGATAATGCACACAATAGTGATGGGACCTTGAAATTGGTTCGACGTACGGAAAAAATTCGAACATGATAACGACGTATGTAGGTTGAAATACATAGAAATAAAGAGTAAATAGATCGGGACTTAAAAAATACTTTGACGTAGAGATAACTTCGTCTTATGGACATTCGACGTAAAATTTTGACTGTATAATTAAAGATCCTAGATGAAGCTGGAGTCCATGATAGCGTCTATAAACCAGATCAAACTGATGTACAGGAGTTCAAAAAACAGTGTAAATTTTGTAATTAATATATAATTAAAGGTCCTTGATGAAGCTGGGGGCCTTGTACTAGGATCAGGTTCTGTAGCAGGAGTCCATGATAGCGTCTATAAACCAGACAAAACTGATGTATAGGAGTTTATTAAACAGGGTTCATTTTGTAATTAATATATAATTAAAGGTCCTAGATGAAGCTGGTGGTCTTGTACTAGGATCAAGTTCTGTAGGAGGAGTCCATGATAGTCTCTATAAACCAGAACAAGCTGATGTACAGAGTTTTATTAGTGTATATAATGCCAATTAATATATATCTAATTAATCAATATATTATGATGCTGTTTTCGCCTTATAATTAAAGGTCCTAGATGAAGCAGGTGGCCTTGTTCTAAGATCAGGCTATGTAGGAGGAGTCCATGATAGTGTCTATAAACCAGAACAAACTAATGTACAGGAGTTTTATTAGTATACTGTAAACGGCTTTATATTGGGGGTGTCCACATTTGGCGGTTTTTCAGTTTTGATTTACTGGGGGTGATTGATTTTGGCGCATCTAACATGTACCGCCAAAATAAAACGTCTCACCTATATTTCATTTTTCCTCGTTTAAAACCTTGAAAGTATGAGAAAGCCAATTTTCTAGAGTAGTGTCAGTTTTTACAAACTAAACAATAGTTTGTTAGAGTAATAATTCGGTTACATGTTTTTCACACAATTTCTCCTTGATTTTCGTTACAACATTTAAACCAACTTGAATCTAGAATTTTGGAATAAGTTTTTATTAGACATTTACAAACATCGTCAGCTGATTTTCTTATTCCAATTCGAATAAGAATGGCCTGTATATCGTTTAAATAAAGTTAATCAATATAACCTTAAAAGTACATCGTGCAAGATAACATTTTCCATACAGTACAGGAATTTTTTATTTCATAATGGCAAATATTGGGGGCGGATTAATATTGGCACATCTTATCTTGACCGCCAATATAGCCAAAATAAAACAACCGCCAAAATTACCCCGTTTACAGTATTTAATGCCAATTGATATATGATTATCTAATTAATTAATTATCATAATACTGTTTTCACCATATAATTAAAGGTCCTTGATGAAGCTGGTGGTCTTGTACTAGGATCAAGTTCTGTTGGAGGAGTCCATGATAGTCTCTATAAACCAGATCAAACTGATGTACAAGAGTTTTATTAGTATATATAATGCTTATTAATATATATCTAATTAATTAATATATTGTAATGCTGTTTTCACCATATAATTTAAGGTTCTAGATGAAGCTGGGGGCCTTGTACTAGGATCAGGTTGTGTAGGAGGAGTCCATGATAGTGTGTATAAACTAGATCAAACTGATGTACAGGAATTTATAAGTATATAATGCTGTTTCAACCATATAATACAGGTCCTTGATGAAGCTGGTGGCCTTGTTCTAGAATCAGGTTCTGTAGGAGGTGTCCATGATAGTGTCTATAAACCAGATCAAACTGATGTACAGGAGTTTATTAAATAGTGTTCATTTTGTAATGAATATATTATGCTGATTTCACCGTATAATTGAAGGTCCTAGATGAAGCTGGGGGCCTTGTACTAGGATCAGGTTCTGTTGGAGGAGTCCATAATAGTGTCTATAAACCAGATCAGGCTGATGTACAGGAGTTTATTAAACAGTGTTCATTTTGTAATTAATATATAATTAAAGGTCCTTGATGAAGCTGGGGGCCTAATACTAGGATCAGGTTCTGTTGGAGGAGTCCATGATAGTGTCTATAAACCAGATCAAACTGATGTACAGGAGTTTATTAAACAGTGTTCATTTTGTAATTAATATATAATTAAAGGTCCTTGATGAAGCTGGGGGCCTTATACTAGGATCAGGTTCTGTTGGAGGAGTCCATGATAGTGTCTATAAACCAGATCAAACTGATGTACAGGAGTTTATTAAACAGTGTTCATTTTGTAATTAATATATAATTAAAGGTCCTAGATGAAGCTGGTGGTCTTGTACTAGGATCAGGTTCTGTAGGAGGAGTCCATGATAGTGTCTATAAACCAGATCAAACTGATGTGCAAGAGTTCATAAAACAGTGTAAAGCATGTGGACTATCACAGGTATAATTATTTGAAGTTCTGTTTACAATAGTGGTGAAACGGTTAACCGATTTACAGATATACCGCGTTTCATAGAGAAAATACAAAACCGGTTCAACTTTTACTGAACCGGTTTTCTTCAGTACACTTACTAATTATTTTCTATTTGAAATAAAAACCTATTTTCCTCAAAATCTATTGCTAAACGTGTTCATTTTCTAACGAGTTCCTACATACAAAACAATCTCCGAAAGTGAAAGTGGAACTTTTTTTCAACAGGCGATGTTGCCAGTTTAAAGGTAAATTGTTACACCGACATTATCTCGCGTTGTATCTAAGCTGCAGCAGAGGGGGAATCACGCAATTATTTGTATTTGATCTTGAGAATAAAGATTGTCGAGCCAGAATTACACAACTAATTGTGACAAAAAATAAATTACAATGATGGACAAAACTAGTTGCAATAATGCTTTACCAGATTAAAATGTAGGCAGTTTTTACAGTCCATTTACTATGAGAATTGCGGATCAAAACGTACAATTAAAAATGTCCTTGTATGAACTTATTCATAAGCTTAGACAAATAGCGAGTAATGGAAGTTGCAAAGGTCCATATGATTAACAAAATTTAAAATCGGGAATAAACATGTTAAACTGACTTTTCTGCTTCACAAGTTCACAACTATTTAAGAAAATACAAATATCTTATCATTTCTCAATAGTAAAAGATAGCCTGTCCTATAAATTTATGAGAGGGTCCTTTGATTATGACAGCGTCAGTCTGCCTTGGAGATTGACCCACTGAAATAGCTTGCCTCTCTCAGAGATATTGACCTAGTTTCCCAGTCACTGATACTCTTATCATTTTTTGCCTTTTTATGCTAGTAGAAACCTTTCTCACTAATTAATTTCCTATCAATTTAAAAAGAAATAAAGAAGACTTGTTTTGGTTATTTTGTTGTTGATATTTTTTTATTTCCATAAATCAATTTTTTGAATACGTAAATACGTAATATGCAATATGCTTTTTAGCTCGACTATTCGAAGAATAGGGGGGCTATTCCAGTCACCCGGGCGTCAGCGTCGGCATCGGCGTCGGCGTAATGCTTTGGTTAAGTTTTTACGTGCAAGTGTTTAAAATCTCTGTTTCTATTAAAGCTATTGCTTTGAAACTTTGCACATGCTTCTGTGATCATAATATCAGCATCTAGACAAAGATTCATTACTCTGATATTGAATTTAGTGGAATTTAACCCTTTTCGGACTTAGAAATCTTGGTTAAGTTTTTACGTGCAAATGTTGTTATCTGTAATATTTCTGTTTCTATTAAAGCTATTGCTTTGCAACTTTACACATGCTTCTGTGACCATAATATCAGCCTCTTGACAATGATTCATTACTCTGATATTGAATTTTATGGAATTTTAACCCTTTTCGGACTTAGAAAATCTTGGTTAAGTTTTTACGTGCAAATGTTGTATTTCTGTAATATCTCTACTTCTACTAAAGCTATTGCTTTGAAACTTTGCACATGCTTTTGTGACCATAATATCAGCCTCTAGACAAAGATTCAATACTCTCATTTTGAATTAAATGGAATTTTAACCCTTTTCGGACTTAGAAATCTTGGTTAAGTTTTTATGTGCAAATGTTGTACATCAGTTATAGCTCTATTTCTACTTAGGCTTTTGCTTGGAAACTCTACACATGCTTCAGTTAACATGATATCACCCTCTTGACAAAGATTTATTACTCTGATATTGAATGAAGTGGAATTTTAACCTTTTCAGACTCAGAAATTCTTGGTTAAGTTTTTACGTGCAAATGTTGTACATCAGTTATATCTCTAATTCTATTAAAGCTATTGCTTTCAAACTTTGCACATGCTTCAATGTTCATAACAACAGCCTCTTAATAAAGATTAAATTCTCTGGTATAGAATTTAGTGGATTTATAACCCTTTATGGACTTAGAAATTCTTGGTTAAGTTTTTACGTGCAAATGTTGTATTTGTGTAATATCTCTATTTCTACTACAGCTGTTGCTTGGAAACTTTACACATGCTTCTTTGACCATAATATTAGCCCACAGAAAAAGATTCATTACTCTGATATTTAATTTAGTGGAATTTTAACCCTTTTTGGCCTTAGAAAATCTTGGTTAAGTTTTTACGTGCAAATGTTTTATGTTAGTTGTATATCTGTTCCTACTTAAGCTATTGCTTTGAAACTCTGCACATGCTTCTGTGACCATAATATCAGCCTCTAGATAAAGATTCTTTTCTCTTGACTTTCATTTTATTGAATTTCCAATGTCGATATTGATTTGCTGTTACTATCCAGCACTAGGAATAGTCGAGCTTCGCTGTCCTCCGACAGCTCTTGTTAGTGTATTGTTTCACCCCTAGTTTACAAAAACTGCTTAAAATGAGGTTGGCTTTTTTGGTTACTTCATAAGGACACCTTTCATAATAATAATAATGCTGGGCAAAGAAATCAAGGAGTTATTGATCCCCTTAACAATTACTTTCTTTGAATTTGAATTCCACAAAATATTTTTACAGTTAAAATAATTTATACATATGAATGTGTCTTTTTATATTGATTCTTCTACATAGAACCTTTATAAAGACTTGCAGGAATCTATGATTAAATATAGTGCATGGAATGGATTAATAAAAATTCAAGGAGTCAAAAATGACCTCCTAGCAAAAACTTTTGAGAGTCAAAAATAGGATATGTTCAGAATTTTTAAGGTCAAAACGCTGTTTTAAAGTTCAAACACGAGCCTTGTGATCAACTGCTTAATTATTTCTGGCTTTGTGCACAGGTAATAGATTTATGGAACAGATATTTCATATATTTGAGAAATAGTTAAGAAAATGAATAAGAGGGGTAAAAATGTTTATCCTTTATCTATTTCGAAAAAATGGACTTCCAGCCAATCAGCCTTTGAAATTTGAATATAAAATGATATTAATTGCCAGCTTAGTGAGATCATAGGAATAGAATAATGTCTTTCTTTGAATAATCTAATGGTAATTTAATGATTCTTAAAGCATTTAATTTTGCTAAGGGAGGACTCAAAGGTGAGCGATATAGGACCATCATGGTCCTCTTGTTATCTATTTTGAAAAATGGACTTCTAGCCAATCAGGCTTTAAATTCTGATTATTAAATGATTTTAATTTACAGCCAAGTGAGATAGAGGACACCTTCTGTAAACATTACTGTGTGAAAGAATTGCGTCACCTTGGTTACGGTAACATCACAAGACTGATAAGCCACGTTGACAAACACAAACAGGGACTGTACTCTGATTTTACCGTCTTCTATCAATCTACACTTACAAGACCAACAGGGTGAGGATTTTTGTATGAAAGTCATCATAGTTATTTTTAGAATTCTAACAAATTGCCAAAATACTGATGCAATTATGATAAACCCAAATCAAACAAAGCAGATTATTATAATTGCTATTGTCATAGCATTGTGTCCGCCATGCCCACATCCATCCGTGCATCTTTTGTTAAACTTTTTATGCCCCCGTATCGAGAGATCGGGGGCATATTGTTTTACTCATGTCCGTCTGTATGTCTGTCCGTCTGTCTGTCTGTCCGTCCGTCTGTCCGAAAACTTAACCTTGCCAATATTTTCAAGCCTATTCAAGATACAAAGCTAATATTTGGCATGATGATAGATCTCAATGATCCGCATCCGCTGGTACCAAAGTCAAGGTCATGTGACAAGGTCAAGGTCATCTGTCAAGGTCAAACTTTGAAAACTTAACCCGAAAACTTAACCTTGCCAATATCTTCAAGCCTATTCAAGAAACAAAGCTAATATTTGGCATGATGATAGATCTCAATGATCCGCGTCTGCTGGTACCAAAGTCAAGGTCATGTGACAAGGTCAAGGTCATCTGTCAAGGTCAAAATTTGAAAATTTAACCCGAAAACTTAACCTTGCCAATATCTTCAAGCCTATTCAAGATACAAAGCTAATATTTGGCATGATGATAGATCTCAATGATCGGCATCCGCTGGTACCAAAGTCAAGGTCATGTGACAAGGTCAAGGTCATCTGTCAAGGTCAAACTTTGAAAACTTAACCCGAAAACTTAACCTTGCCAATATCTTCAAGCCTATTCAAGATACAAAGCTAATATTTGGCATGATGATAGATCTCAATGATCCACATCCACTGGTACCAAAGTCAAGGTCATGTGACAAGGTCAAGGTCATCTGTCAAGATCAAACTTTGAAAAAAAATGCCGCTACGGGGGCATTCGTGTTTCACAAACACATCTTGTTCTTAAAAAATCTTCTCCTCAGAAACTACTGAATGAATTTCAACCAAACTTAACAGGAATGATCCTTGGGTGACCCTCTTTCAAAGTTGTTAAAGAAATTTTGATTCATTGAAAAACATGTATTTAATTGACATGTCTTATTTCCAAATACGGTAAAAAAGTGAGTTTTCTCAGATTCTAATTGATGGATACCAATTAAACTTTACATAAATGATCCTTGGGTGACCTTTTATCAGTCTATGAAGAATTATTGTGATCGGATGAAAAATATGTATTTTATGGGTGGAGCTCATTTTGCTATATGTTATATAGTGGAAACTTTTAAAGTCATTTTCTCAGAATGTAATTGATGGTTATCTACCAAATTTCACTTGAATGATCCTTGAGTGACCCTTTATCAGTCAACCACAAATAGTGAAAACTTTGAAAATCATTTTCAACATCAGTAGAACCCAAAATATTTAATCAAAGTGCTGTCAGCACTGTAAATCTGGCATCATTGAGAGGCTGGGATAGTGCAATAGTTCGTCAATCAAAAGGGCTCAAGTTTGGACAATAAAAGTTGGTAAAATATTTGCCCAATTTGTGAGTTTTTTTGTCCTAACACTCCATCTTTTCGAGGACATCGTCAGCTCATCCAAATGGAGTTTACAGAATTATATCCACTCAACTTGAGAGATATGTCATAAAACATTTCAATTCAACCTGAGACTGAACCCAGTTCAACTAAGACTGATTATCCAACATGCTACCAATTGCACTATATGGTCCGACGTCAAGGGGGGTAGAACCGGAATCAATTTGATGCCCGAGGGAAGCATTTATATAGAGGCAGATAATGGCAAATCCCGGTCATGTCTCTGCAGTGTATAGGCACAGTAACAGTAGAGATGCCAAAATTGAACATGAAATTTCAACAAAATTATTTAGCCTTGGTCCAGTGGACTGGAAAAGCCCTTTTTGGCTCAGAGAGAGATAAAAGTTTGAACACAATGGGGAACGATTTTATCCAGTAAACAATGACGCAATATCGGACGAATATTATTTCGTAGGCGTTGTTATAAACCTCATAACTATAGCTTGAGTAAAGCTGTAGTAACGATATATATATAACAGCACTGATGGTTTATCAAAACGTAATGGTAATCCTAGGCCTTAGCGCAGTTTGTAACTCACCTGCCTCTCATTCGAGAGGTCCCGGGTTCGATACTCGGCCGCGGCAAATACCCTTTCAGACAAAAATGTCGTCCATCAATGGTTTGATATCGCGAACCTATGTGATGGAGCAGCTGGAGGCTGAGTAAGGGTGTTGTGGTAGTACTGGTATAAGAGACAATAGGTATCCATGGTTAGGTGCTCCAGCCGCTCAATATGACCACATCAGTCAAAAACAGCGTAAACCGTAACAAACTGATCAAAATCAACCCAATGGCAAAGAAATCTGTGCTAAAAATAGACTAGGATTAAACCA
Organism: Fragum whitleyi; assembly: GCA_948146395.1. Lineage (NCBI taxonomy): Eukaryota > Metazoa > Mollusca > Bivalvia > Cardiida > Cardiidae > Fragum > Fragum whitleyi. The sequence continues at coordinate 41,483,421 of OX411552.1, forward strand.
TGGCAACTATAGAAGCAGACGATTCCAGCAGACGACAAATGAAGAAAGAACTAGAGACGAAGGTAAACGGAGCGGAAGGAGGAGTGTGGAATTGTTGTTGTTGTTCTTTTATGAAATATAAGAAGTTGTTTCCCTTTTTTCATAATGTATCCCCTCCACAGGGGTAGACATTGATCACATTAAACAGGCTTTAGAACAATAAATTAGAGCAGCATGAAGATAATTTCAATTCCTTTACTCAACCGAAAAGCTTGTAAAAAACGCTGAAAATACTAATTGATAATTACTAAAAACAAAAATTACATCAAATTATGTAAAAGCCTCTTCCTTTTTGTCGCAACTGAAAAGGCCATATTTGAGTTGTTTGTCTTGAACAAATAGCTCAGTGGATAACACGCAAAATGTAAGTGTCCAGCCTCGGTAAGCGTGGGTTTTGACCACGTGATAATCATAACAGAATTTGATTGGTTGTCAGCCCTACAACTGGTAAATGACCGTTTGAGAAAAAAATCAGAGCAGTACTATTATAAGTGCTACAAATTTATTATACAGTTAACCTATTGTATGTTTCAACTCCTTTACTCAACCGAAAATCTTGTCATAAACACTGAAAATACTAACTTGTAATTACTAAAAGTGAAAATTACATCAAATTTTGTATTAGCCTCTTCTTTATTTGTCACAAAAGTAAATGAGATAAAAAAAAAGTTTGTAAATTAGATAGAAAAAAAAAAGTTTGTAGATTGAGACTGAAAAGGCAGTTTCTTCGGTGTTTGAAAACACATAGTTTGGCTCGAACACATTGCTCAGAAGATAAAGGTAAAAAGTAGTGTGTCCAACAGATTGGATGTCTGGAAAACAGTATATATAATTTCGGGCTTCACAGCCGGATTTAAAAATCTAGTCAAAACATTGATTTGATATGACTAGAATTTCAAGCCTGTGGAGCGACTCAAGCCATTCATGGCTTTCTAGTTTGATCAACTTTAATTTTAGGATAAACAAACCATGACTTTACCAATGTTAAACACTTAATATTCTAGAAATTAGAAGTACTGGTATACTTTTATATCAAACTTTATGAAGTAAAAGCTGTTTAAAAAAAATTTGATTGGCCATGAAAATTATACAAAACATATTTTTGTAGTTCTTCAAGACAGAATTTGAAGGTTGGAGTACTAGGGCATCAAACCAGAGACCTGGCCAAGATATGTCTACACAACTGTCCATTGCTTGAAGATCTGGCAGAATGGAGTCAGTGGAGTCTGGTGTTTGAACCTGAGTTGGGGAAATTGAAGGATTTTATACAGAAATATGGAGGGGTGACTAACAAAACATTAGAAGGTAAGTTGTATATCATCTTAAGATTTAGAAATTTAAGAACTTTATTGATAAATATGGAGGGGCAACATACAGTATATTAGAGGGTGAGTTGTATATTTTGCTGAATAGAGTTGGGAAAATTAAAGGGCTTTATATAGAAATATGTTTGGATGAGAAATAAAAGCTAGGAAGATGAACTGAACAGTATTCTGACCAGGTTTGAAGAAATTGAGGTACTTTATGGAGGTTTGACTAGCAAATCTTTGGATATCCAATTGACAATTTAACTTAGCTTGAGAAATCAAAAGCATTTATACAGAAATATAGAGATTGACTCGAGCATGGTTTGCTCAGTCAGAAACTTTGTCTGGCTTGTTGGCCGAATGGTTAGCATGTTCGACTTGTAACCTGGGGGTTGTGCGTTCAAGCCCCAGCTGAGGCAGGTACTGTATTTGCGCAGGACACTTTACAGTCAGAGCCCCAGTCCACCCTGCTGTTAAAGTAGGTAGCAGTTGTTGGAAACCATTTCCTCTCTTTCTGTGTGCAAGATAAGATCAGGAATGAGGTAGGACCTCAATGGAAATAAGAGTCATTTAAGCCATTATCTTGTTATATTTGAGTAAAAAAAAGAAGAAAAAAATACCTTAGTCCTCAATTCTATGGTGATGAGTTTGGTTCCCTCCCAAATGGTAACTTTCATCAGATATTTGACAAAAGGTAAATTCAGTAAGAACAATTGCTTTCCTACTACACTAAGACAAAATACAATACAAAGCAAAAAAGAGATTAAGTTTAGTTGTCAATTGGCTCTTGTATATTTAATTTTATGTTTAATTGAGTTTATCTTATGTACTCAAAAGTATATAATAACCAAAAATTTATATTTGATGTGTTTTAAATTTCTTTTTGTCAATCTACTTTAAGGAGGTAGACTTGCCACTCTGGACTTCCTTGCTCTAGAGACCAAACCTGGAGTTTTATTGAAGACTGTGTCAAATACATCACCTGAGCTCATAGCTGAAGCTTTGGAGAGGAAAGATGTATTCAGTTTTTGTGGACATTTAGTTTCTATGGTGATAGCTTATAAAGGTGTCAACAATCTACCTAAAGCTCTGATAGCAGGACATATAAAGACAGTCTTGTTACAGTTACATGCTGATGAGCCTTCGGAAACACAAGGTAAGTAAAAACAATTATCCCTTCTAAGCATGGTTGTTTTGGACAAAATTGACAAAGTACTGTCATCATCATGTTTGAGAAGTCAATGACAAACTTGACCTATGCCCTAAACATATTTAGAATTAGAGGATTTGCTTGTTACTTTTATACCCCCCCAAAAACTATTGTTGGGGTTACATATGAGTCAATTTGTCAGTCAGTCAATCTGTCCGTTGGTCAGTCCGTCCTTCTGTACTTTTTTTGTATCTGCTCAATTTCCCAGAAACTAATCAGAAGATTTCATTCAAACTTTACAGATTTGATCAGTATAAAGCAGAGATGTGCATGTGATATTTTGGTTACAGTCCATTGACTTTTGATAGAGTTATGGCCCTTTGATGGAAAAAGCTTTTCATTTTTTGACAGCCACTTGAAGGGGGTTTAGGTCCAATTTGTAACAGTCTAGTTTCAAAATTGTTCCTCTCCTATAACACTTTGAAGCGTAAAATTTTAACGGCCATCAAATTGCTATTGGTAACGCCTCAGACCTGCATTCAAAAGGTCCAGGGTTGATCCCTGATAGTGGCACTCATCCTTTCTGACTATTTGTCTCTTGGCAATGAGTTGATAATGGTAGACATATGTGAGCTAGCATCTGGAGGCTGGAAAATGATAAAATGGTTGAACTAGCGTGAAAAATACCATGAATGCAATGTTAGGTGCTTCAGCCTGTGAGCGATATTTCCAACAATTTCAAATATGTGCAAAGCAAAGACTCTGATCAGCCTGTGCATCCACTATGTCTTTGCTTTGCTTTCAGTAGATAGATAAGGTTCAAAGTATCTGTAGGTCATCAGGTAACTTTATATTTACAGTATTTGGCTGTCAACGCTTCTCAATGTTTGCACCTCGCGAATGTTTCAAATGTTACGCACAGGCTCAAATGTGTTTCTGCTTTAATGTTCACAGGGTCATTAATCAGCAACGAGAACTCAGCTTGCCGGTTTGCTCTAGATTGTTTGTTAAGAATACCCACTGACATCTGTGTGAGTCTAGCAGATGACTTGTTCCTTTCTCCCCTTGGACAAGTTGTGGGTTCAACCAAATTCAAACAGATTCTTGTACAGCTGTGTAAAATCAATGAACTGAACCAGTTGACAAAGTTAGGGTGTTTGCTTGGAGTACAAGAGTGGACAAACTTGGTGTCTAAAAAATGTGTGTTATCAGAGAATTCTATACTGAAAGCACCTCTGGAAGTTGAAGAGTTCTTTGGAGAGGAGGAGCAAGACCAGGTAATTGTAGGAAAGGATTTTTTTGTATTTTCTAAGAAACTAAACTGAAGAATTACTTGGCAACAAGTCATCTTTTAACTATTCAAGCTGTTGTTACAACATTTTGCCTAGCCACTGAGAAAATAGTGATTTGTAGTTGGATATTTTTTTTCTCTCACAAATGGAATTTATTATTATCAAAGATAATACAAGCCATATTTTTTTATTTAGAGTAAATAAAAGCCATATATGAATTATTTTATATTTGCTATAGACTGCTTGAATTCAATATAGACTAGCTCTGAAATAGCATATATTTTATTGAAGTTTCCTATGTGAAATCCTTGATTATAAATGGACCTTAATTTTTAATTTGTAATAACAATTTTTTAATACTAGCTTCCGACAGCACTGGTACTGTCATCAAGTGAATCCTACAAATTGAACTTAAATTGATTGCAGCTTTCCCAGTGAAAGCTAGTGTTATAAACCCTTTATTATACTGAACTTTTAGAAGAAAGAAAAATCACTGTTCATACTTTCTAGGTCAAAGGTCAAGCTGCCACCACTGGTGATGATAATGATGATGATGATGATGATGATGATGACAGTGATGATAATGACTCAGACACTGATGAAATAGATGAGATACTAGAAGGGGATAAGGCAGATGTTGGCAATCATGAACCAAAGGTCAAGGATGAAAGTAAGGCTAAAGTCAAGGTCGATGAAGATGAAACTGCTGACAAGGGAGATAATGAACAAGCCTCTTTGGACAAAGGAAATGAAGATGGTGAGAAAATTTTGTCTATTAGCTCAAAGTCAAAATCCTATAACTATGAAATGAACTAGGCAGAGGACTTTATGAAGTCTTTGTTGAGCACTCTTGCCTTGGGCAAGACATTAGTGCTCTGTTGGTGCATCCATCAGAGTTGGTCCATGTCATAAATCTTTTTATATTATGACCTACGTCGCTGGAGTGAAATAACCCTTTGAATATTTTTTATATTACATGGGTGTTATTACACAAGAGGAATAATTATGCAAATGAGCTCAGAGCAAATAGCAACGCTATTTTGTAACTGCGAAAATGAGGTCATAATCTATGTTTTGTGACGTCATTTTTAAACAGCATTATAAGTTTTTCGGAAAATTGAAACATTGAATTTCAAGAATTTTGATGATTTTTAGCTAAAATTTTGGTCATATTAAAAACAGAATATAAAATTTGTGCTCATAAAATACAGAATTTATAAAACTCATCATCTAAAACAGATAAAAACTCGGCACAGCCTTGTTTTTATCTGTTTATAGATGACTTGTTTAATAAATTCAGTATTCAATGACCACTCATTCAATATCCTCTATAAATATGGATGAATATCTTAACTTGCCAAAATTGTTCCTTTCATTGAGTAGATGTCCTATTTTTGATAGTGTTTGTTCTGTACCTCAAAGGTCAAGGTCACACTAGAACAGAAATAAATAAAAAACCAACAAAAAAAACGCCATCTTGTTCTAAAATATTAATTTTATGTGAAACCTTTATAGGTGGTGTTGATGAAGATGTATCTATGGAAACAGACAATGAGAAAGACAAGGTCAAGGTCAGAACTTGTGAGGACATTATAAATGAAATAAGGAAAGATGAATTTGGTGTTGGAGTGCATCTGAGTGAAGATGGACAAAGGTTAATGAGGGTAAGATTATTGATAAAAGTTATGTAGGTCAAGGTCAGAACTTGTGAGGATATTATCAATGAAACCAGGAAAGATGAACTAGGTGTTGGAGTGCATCTGAGTGAAGATGGACAAAGGTTGATGAGGGTAAGGATATAAATAAGAGTAATGTAGGTCAAGGTCAGAACTTGTGAGGATATTATCAATGAAATAAGGAAAGGTGAATTTGGTGTTGGAGTGCATCTGAGTGAAGCTGGACAAAGTTTGATGAGGGTAAGGTCATAAGTTAAATTAATTTAGTTCAAGGTCACAGCTTTTGAGAATATTACAGTCAACATCTGATGCATCATCCTTTGGAATTTTTTTGAATTTCACAGTGCATTTTTCATCCATAAGAAGGAAATTCTTAGTTGGTTAGTTGGTGATTCAATTTTCAAAAAGGGCAAAATTTACTATAACAGGCTCAGGGGTCCATATAAGACGTGGTGAAACAAGTCTATAATATTTGTTTCACTGTAAAACCCCATGTTGTGGGTACTCATTTGAATCGTCTCGATGAGACGTTTCAAATGAGTACCAACAAGATAGGGTTTGAGTAAGGATTAATGAAATATTTCAATTTGAAAACCAAAATAATTCCTCTATCTGTAGCTCTATCAGACTCAGGGGTCTAGATAAGAGGGGATAAAACAAGTCTATAAAATTTATTACTTTAAAACCCCATGTTGTGGGTACTCATTTGAAACGTCTACAAACAAAATAGGGTTTGAGTAAGAATTAATGAAATATTTCAATTAGAAAACCAAATTACCCCCTCTATCTGTAGCTCTGCTTGAGGCTGTATTTTATTTAGGGTGCTATTCTTCTATATGAAAAGGAAAGTAAGCTTAAGTTAAAGTATGATTTTCAAGAAACTGACATTTTTGTTATAATGACATTTTTCAGGGAATGAACATGGTCTGCTTTTAAATAATTTTACAGGTTCAGCAAGAAAGGTTAGGAAGGAGTTTGGACAGATTATCGAAGGACCTTTACAGCAAGGACACACATTTTGTCCTTGAACTTGTCCAGAATGCTGATGACAACAGTTACCATGACGATTTATTGAACAATGTGAATGATGTCTGTCCGTCTGTCAAGTTTGTTATCAACGAGGAAAGTGTTTGTGTACGGAATAATGAACTTGGTTTTCAAGAAAAAGATGTCCGAGCTCTCTGTGATGTTGGTAGAAGTACAAAAGGAAAACACAAGTTTGGATATATAGGTAAATAACAAATGTGAATAAATGAAAAAGGGTGATGAACAAATAAAAATGACTAATATATCACTAGGCAACTGATATGTTTTCCCCCAGATAAACAAAGGACAGATGAAAAATGACTTCTTTGAACATGGTTTTTAGGGACACAGGTTTTGCGCATCTGAGACGCAAAAATAAGTAGCCAGGATCCTCAAAACGATGTGATGTGAATCCCATATAACCTCTGGGGATCAACTTCAGAAAAGAATTGAAGACTGCTTTAAACAGTCTTCATTTAATTCGTGAAGTTGTGCTCCACCCAAATATTAATATCAATCAATTTCTTTACCTTTAACAAGGGAATAACTTTAACTCTACACAAGATACAAGATAATAGCTTAAAAAAGTAGACTATAGCCTGGAACCCCACTGTATCGATCTACTTAGCATTAACTGATAAAAAGCGATTATAATATCAATCTTGCCTAAATTCATAAATATTTCCAAATAAGTTTATGCTTTAACTTACCACAAAGCAGAAAATGGTAGTCCTTACACAGTTATTTAGCATAAAAATGACTACAATAAGCAGCCATATCAAATTGAGGGAATTTTGAAGCCACTCCATTGTATCGATGTATTGTTGGAAATGATGTCAAAACTTACAATATGGAGCCTAATCAGTACCAAGATTATTGCATTTGAATTGAATGATATGTTATAAAGGATTGGCGAGTTTTCTTTTCCGGAACACAGTAGTTTTTCATGACATTTTAAATTGTTTTGACTACCGCTAGTTCTTTAATTTCAACAAGAACCTTTTTACCAATCAGTTTAGAATTGAAGACAAGAATGTAGCACCTTTCTAATATTTCTTGACATCTAAGTCCTTATAAGTTACTCGTGAACAAGTCATCTATATTAAACTGGAATTTTGGAATTTTGGTAAAAATATCCAAAGATTTGTTAATAGATCGATACAGTGGATAGATCGATACACTGAGGTTTGAGTATACCTAAAGCAGGGACTTCTAAAATTTAAGAAAGGACACTTAAGATCCCAATAATTGAGTCCTTTTGACACTATTTTGTTGATGTCAGTCTAAAACCTCGTTTGAATAACCAATGCTTAGTAAAAGTTAGTACTTAAGTAATGCATGATACTTGCATTTATGAAGTAATGTCCCATTTCATTACTCCCTCATTTTGTCTAAGATTCTTTAAAAAAAACTTGACCTGTGATACATGTACCAACACCCTCCTTTTCCCAGGGATTTAAGGAACACATGTTTTATGAGTCTGAGACTCCCATATAAGCAGCCAGGACCCTCAAAACTATCTGATGTGAGTCCCATGGTTCCCCTTTGGATAGGGATCAAACTCAGAATAGATTTGAAAACAGGCTTCAAATCTTTTCTGACGTTGAGGGCCAAGAAATTTAACAGGTAATAGCTCTAAATGTACAGAAAAACTAGAGCATTGCTTTTAAAGAAATGGTCTTCATCTAAAACAGGGACTCCAAACCTCATTGAAGACCCCAAACATGCCAATGGTTGAGTCCTTTGGACCCTGTTTTGTTGATGTCAGATTTAAACCCCGTTTTCCCCACATTTGAACACCAATTATAATATGACCTTTGATCTGTTAGTGATTTTAACATTGTTGAATATTTTTGATATTTCACAGGTGTTATTACACTAGTGAAATAACTATGCACATGAGCTTATATTGTAAAGCAGCACTATTTTACATGATTTTAACATTGTTGAATATTTTTGATATTTCACAGGTGTTATTACACTAGTGAAATAACTATGCACATGAGCTTATATTGTAAAGCAGCACTATTTTACATAGAAAATGACATCAAAATGGCTTCTTGATGCCATTTAATAAAACTCGTAAGTTAATTCACTGAAACATTTAACCAAAGAATTTCAAGAATTTTGTTGATTTTTCACAAATCTTAATGTCAAATTATAAATAGGATATCAAATTCGTGTTAATAAGATATCAAATAGATGACTTATCTATTAAATTTTGTATTAATGACCACTCTTTAAATAATAATTATCCTCTATTTATGCTATTAATTCCAGGTCAGAAAGGTATTGGGTTTAAGTCTGTATTCCGTGTAACAGACACACCAGAGATTCATTCAAATGGTTACCATATTAAATTTGATGTCAACAGTGGACCTATGGGATACATTCTACCTCACTGGTCTCCAAATTTAGACAGAGTAGATGAGAAGTGAGTTATTATAATTTGCTCATGGATATTTCATGTCCTTAGTCAAGAAGTCGGTGTCATCTTCTTGATCAAGAGGCCCTGAGTTTGATTCTTTTGAGCAGCTATCCATATTGGTTCTTATCTTGGCTCACACATTCTGTGTGAGCACTGGATCATTTCCAGAACACAGAATCAAGAGGGATTAATCTTAGTTGAAAGAACTTTCAAATCAATGTAAAATAAATGGATTTAAAACTATATAATAAAATGTTTAAAATAAGTTACTCTTCCTTTTCTATTAATGTTTTCAAGCTTGATCAATGTAAGATGCTGTGAACTCTTTGTCCTATGAAAAATGTTGAGTTTTAAACAAGAAACATTTCTTAAATATTGGAAAATGAAAGATTTTGAAGGGATACCAATGCAGGTGAGAAAAATTTGTAATTTCTAGATTGATGGATTAAGATGGTGGACCCATAATAGATGTGCAACATTTTGGAAGTCATGAACTTGAATAGTGTTAACCAAGGTTTCCAAATGAAATCGTAAGAAACTTTGGTTAACATTATGAAAGATCAAGAGTAAAATGTTGCAGAATTATTGCAGGTCCACTACCTTAATAGTTTTATTTTCTGCTACATGTTTCTGCAAAGTTGAAGTGGTTACTTTGATTATCTTGAATCTATAGTCCTAAATTAACACAATTTTAACAATCTCTTTTGTGAATGTATATTTAGAAAATGGTTAAGCCCTCAAATGAACTTGTTCATCTAAATATTATTTAGCTGGAAAACCAACATTCTGCTAATCCTTAAGCCAGAGACGAAACAACAAGCAAGGACTCTAGCTGCCAGATTCAATGATATTCATCCTTCTTTGCTGCTCTTCCTACACAGATTAAGAGAGATCACCATTGAAAATAAGGTAGTCATAAATTCAGTTTCAGTATTCATTACAGCTATTTAACCTTTACGATTGCTTATGAAATTCCCAACAATAGATTGAAAGAATGAATTGCTCCTTTTAATAGGAGATTCTGGATAAAAGCAACATAAGTAATCACTAATTGGAGTCACTATGAATAGTATTCCATTGTATTTTGCCAAGAAGTTTATACATGTATGCCTTTTAATTTAAAATCTTGAAGAACTTGGATCATTCTCTGCAAATTATTTTAATTATGATCATTCTTATGTTTTAAAGTCTGGTAATGTATTATGAATACTTTCTTCCATGCTTTTTGGTGGATTATCGACAAATAACGGTAGATTATCTTTTTGTAAAGTCACTGTCTAACCAGTGAAATCATTAAAAACTTGTATCGTTCATTTCACCATATCTGACGTCATTTAAGTGGAGCCAAATAAGTGACATCACCAAGAACATTTCATAGCAATCAGGTGCAAAATGACATGCTTTACATAATTTTTCTTAAGATTTTCACATCTCATTTTTGCATTAAAGAAATAGAATAATCATTTGTATTTTGGAATAAGATCGATTGATATTTCATTTTGTGAACAACAAAGCTAAATTTTAACTTGTGGCCTTGCCACTCATGAAAATATGGCTTTTGTTGTTCACAAAATAAGATATCAATCAATCTTACTCTGAAAAAAATGATAATCCTCTTTAATAGCTCACCTGAGCACGAAGTGCTCAAGGTGAGCTATTGTGATCGTAGAATGTCCGTCATCAGTCGTGCGTCGTCCATCGTCCACAATTTCTTTAAACATCTTCTCCTCCTAAACCAGTGGGCCAATCTTGATGAAACTTGGCAGGGATATTCCTTGGGTCAAGCTCTACCAAAGTTGTTCAAATAAATGAAATCCACCCTTAACTTTCCCTTTATCCTTAACAAAAAGGGTGAAAATATGAAAATCTTTAAAAATCTTCTTCTCTGAAACCAGAAAGCAGACAGCTTTCATATTTAGTATGTAGTATCATCTAGTTGACCTCTACCAAGTTTGTTCTTGGACCTTGGGGTCATATTTGGGCTTTGCACGGGTGCATCCCTTTATCTCTTATGAACACGAAGGGTAAAAAAATGAAAATCTTCAAAAATCTTCTTCTATGAAACCAGAAGGCAGACAGCTTTCATATCTAGTATGTAGCATCATCTAGTTGACCTCTACCAAGTTTGTTCATATCAAGACCCTAGGATCATAATTGGGCTCCACCCAGACGCAACCCTTTTTACATAGAATCAAAGAGCGAAAATCTTTTAAAATCTTCTTTAATCAAAACCAGAGTGCACACTGCTTTCATATTGGGTATGTAGCATCAACTAGTTGGCCGCTACCAAATTTGTTCATATCAGACCCTTGGGTCATATTTGGGCTCCACCTGGGCGCATCCCTTTCAGCTCATTTGAGCATGATGGGTGAAAATAGGAAAACCTTCAAAAATCTTCTTCTCTGAAACCAGAGGGCAGTATGGACCTCTTCCAAGTTTGTTCATATTAAGACCCCTGGGTCACATTTGGGGTCGACCTGGGTGCATCCCTTTTTACATAGAATCAAAGAGCAAAGAAGCATATCTGTCTTTCTCTTAGCTGAAAACATTCCATGGTATTGATCTTAGGCAATTATCTTCTTTTTGACATCTGCCTATCTAATTAATGTGATTGTGATGTCCCAGGGGTCAAGGAGACTCAGGTGAGCGATCTAGGACCATCTTGGTCCTCTTGTCTTTTTTCCAGGTTGAAAACTCTGTGCAGACAATGAGAAGACGAGATGTTGGCAACAATATTGTAGAAATACAACACAACTCGGGTCTCGATCGTTGGTTGGTGGCGAAGAAAATGCTGGATGCTTCTAAAATATCATCGCAAGCCAAATCAGGAGCTGAAGTGGAATCTACTGAAATAGCTCTGGCATTCCCAATTAGACCAGCTGGCCAGAAATTAAGCATGCAAAGACTTCCACCAAAGCAACTTGTCTTTGCATTCTTACCACTGAGAAGTTACGGGTTCAGATTTATCGTCCAAGGAGATTTTGATGTGCCGTCCAGTCGTGAAGATGTTGATCGAGATAGCTCCTGGAACCAGTGGCTGAGAAACGAGATTCATACCCTGTTTCTGGATTCATTGGACATGTTCAAGAACCATAAAGATTTCAATTCTATAGAAGCTGTTGTGTCTTATCTGCAATTTGTCCCGATGGAAGACGAGGTTTTAGATTTTTTTAAGCCTGTAGCATCAGACATCTTGAAGAAATTGAAAGCCAGACCCTGTGTTCCAACACAGCCAAATAATCAAGGTAAGATTTAGACATAAGTAAGTTCAAATTCCTGCACATTTTATTTGCTTTACTGATTTTAATCTGATTTTAGTACATCAGAAATTTGGAAAATTCATTTTTAGAAAAATCTAAGAGAGTGGAATTGAAACATGTTAATGGACCCATATGAGTCTGAACCCTTGTCATGCTGAACCCAGAATATTCCTGTTTTTGCAGGAGGGATAGCCAAAGATCAGCCTACACATATGTGTAGTCTGATCTTAGTATATAGGGCCTGCTTATCCTTTTCAAAAAGAATAATTTAAGGTTAAATAATATTTAAAAGAAATACCGACTCACAAGCAGAGCCTCCAGTGCTTTGAGCACATTGATTATTATAAAATGCTATTTTATCTCAGAATGACAAGGGTTTAGGTAGTGGGACCATAATAGTTTCACAATGTTCAGGAGGCAATAAACTTGAATTGTGTTAACTGAGGTTTCCAAATGATTTTCATTAGGAAACATCAGATAATAGGAAACCTGGGATAACACTGTTAAAGTTCATTGCTTCCAAAACATTGCGAATCTATTATAGGTCCACTACCTTAAAGGAAGGAAAATGGTATAGGTTCGGATGAAACTGCTCCTCAAGTAGTGTTTCAAATCACAATCGATAATCGGTTTTAGTTGGAAGACTAAATCAACTAATGATTGTTTGTACAATCCTTTTCTGAAAAATTTATAAAAACAGCGCTCCAAGTGTCATCCTTTGAAGAATCTAATGTGAAAGTTTAGTTAAAACTCATGACCTAAAGACTCTTTCTGCAGATTTTTCTTCCAATTTTATGGCTCAGCATGGAACAGCTGTAACTGCCCATAAACATAAAGGCAGTTACAACTGTTTCATGCTGAGCCATCAAACTGATGTCAGTTTTGAAAACAATATATAATTGCTTTCGTTTATGTGTTAGGATCTGGGAGCTTGTGGATAAAGGAATTACTCATATTAACTCTAAAAAATATATTTTGATAAGTTTTACTGTCTTTGTTTTCGGTTACTAATATTTATTTTCCAATTTCTGTCTCTTTCAAAACTTTATGGAAAATAGTGACAACAGAAACTTGACCAAACTTACTTTTCAAAGAACTGTTCTTTTGCTTTAGACTTTAAACATTGTTTATGGTATTTATGCTTTGATACTTATCATTCACTAGACCTATGTGAGATAGCAGCTGAAGGCTAGGAAAGAATGGTTATACTGGTGAGAGAAATACCAGGAATCCATTGTTATATAACTGAAATAACTGAAAAAATGTTGAAAGTGGCGTAAAACTCCATTCAATCAATCGTATCATTCTCTCACTTCAGGTGTGACAAGCTGGAAGATACCTTCCCAGACAGTCCAAGTTCGAGACCCACTTGTGCGCAGCGTCATCACTTCAGAGTTATTACAAACCCATCTTAACCTGTATTACCTTCACCCTGATGTGGCCTCCATGTTGAACCCGACCTTAATCTCTTGTCTTGGTATTGAGACCTTGACCTCAGAGCATCTGTTCCAAATTGGAAAAGCTCTGATAGTTGCAATGAATGGATGCTGTGGTAAGAAATAGGATGTTTGCATTTAGTTAAATGTGTAAAAATATACACCAGTATTTTTATGATGCCCTGCATTGATGAGATATGGGTATATTGTTCAACCTGTGTCTGTCTGTCTGTCTGCAAAAAAAAAAAATAAAAAGCCTAACATTACCGATTACTCAAAGACTATTTGAGATAAAATGCTGATATTTAGTATGATCATAGATCTCATTAATATGCATCTACTTATACTAAGGTCAAGAGTATCTGACAAGGTCAAGGTCACCTACCAAGGTCAAACTTGTGACTGCCTCGGTGGCCTAGTGGTAAATGCACTCGACCCGTGACCAGGAGGTCCGTGGTTCGAGCCCCACTGTCGCCGAGGTGTGTTTATGGGCAAAACACTTAATAGCCAGCCCCAGTTCACCCAGCTGTAAAAATGGGTAGCAGTGGGTTTAAACCACTGCCTCTCTCTCGGGGACGTGAAAACATCAGGATTGAGCGTTCGAGAGCGATTCTATAAGCTTAAGCTTTCGTCGCAATCGAACTGAAATAAATTAGTATAAACTAAACTTGTGAAAATTTGACTTTTTGGGGGCATTAATGTTAAAAATTACATTTTGTTTATGACCATGTAAATTCTCGGTTCATAAGTTCAAACCATGTTTTGGTCAACTATTGTGCAACATAGGTCATTGCAACATGTGTCATTGAATTCCACTAATGGGAGAATATTGGTTCATCTAAGTGGTATTGGCAGCTGGTGGCTAAGATGAATAGTTTTGGGTGTACTTGTGTAAGAAACTATAGGTTACCATGGGAAGTTACACCAGCTGCCATGATATTATGGCAAACATTGAAAGTGGTATTAAGCCCTAAACAAACAAACAAATTATCTTCTTCTAAAATAAGATTGTCCATCAACTGAACATTGTATTCTACCTTTTGAAGTTGAAGATATTGTCTGTATTCGGACAATGTTTTAAGGAATTCCAGGACTTGAGTAGTGTAAGTGAGTAATAGATTTTAGGGTACAAGTGTCTTTTATCATGCAATGAAGCCTGTATTGACCTGATATCACATACCTGATAATATAAAATGGAGTCAGGCAGTCTATTTTTAGAAACAATTTGCATTTTCACGATCATAACCAGAATGACCTTAACCTGAATTTCTTGGGATTTTATAACCCCCACCTACAGGAGGGGGTATACTGGATTTGCCTTGGCTGACCATCCGTCCATCTGTCTGGCTGTCTGTCGGTAGACACAATTTTGTCCGGGAGTGTTCTCAGAGACTTGTATAGCTACAGCTTTGAAATTAATACATAGTGTGTATTTGCATATGAAGTTGTGCACCTGAATTTTGAAGCCCCTTCTCATGGTTGCTGAATTATCTCCCCTTGAACTTGTAATTTTCACTAAATTATTGTTGTCTTGAGCATTTTCCTACACTATTATATGTACTTACTTGAAATTAATACATATTGTGCATCTGCATTTGAAGTTATGCAATTTTGTATCAGTCCGCTTTGTGACAGTTATAGTAAAGGTTTGGTAAAAATTGAAGCCTCATCTTGCTAAATTCTCCCATGCTCGACCAGATAGCATATTGTTTAAAGGGGCTGATATATTCTCATTCTCTATTTTTATCCCCCGCCGTTTTCGGCGAAGGGATATAGTAATGGTCTCCGTCCATCATTCTGTGGATCCGAGGTTCCGTCACTAAACTTGTCTGGAGCGTATCTCCTAAAGTATAATAGCTATCAACTTGAATTTTTATGGGTGGATGGATCTCATGGAAGAGAAGTGCAGTGCACAAGAACTTCAACTCTTGCTTTCATAATTTTGGAGTAATTGCCCTTTGTTATTTTTTTACCAAACCTTAACTAGAACTGTCGCAAAGCAGACTGATACCCCCCAACCAGGGCATAGTCCTACCAGCGCTATTTCCCAGCATAAGTACTTTCAGTACATGATCTACTGCAAATTTACGGGAATGGTCGTATCCAAGCTGTTCGAACTTGTGACCAGACCCCTTTGCCTAAGTTTATATATGTATATATGAGATAATTCTGTATATTTGTAAAAAAAAATTGGCAATAAAATATGTTAAACAGAAGATACAGACTATGGTCAGACTGCATATTTGTGTAGACTGAATCTGACTTTGATAAGCCTGCACATTTATCAAGGGTCCAGATAAGAGGGGGTAAAGCCAGTGAAGGGTTGTTGTTTCAAAAATGAAACCCTGATCCCCACAGTCAGGGAAAAGTGAGGGAGAAATGAAAAAAAAAAAAATTCAAGATCAGGGAAATGTCAGGGAATTTTGAAATTAGTCAGAGAAATTTAGAATTAAGGCATTAGTCAGCGAAAAGACAGTGAATATCACAATCAAATGTAGTAATCATAAAGTAAGTCACTAGTTGAGATAAAACAACAAATGGCTTTGGCAGTTTCTTCTAAAAAAAGTATAGGTGTGTTTTTCATTGTATCTTATTGGAAAGCATGAAGAGAGAAAGAATGCCTATGAGACAGGTTGTAGAGTCATGGAAAAAGATTAACAAATTTTATCTAAGGGGCCAAGACTGCGAAATTCAATAATTGACATTAAGGGAATATACATTTTCTCCAATTATTTAGGGGCCCAACCCAAAATATAGGGGCCATTGGTGACTTGTACCTTGCTTGAATTCACAATTGAGTTTTGTCCAAAAATCCTTTACGGAACTGGATCAAAGTGCTTGTTCGGCTATTAGTCCCTTTTGCAACAGATTTAGTCAATAAAATCTGAATAATGGTAAGGTTTTGCTGAAGGGGTGGAAAGAGAACAACATTTGTTTTTGTACAGGGAAAAGTCAGTGAAAAGTCAGGGGATTTTACTTTATGAATTTTGTGGGAACCTTGATAATGTTGCAGTAACTCATTTTCAAATGAAACATAGGATTTAAGTAAGGACATGTAAAATATTTGAAATTGAAGTCCGAAATCCCCCCTCTATCTATAGCTCTGATTTGTTCAGACTGATCTTAGGTTATGCATCCTACCAACTATAGACTATTGAGAGTTAAGGTAGTATACCCCATAATAGTTCCGCAACTTTTTGGAAGTAATTAACTTTAACAGTGTTAACCAAGGTTTCCTAATGACTTTCATTAGGAAACGTCGATCAACATTGTGAAAGTTCATGAGTGCTGAAATGTTGTGGATCTTTTATGGTTCCGCTGCCTTAAGACTGAAAAATTGATTTACAGTAAATTCTCCATTTACAGGTACAAATGATGATATCATTCTCATTTCCAAATGGTTAGCGTGTATATACAGAAGCCAGGATGAGTTTCATGATGACCATAACATTCAGACATGGCTCAGGGCTCTAAGAATGTTGCCCCTGAGTGATGGCAAATTGCTATCTTTAGATGAGAATACTATCTTCTTCCCAATACAACAGACTGAGAGTGACAAACAGGAAGATTTAGGTAGGTGCTTTTGTACAGTGATTTTGCTGAATGTGTATGGGACTATTGTGGCTTTGATGTTGATAAATAAGTATCATTACAAAACACTCACAATAAAATAACATAATGGAAAACATGTTAAAACTGACCATTCTTTCTTGTTCTTTAGTAATTATGCACTCCTTTGAAGAAGAGGGGGTTGCCTGTTTATTGCTTTGCACTTTTTGGTCGGTTGGTCAGTCCGTTCATTGACCGGTTTTTTTTTGTCCAGAGCATATCTCAAAAAGCATGCAGACTAGAATCATGAAACTTCATAGGTGGATAGATCTCATTTAGGAGAAGTGCAGTGCACATGAGCCATAACTCCTCTCATAATATTTTGTGAGTTATTCCCCTTTATTGATTGACAAAGAATTGGCTATTGAACTACTTTTATTGGGAACATAAATGTTTTACAAACATTTCTTGTTTCTTTATTGAAGTAATCTGGACTATTTTGATCTTGATTTGGTTATATTTGCAATAATCACAGAACAGCAACAACAATAATGAAACATTCATTCAAGTTTTCAAAGGGTATACTTATTTTCAAAAATTATTTTATTTTGATTTGTTATCTGTATACTCCTCCTTTTTGAATTGTCTAAAATCTGCATTAAGAAAAGAGGAAAAAGATAGTTGAAGCAAAGTTGTGTGCATCTAGTGTAGATATTTTAAAGCCACTGTCTGCGTTTAGAGTTAAAAAATCGCTATTTTGTGAACATTCTTAGAATAATTTTTCTTGATTTAGTCTTATAAAAGATGAGTTACATAAAACATAAGTCAATCGACAAAACGTGGCTTCTTCGGGAAACCTATAATCCGTGGAATAAGTAATATGTGTGAAATACACCCCCGGTAAGGAGCGGTAATGTGCCCTATTCAAATTGGAGACCAAAATGTTCGGGGTCAAAAATATTCATCAAGTTGGGCCTATATTTAGATCATCATGTCATAATTATTTGCATTACCGAATATTGTAACGAGAAATTCAAGCTTATCTTTGAGAATCAAAGTCTAGTTTTAGTGTACATAATTGTTTAAGATCATTGTCTTGTGTATGCAAATGGTAACAAACACAGACGGGGGCTTTAAGTGAAAATTAATGATTAACCCTTTGCTGTTTAATCCCTGCTTTTTACGTGTCTGTGATTTTATGATTGAGAAAACATTGTGAAAAAAGAAGAAATTGCTTCTGACAAGCAATTTCTTCTTTTTCCACACTATTTTCTACCCTACAGAATGGTTATTTTTCAAATTAAATCCCCTTTAAAATTTCGTCTGCAAACCTTTGAATTTGGACAGGTCCAAAATTTTTAAAAACAGGAAAGGGTTAAAAAGTGACAAAGTTGCACATTTGTTTACTGTTGGGTATACATTTTCTCATCATTGTATGATAAACATTGTTAAAACTTTAAAACTATCTTAAAAACAGTGCTTATATATATAATACGTACTTAGTGTTTAGTATGAACAAAAATATCTAACAAGGTTGGGAGAATTGGTCATTGTCGAGGCTCTGCCGAGACTATTATCAATTCTCACAACCGAGTAAGATATTTTTTCATACAATACACTTAGTACGTATTATATTCATCTTATAACCTCTTTTTGTCTTGTTTTTGTCGATGTTTTTAACAGAAATGCAAGTTTCTAAAAATAACTGCATGATATCATTGTTCTAAAAATAACTATGTGATATCATTAAAAATATCATACGGGATGTTATCATACGGATATTTGTATAGTTATAAGATAAAGATGAATAATGCAAATGTACATTTTGTTAACAGAAGTTCTGCACCATTTACAATCTGATGTGAACAGTTTACATCCTTTATTGTTGAAGACTGGGGATGAGGAGGTCAATAGTCAGGTCCATAAACTCTTGACTAGACTTGGTGTGAAGCAGTTATCTCCCTTTGATATGGTCAATCATCACATTATTCCAGTGTTCAAATCAGACCAATGGAAGGTTAGTGGAACAAATTGGAATTCAATCTACCATAGAAGAATTATTCAAGTCTTGCAATCAAATAAGGAATGTTAAGGTTTGGTATAATTCACCTGTGCTCAGTTGA
Source organism: Fragum whitleyi (assembly GCA_948146395.1). Lineage (NCBI taxonomy): Eukaryota > Metazoa > Mollusca > Bivalvia > Cardiida > Cardiidae > Fragum > Fragum whitleyi. The sequence goes on from OX411552.1 coordinate 41,502,707, forward strand.
ACCACATCTCCATAAATTTATTGATCACATACTTACCATCTGTGTGAAAATGCTTGTGAATGATTTTATGCCCCTGTATCGAGAGATCGGGGGCATATTGTTTTACTCATGTCTGTCTGTCTGTCCGTCTGTCTGTCTGTCTGTCTGTCCGTCCGTCTGTCCGAAAACTTAACCTTTGCCTTATCGAGAGATCGCTGTTACGGGGGCATTCGTGTTTCACAAACACATCTTGTTTAGCTCAGCTTTTTTCAGAGATTACCAAAGGTATTGTCATCACCTTGGGATCTTTAGCATAGTCGTTGATGTGTCAAACTTTAACTTTGGTCAAACTTACTTAGAATAATTGTGCTATCACAAGGAGGGTGCCTTTCGAAAATAAGCACGATCTATCAAGCCTTACGGGAAAAGGGGCAAAATGAAATGAAAAATTTAAGTAGAAAATTCTCTTTATTGCTCCAAAAGATTGTATCATCCCAATGATTGCTCCCTTTTGAAATATTTCTGATCAATAGAGCCTCTTTTGTTTATTGATACATTTGTATAAAACTCTCATAGAATGTACCTTATCAAGTAACCATTTCAAGGAGGTGTGGTAATAATATGCTGTGTATATAGATTACACAACTTCTTCACTCATGCATGGATCTTAAAAAAAATATTTTTCATGTGACCATGGCCACAACTTTGCCGTTCAGTGCAATGATGTGGCATCATGGGAAAAGGGGCAATAAAGTAGATTTGCTTGTCAACACAACTCCTCCTTCATTTATTGATATATTTTCATGAAACTTATCTTATTATATCTTGAATAGCACCATCAGGACATAGGCTTTTCAAAGAGTCAGTAGGGCGGTTTTAGGCCTTTATGGGCCTCTTGTTAATGTTTAAAATGGCATTCAACCATTTACAAATAACTGATCTCATTCCATTTCAGGAGAAATCAGAAAACACAATAGTTGCCTATATAACTTATATCAAAACACAGACAGACAGACAAAGCTCAATCTGTAACCTTGAAGAATTGAAGGATTGTGTACAAATTCTCACAAATAAAGGAATTAGAAGTCCAAAAGAATTTCCTATACATTTCACATCACAATATGGTGGAATAGTGGATCTTGAGCAAACATTCCCAGGTAAATATACTATTGGCATAAAGTTTAGCCTATCAAAATTAGAATTACTAATAGAATATGTGGGTCTGAAAAATGAAACCAGTCTAATATGACCAAACTTTAATTGTGATTTATTTCAAGATAAGACAAGTGAACTTTTCATGAGTACACTAATTGACACTTTCACTTGCATAATTATGTTAAGAGTATGGGTATTTGAATGTCAACCTCTAATTTCGAAATTGGTAGTTAATAATCTGGTGGCCAAAACACTTTAAATCTCTTAAAGTAACGGCAAAAAATTAATGAAATCTTAAAAAAAAAACAAAAAAAAACACACTTTGGTTAAAACTTTCAGAATAATGTGAGAAATTATAAATTGTAGTCAAAGGCTACTATCAACTTCCAGTTGTATATTGTGTAGCGCCTGCCTTTTTTTTTTTTTGAATGACGACTTAGTACCTTTTGACCACCTATTATATGGCACATGTTTTATGCATAATACACATTGGAATTCTGAAATTCGCAAAATTGTTCAAAATTTTCATTATTTGGTACAAAAAAAGGCTTGACTTTAAGCCAATAGTAGTTTTTACATAAATTTCACATATTGATTGTTTTTGTCTTCAGGTTATGAATGGACATTGGTTGACCCAATTTATCTTCCCCAACAAAGCAGCAAAATGACCGTTTCAAGCTGGTATGACTTCCTCCTTCAACTTGGTGTAGAAGATTTCTTCTCAATTAAGAAGAGAGAAGTCTGTTTGAAAAAGGATCAGTTGGTAAGTAAACTGCTTGATCTCTTATTACATATGAGCCTGTGCCTGACATTTTCAACTATTACATGTGTGCGTAACACGCAGACTAAGATCAGCCGGGTCTTGATAATCACCCCGGGACGCACCGGGACACACCGGGACACCCCGGGACGGTTCTTATATGAAAAATAGGCTATAAAATCATTAGGCAAAAAGAAATTGATGTATAAACGTACATTTGATAAAATATAAATAAGATTTTTAGCTTGTTGAATTGGTTTTACACTAATTTTGATGATATCATTGTATTGAGACAGACACCCCGGGACACCCTACATTTACCTATCGTGGAAAAGCAGTTTTATTTAAAAAACAAAAACAATCCTTTTATAAATTCTACAATAAATAATTTGCCATTGAATAAGAAAAGGGAATGTTAGGACTTTTTTCAAGGAGTATTCAAAATTACGGTTGTGACACCAACCCGGGACTCACTAAAGTAAGTTACCTTTTTTAAAGTGTGCGGGACACATTTATCAGTTTAATGAGAATAAGATCGATGTTTCGGGAGAAAGTTTTTTACTTAAAATAAACAATATTACAAAGTGTATCATAGTGAAATAAGATTAAAAAGTCGGTGTTTATAGACTACGTTTAATAAGAAAAAACACCCCTGAACTTAATGTAAGTGCAGATAGAACTTACATTGTACCTGATTCTCGTTAAATAAGAAACATATCGGGACTAATTCTCTATGCAAAAACTGGCTCAAATAAGAATTTCATGTAGTACAAAACAGGGACGAATTCTATATAAAAATACGGACGCAAAAACAATTTCGTAAAGGGCAAAAAACACCTGGGACCAAGTTTATTTTCACTGAAATCTTTGCTAAAGATTTCTCTTTAAATAAGACACACACCGAGTATAAATCAGATTACATACACTGGGCCAGAAACGATTTATCATCGAAAAAAAAAAACACAATCAGGAATAAATACAAATGCCTGAAAACTAACAACGCGATTTCTCGTAAAATATGAAGCACCCCGGGACTAATTTTATCTGCATATACAAACTCACAAAACGATTTCGCATAGGAAAAGAAACACCACGGGACTAAATTCAATTGAACAGAAAACATACAAATCGATTTCTCTTGGTAGAAGAAACACCCCGGGACTTATTTTACATGCATATTCAAACTCACAAAGCGATTTCACATAGGAAAAAAACCCCCGGGGACTACATTCACTATAAGTTGAACAGAAAACATTCAAAACGATGTCTCTTTGAAAAAGAAACACCCCGGGGCTATTTTTAAATGCATCTTCAAACTCACAAAGCGATTTCGGATAGGACAAGAAACACCCGGGGACTAAATTCAATTGAAAAGAATACAAAACGGTTTTCTCTTTGAAGAAGAAACACCCGGGACTATTTTTAAATGCATATTCAAACTCACAAAGCGATTTCGGATAGGATAAGAAACGACCGGGGAATAAATTCAATTGAACAGAATACAAAACGATTTTCTCTTGGAAGGAGAAACACCCCGGGACTTATTTTATATGCATAAACAAATTCACAAAGCGATTTCGCATAGGATAAGAAACTCCCGGGGACTAAATTCAATTGAACAGAAAACATACAAAACAATTTCTCTTTGAAGAAGAAACACCCCGGGACTAATTTTGTATGCATATACAAACTCGCAAACAAAGATTTCGCATAGGATAAGAAACACCCAGGGACTAAATTCAATTGAACAGAATACAAAACGATTTCTATTGGAAGGAGAAACACCCCGGGATTTATTATGAAATGCAAATACAAATTCACAAAGCGATTTCGCATAGGATAAGAAACACCCGGGGACTAAATTCAATTGAGCAGAAAACATACAAAACAATTTCTCTTAGAAGAAGAAACACCCGGGACTACTTTTAAATGCATCTTCAAACTCACAAAGCGATTTCGCATAGGATAAGAAACACCCGGAGACTAAATCAAATTGAACAGAATACAAAACGATTTCTCTTTGAAGGAGAAACATCCCGAGACTTATTTTGTATGCATCTACAAACTCGTAAAAAAAAGATTTCGCATAGGAAAAGAAACACCCGGGGACTATATTCATTTCACCAGAAAACATTCAAAACGATTTCTCTTGGAAGAAGAAACACCCCGGGACTCATTTTATCTGCATATTCAAACTCACAAAGCGATTTCGCATAGATAAAGAAACACCATGGGACAAAATTCAATTGAACAGAAAACATACAAAACGATTTCTCTTGGTAGAAAAAAAACACCCCGGGACTAATTTTATATGCATATTCAAACTCACAAAGCGATTTTGCATAGGAAAAGAAACCCCCGCGGACTACATTCACTTAAAGTTGAACAGAAAACATTCAAAACGATGTATCTTTGAAGAAGAAACACCCCGGGACTAATTTTAAATGCATCTTCAAACTCACAAAGTGATTTCGCATAGATAAAGAAACACCATGGGACAAAATTCAATTGAACAGAAAACATACAAAACGATTTCTCTTGGTAGAAAAAAAACACCCCGGGACTAATTTTATATGCATATTCAAACTCACAAAGCGATTTTGCATAGGAAAAGAAACCCCCGCGGACTACATTCACTTAAAGTTGAACAGAAAACATTCAAAACGATGTATCTTTGAAGAAGAAACACCCCGGGACTAATTTTAAATGCATCTTCAAACTCACAAAGCGATTTCGCATAGGATAAGACACCCGGGGACTAAATTCAATTGAACAGAATACAAAACGATTTCTCTTTGAAGGAGAAGCATCCCGGGATTTATTTTGAAATGCATAAACAAATTCACATAGCGATTTCGCATAGGATAAGAAACACCCGGGGACTAAATTCAATTGAGCAGAAAACATTCAAAACACTTTCTCTTTGAAGAAGAAACACCCCGGGATTTATTTTGTAGGCATATACAAACTCGTAAAAAAAATTTCGCATAGGAAAAGAAACACCCGGGGACTAAATTCATTTGAACAGAAAACATTCAAAACGATTTCTCTTTGAAGAAGAAATACCCCGGGACCAATTTTATATGCATATTCAAACTCACAAAGCGATTTCGCATAGGATAAGAAACGCCCGAGGACTAAATTAAATTGAACAGACAACATACAAAACGATTGCTATTGGAAGAAGAAACTCCCCGGGACTAATTCTTTATGTTTATACGAACTCGCAAATCGATTTCTTTTAGGATATTGATAAAACGACCTCGTGACTAAATTCAAATGCATGAGAGAACTAACAACGCGATTTTTCTTGGCAGAAGCAACACCTCGGAACTAATTGTACATGCATCATATGCATATACAAACTCACAAAACGATAAGATAAGAATTACTCTGTGACTAAATTAAATTACACAAGAATCTTAGTAAACGACTTCTCTTTGAATAAGAAACACCCCAGGACTAAATATACTTGATATACGAGCTCAGAAAAGAATTCGACAGGATAAGAAAAGAATCCCGGGACTACTTTTATATGCATACAAGCACTCGTGAAACGTTGCAGAAAAGGATAAGAATCATCGCGGAACTTTTTTTCAATTGAACATTGAACTTTCAAAACAATTTTCCTGGAAGAAGAAAGTCCCCGAGACTGATAGGCTAATTTTGTATGGATATACGAATTCATAAATCGTTTACAGTGTACGGAAATCCTAGTAAACGACTTCTCGTGAAATAAGAAAAATCGGGACTTAATATAAATGATGCACATACGATCTCACAAAACGATTTCTCACAGGATAAGAAAAGAACCATGGGACTAATTTTTGATAAATACGAATTCACAAAACCATTTCACTAACACAGTGGGACTAAATTTAGATATGTAAATTACTCATATAAAACAGTAATATACATAATATCGATCTATTTATTGCATATAAATCATTTTTGATGCGTCCCGGGGTGTTACATTGAGTCCTGGGGTGTCCCGGTGCGTCCCGGGGTGAATATTAAGACCGAGATCAGCCTGTGCAGCCGCACAGCCTGATCAGAGTCTTCACTATGCACTGAATTGGTAGCTAGGGGCCTGGTCCACAGTTGTATAATATTTTAATGGCTCAGAGTGGCTGAACAGGAGGCTGTATATCTGACCATCACACACACCTGTAATAGCTGGTAATGTCATGCACAGGCTCATATGGTCTTCATTTAATCTAATTTCATTAAAACTTACAGAAATTGGCACAAATGTGTACAGTTCCAAAGGTTGCAACTGATGTTTATTATACCCCTACATTGATTGATCTGGCATCATTGTTTAACCAGTGTACATCTATTGGCTTTTCTGTCTCTGTGCAAAAACTGAAGCTGAATACTTAAAATTATTCTTGAACTTCAACACTATTTAAGTAACAATTCTCATATTAAGAATGGAATATGTCATTCAAGACTCAAGTTCACCTTTCAAGATCAATTATCAAGGTCAAACATGTAATAATTCTTTTTTCAGGCTAATTCTACATGGAAGGAGGAATGTGATGTTTGGCCAAAAGGAGCTGCAGAATATATTATACAGGATTATCATTGCGAAGAGTTGGAGAGTCTGATTACCTGCAATTTGTACCCAAACGGGGAACCATTTCAAAATCAAATGAGGGCATTGTGTGTTTTCTTGGATAAATGGTGGGAAAGCAAGGTTCAAATGTACACTAAATCTCAAGTCTGTGATAGAAGTGGGAGGATATTGAGAGAGACTTACACTTCTCTTGGTATTCTGCTGCGGACTAGTTGCTGGTTACCAGCTACTGAGAGTAAATGTGTTAGGGAACCAGACGGGTCTGTGTCCCGGTCTAGTAATGTTGAAACCAGGGAACCAGGTTGTCTGTATATTCACTCTGATGAAGTGGAAAAACTTTTAGCTGATAAAGTGCTCTATTTAGATGTAAACTTGAAAACCAATAGCTCATTTTGTCAATTTTTGGGATTGAAGAGTTCAGTTCCCATAGAAACAGTGAAAGAGTTTCTATTACAATGGTGTTCAAGGTCAGAACCAAATGTCCCAGCTGTGTTTTTGACCTCATTAAAACATATGAAAAATGTATACAGTTACCTTGGTATGAAACTGAATAGAGGGGAATTACAAAATTTACTGGCAAACAACCCGGTGTTCTTTGTGCCTTCTAAAGTATCGGGGCAAACAGAATTGGTTGATGGCAAAATGTTGAGTAGAAAGGAAATTTGGTTAGCAGACAAGACTGGACTCTTTGATAAATATAGAGGATTGCTTGAAGAGTTTCACTCAGAAATCTGCAAGAAGCGGACAATACAGAGTTTCTATAGTGATATGCCTGAACTGATTAACATTTTCAAGCAGGAAGGCAAAATAGACCATCAGCCACAGATCCATGAATATCTGGAGTTATTGTCGTTATTGTGTACGACTAGTACGCCAAAAGATTTGTCTGTGTTTGCCGATGTTCTGTATATCTTTACGATCATTGGTCAAGCCTTGTCACATGTCCCAGAAACAGCTGATGATAAAGCAGCAGAAACGATGCTGGACTCGATGAAAACAAAAGTGAAAAGAAAAGTACAGAAAGAAAAGGTAGTATGCTTAATGTGTTCTTAATCCATGTTTATTTAGGAATAGGATATAAAAGTTTCAATTTAAACTCTTTAAAAACTGAAAAAACTTAATGTATTGCATTCTTATGCCCCAACAACGATAGATGCGAGGTATATTGCCCTACCAATGTGTGTGTGTCTGTCTGTCCATCGGTCTGTCTGCAAAAAACTTAACCTGCAAAGTAAATATTTTACCATAACTGCAAAACTATTCAAGTTACAATGCTCTTATTTAGCTCAAAGATTACCCTTATCAGTTTGCATCTTTTAGGAACAAGGTCATCTGACAATTTCAAGGTAAATTATCAAGATCAAACTTATAAAAAATTAGCTTATTTTTAGGGTATTAATGTTTTAAGAGCACATTGTTATAGATGTTATTTTTCTTCATAAAGATTCTGCCTTATCAATCACAAGGAATGCATTTCTGATTATTTTTGTGATAGTTTATTTCTAAGTAAGATAGCTTTAAATTGCTTTTCATTTATGATATACAAAGTGTAATTGATAGGTGCTTTGAGATATATAATGGGGAGTGTGGACTGAGTTTTGATTGACCCTTGTTATGCTGAACCTGGAATATATCTGCCTTGGCAGGAGCTATAGACAAACATCAGCCTACACCACCTGTTTCTCACTTTCAAACCAGAATTGTCAATAGATTTAGTTTTTCAAATAAAAACTGACCTACAATTTGGACTTTCAGCGCTTTTTGCCCTTTGATTTTGATGGAAATTTTTAGCCAAATTTTATTCAGCATGACAAGAGTTAAGTTTCAGCTGTACTACAATTTTATTTTCAGTCATAGTTTGTCTAAACTTTTTACTTTGATGTGTCAGAAGTGCAATTTTAACCCTTGTCATGCTGAATATTTTGTCTAAAATCAAAATTACATTAAAAACGAAGAGCTGAAAGTGCCCCATGCCCTTACTATGGGTCAATATTTATTTTGAAAATATGATTCCTAATCTTTTCTTGTTTAAAAATATAAAACAGGTGGTGTAGACTTAGATCAGACTGCACATTTGTGCAGGCTGATCTTTGCCTTTACCTCCTGCCAAAGCAGGAATATTCCGGGTTCAGCATGACAAGGGTTAATCTGATGAACTTATTACAGGTATTACCAACCAAGAAAGGTGTGTGGGTCAGTCTAAATGACAAGCCAATGATAGCAGACAATAAAGAGTGGGAGAAAATGTTTGTAGACAAAGAGAAAGTCCATTTTCTGGACTTAGAGGATAAACAAAAGTCTTCAAAGTCTGGACAAGGAAAATTGGGACCAACAAAGCTGAAAGGTTTGTGTACCTTAGTATGTTTGATGTGAACTTGACCTCTATGGAAAATAACAATTACTGACTTATCAATGGCTCAATTCGAAACAGTTGTAACTACTTATAAACATAAGGGCAGTTACAACTGTTTGGTCCTTAGACTTCAATAGTTTGTTGATTTACAAATTGTATTGAAATGTAATACCGCTCGTTATTTTATTATATCAAAGCCTGTTTACAGCCTTAAAGGAATAATCAGGTTTTATTAGCTCGGCTGTTTTCGGAGAAAACCCGAGGTATTGCTATAGCCTCCGTGTCGTTGTCGTCGTCGTTGTCGTCGTCGTCGTCGTGCGAAAAACTTTGACATTTAGTTATATCTCTGGTTCTACTGAAGGCATTCACTTAAAACTTGGCACACATGTTCACCATCAAAAGAGCAACCTATATATATAACTCTAGATGCATTTTGTGCAAATTATGCCCCTTTTTCGACTTAGATTTTTTCCCACCATCCAGCACTCGACAGCCGAGCGTAGGCACCCGTAGGCGGTGCTCTTGTTAATCTAAATGACAGGGGTCAAGTTAAAGGTCAAATGAAATCATGTTGTAGATTGAGTCAAATCTGTTTCATGCCTTTCCAAACATAAGGTCAAGGTTTGGATTTGAACAGTGGCACATATCCTTTCTGAACCTTGTCTTGAAGAGATGAAGAAATTATTTCTTGATTTCATTGAGGTATGAAACTAAAAACCTAATCACACTGTATGAATACGCAAAGCTAGGAATAGAGGAAGTATTTTGGATTTCAAATATATCATTTCAACTATTTTTGCGCAAATTTATAAAGTGGGTACAAATAGGTATCTTCTCATCAAGAGAATTCAAGTGAGTACCTACAACATAGGATTTCAATGAGAAATAAAGATTTTAGATTGACATTACCCCCTCGCATCTGTACCTGAGGGTAGATGTTTGCAATCAAACTTGGACACCATTTTTTAAAGTTCTTGATCATTTTCAGCCTCAGACAGCAGAATTCAGCCAAGTATGATAGAAACTTTCATCAGCATATGTGGAGTTAAGAGGCTGAGTGACTGTATAAAGACAGAAGTCAGCCCCTCAATAACGGAGGCCTGTCCTCCAATACAGACCCATTTCCATCAGATTGTACCTACAGTACAGCAGTACTTGTTTGCCAGGTTTAAGGATTTATATCAGCTGCTAGAACAGAAAAATACTAGACAGATGTGGAAAACTGCTACTTTTCTACAGGTTTGAAATTAAAGAGGATTAAAAGAGGATAATTGGTTGCATCAGGGCCTGAGGTTATAAAACTTCTCTCAGGCTCAACTGAGAATTTCTTGGATTTTAAATTTAAATAAATGTTTGAAAATAAAAGATAATATTAATAAGTTGTTATTTATAACAACTTATTAATATTATTTTTTAAGTGAACACCTTAAAATGAGTATTAAAACAGAATTACGGCTTTAATCTCAATTTGGAATTCGAGAAAATCTTGAATCAAGAATGAGAAAAGTTTTATAACCTGAGGCCCTGATACCTAAAACAAAGATAAAATTAGCATAAATTGAGCTCTTGACAAGCATAACTTAATTCAAGTACTGTAGAACTTGTGTTAAGCGACCACTTAAGGGACCACCAGAGTGGTTGTTTATGGGAATGGTCGCTTAATACGAAATACTTTGATAAATGTGACAGTTCATTTTGATACCATTTATAGATTGTCGGTCAAGTTGTACTGAATCTGATGATGTTTGAACCATTAGAATTGTCTTATTGAGACGATTCTAATGGGTTCCAACAACATAGGATTCAACAATAACCAATTTATCGTTAAGAATGTCCTCTTTTTTTTTAGAGATTTTGATTATGGTGAAGGGACTTTGTATGGTGGTCGCTTTATAAAAGTGGTCGCCTAATAGACATGGTCGCTCCAGCAATATCAACTGTATTTAAAAAACATACATGGCTAGGTTTAAGACATAGTTTAAGGACAAGGCCCCTCTCTGAAGTGTTTCTCAGTTCAACAAGCAATTTGATGGCTCATTGCAAAACAGATATAACTGGCTGCATGTTTAACCCTTTGCTGTTTAATCCCTGCTTTTTACGTGCCTGTGATTTTATGATTGAGAAAACATTGTGAAAAAAGAAGAAATTGCTTCTGACAAGCAATTTCTTCTTTTTCCACACTATTTTCTACCCTACTGAATGGTTATTTTTCAAATTAAATCCACTTTCAATTTTTGTCTGCAAAACCTTTAAATTTATTAAAGTCTACTTTAGAGACTACTGAGACAGGTCCAAAAGTTTGTAAAACAGGAAAGGGTTAAAGGTTTTTTCAACTGTTGGGTTGAGTCTGTGTGAGGTATTTCAAACATTTTCAGAGGTGTTGTCAAAGAACAGTTGGAAGTGCATAGGACTCATTCAAAGGGTCCTGAGTACAATCCCAGTAGATGGTTCACATCAATTTCAACATTTGTCTCCCAGCAATGGGTTGATAAATGTAGACCTTTGTTAAATAGCAGCTGGAGGCTAGGAAAGGATGAAATGGTAGTACTGGTGTCATAGATCAGGAATCCATTGTTTGGAGCCCTAGTGGCATTATACCAAACATCAAACCCAAACAAACAAACTAAACAATCCAACAAGTTATTGTGTGTGTGATGAACAGACATTGTCCAGTCTTAGAATCCACATAGTGCATTAAGATTAAATTTGAATTTTGAACAGAGACTTCAGGTCTGTAGCTATCATTTTGATGTGTAGTGAAGACTCTGGTCAGACTGTGCTGATCTAAGTCTTAACATTACACACATTTGAAATTTTTGGAAATATCACACACATGCACAATATTATTTTTGAAAAACATTCCAGACTGACAAGTTGGAGGTGATCTACAAACTGACTGTGATAGAGAAAGAGATATGTGAGGTTAGAAAAGAAAGATGTGTAATTACCCCACCCACTTTCTACTTCCATAGAGATCATGTGACCTCAATCCCAGAAGTCAACAGGGAGATAGCTAGATATCTAAGTTGTGGAGATGTAGGATGTAACACAGCTTTGAGGTAGGCAAAGGATAACAATTTGGACTGTTCAAAATTCAAAGAGGTAAAAGTTCATAGAGATTGCAGAAAATAATTATTTAGAAATGTATATAAATCAAAGAAAAAAATTCAAATAAGGAACAGAAGAATAATTGTGTTGAAAATAATAAAAATAAGAGAAATTTTAGAAAATTCACAATTTCATCCCATGTTATACCTTGGTTTATTTGACCTGAATTTGACCACTGTGGAAAAAATGCTTAGAGAACAATTACCATCATATTTTTTCAATGAACAAAATATGTATTACATTCAATACCGTGTTTTTATTCATTCCTGTGAAAGCATGTGCAAAGTCGAGTAGGAATAATCAGATTTTAATCTAACTAAATAGCAGGGGTTGGATTCAGTTAAATAAAACCATGCTATATTTGTATTTTTTATATTCACCTGATTCATCCATATTCTGTCTCACATTTGACCTATAAAATTGTTTCTCACCAAGTGGTGAATTATCAATTGAGTAAGATAAGCAGCTGCTAGCTTCCGATGAGATTTTGTGGTAGTACCAGTCCACTCTTTGCCAGATTACCATGGTTAATTGCTAAGCAATGGCAATATGACTGAAATATTTTCAAAAGAGATATATGTCCAATTTATTCTGTCATATTATTGCCAGGCTTTGTTTTAAGGAGCCATATGCTCAATTCTGTGCATTAGTAAATTAATTGAAATTAATTGAACATTTTTGATGATTGATATAGTTTGTTTTGTTGTCCACAGGAGTTTCCTATCAGAGTTACACAATATTCAGTCTGGACTGACCAGTGATACCACAGAAATGTTACTACAGAGACATGAAGCAGAGGGTGTGGCCATATCTGAGAGTGAGGCTTGGGAGGTGGAGCCTCCAGAAATAGAGCCAGGTTGGTAAATCTGATTGGTTCATGGGTTAGATGTCGGGATTATCATTTTGTATCTTTAGGTTTTTGATATGCTTTTTGATGAAATTCAGTTAACTTCTTTAACAGTCATAAACTGGTTTCTTTTAATTCTGACACAATCACTAAACATGTACCTTTGTGATTCAACATTTTATCCTTTATAGCATGATATATGCCCTAGATTGTAGATGAATCTTAATCCCCATGAATCCTGTCCTAAAATTAGCAATACTTAATTTTATAAGGTTTCTAGTGGTCTGAGAGGCTCTGATGGTTACACGGCTTAAAAGAGGCGGCACCATTTAGCACACGGGCATTTTTAGCAGTGCATTAAAAGCCCACCACTACTCTTACAAGGATATCACATAATTTGAGATTGTATGTGACATTTCCAAGAATTTCATACTTGTGCAAGGTACAAACGTTGAGCAGTGTTGACTACGATACAATGTAATAAGAATATATGCCGACTGCATGAAGACGGATAAAGACCTTATCTATCTATATCGCGCAGAGTGAAGATTCTGGTCAGCCTGTGCGGCTGCACAGGCTGGCCAGAACCTTTGCTTTGCGTGCATTTAGAATTGTTTGAAATGTCACACACAGGCTCAGAATTTTATATGTTATGGAAGGAAATATTGATTAAAGGAACATCAGATCCCATGCAAACTTATGTCAGGTCTACCTTGTACACAATTTGAGGACTCCCAATAAAAAGTATTCAGTCATCATTGTCAAACTTTATTTCGCCAATTAATAATTGAATATGAAAATGTTTATTTCAGGAGAGATAGAAGAGTTTCCAGTTGACACACCCAGTGTTCCTGTGTTTGAGCCTAGAAAAGAGACTACAGGGATGCGAGCTTGGCCTCCAATAGCTCCTGTTGTTGCAGATGCCAATAAACTTCAAGGTTAGTCAAGGAATTCTATTGATTGTTTTCATTTAAAATAATTATATAATCTAATCTTACACTGGTCTTATTCAAAAGAGCAAGCAAACATTTAAAATTGGGTAAACATGGAAAATCAGTGGGCACAAAACAGTTGTAACTGCCTATAAATGTAAAGGAAAATACAAATGTTTCATTCTGAGCAGGGTATGCTGTATAAGAAAAGATGTTATTAGTAAAACAAGAAATTACTTTCTATAAAGCTTCAGTGTGTCAAAATATGGGGTTGTGTTGTAAATTTTTAGCTCAGCTGTTTTAGCAGAAAAGCTGTATTACTATAGCCTTGGCGCTTTTGATGTTGTTGTTGTTGTTGGTCGAAACCCAGACATGTGATATCTCCCGATCTCGGCGTATTCTCCCTATATTTTAACCTTCCTCCCGCTCTCCCGATCGGGAGACCATTTCTCCTGACCTGAGGAAATTCGGGAGCCCAAAATGCAAAAAACCGCCGGTCTGAAGTGTCGAATGGCGAGGGAGAAATCAAATATCGGGTAAAGTGTTGTTTATCTGTCTGGAAGTGTCATCGTATATCGTCGTTGGGTAGATCAACTATTGCCGACAAACGGGTGCTACTGTACCTATCACCCTTCACACTGTATACAAAATGAATTATGACGATCAGGGGCAAATTTCATCAAAACATTTAAAACGCATTTTTGTCTTACAGATGACTTATCACATGTTTAGGACAGAAATCGCGCAATGCCTATCTATCAATACCTATGTAAAGTTATTGATGTTACTGTTGCGAAAACTATCGGTCAGACAAAAATATGTCTTAAATGTTTTGGTGAAACTGGCCCCTGCAATATTGACCTTTCTTAGAAACAAGATCTAAACGGGGTTAAACGTTGTTACTCGATTTTACTTGAAAAAATAAAAATGTAGTGGGTACAAGTTAAGCTTGGTTTGGAGATTTTTATCACCTATTTCAAAAAATTACAATGACTGTAAACACGGTAAATTTCCGTTGTATTTTAATATCCTTTTCCAAAAAGCCGCTAAAAAATTCCATTTTCCGCGATTAGCGTCATGAAGGAAAAGGTTGAACATAATATGCAAAGCGACGCGTCACACGACCTTGGTAAACTTTAGGCGGCATCGCAGAAAAACCCACGTGTCGTAACGCGTGATTGATTAAAACAAGTTTTCATTCCAACGAAAATATTCATTTAGTAGATCTACGTATGTTTTACGGTCAAATTATTAAAGTAATAAAAATTAAAAACTGTCTCATGCGTTCTCAAATTGTCATTCAAATTTAATACTGAAATTAAAGAAACATCGGATCAACATTCGCTTTTTAATGCCACGGCGATTTCACCTGATCCTCGCTGGGGTCGTTTGAGAGTTTACACAAAATTTATAAATCTGCGACCGTTTTTTTTTAAATTGGAATCGAATAGTCTAATCGAGTTATTTATCAACACAAATGTTACAGATTTGTGTCAAAAAGCTATTCAACATGGATTAATTTGCCGAGAGGTAGCTCTCTACCGTGTTCGTCTTTAACGTCCGGGATCTCGGAATATGCTGTCAGTAATTTCATCTTTTATATCAATATTGCTATTCAAACCGTTTATCTTTAGCGTAGTTCAGTAGCAGTTAGTGCCAGTTACGATTCATTCGTCTGTCTCTTCGTCCGTCCATCCATGCATCCATCCGTGAACAGCCTTATAAAAATCATATAATCTAGTCATTCGAAATCAAACACAAACTACACAGAGATGATCCTTAGGACAAGTCCTTTCAAAATATTTAACAGAAAAGTGTATATCATGAAGAACTCTGGTTGCCATGGCAACAGAGTTGAAAGACTCTATAAACAGGAAGTGGGTTTTCGTTTATTTTATGGCTCTTTTTGCGCGTTGTTTAAAAAGACCGGTTTTCGTAAGATTCTTCTTATGGAAAAATTGTAGAATAATGATGGTAAAACTTCATAATTTAGTTTCTTTTCAATATTTGATATTAATTGAATGGATCAGTGAATTTAACAATAAAAATGTGTTAAAACCGTCATTCCATTAGGGGGGCACATTGAAAAATAACGAAAAACTTTCTTATTTGCATGGAAAGGTATGCTGAATTTTTTATCAAATATAGGAAAAATATGGATTATAAACATATCGGAAAATAAGAAAAATGCATTGGGTAATTTCTTCAAAAAATAGGTTTTTGTGGCATTTTAACCTAGTAAAATTGCAAAAATTAGTGCATTTTTAACTTTTGAAAGCAAATTGTGCAAATGCAATTGATCAAAGAGAAATTTTCTTGTCAATAGCCATTGTGTACATGTATAAGGTCTATCAAAATTCATGTGTTTTATAGCTATAACCTAGTACAGAGTTTATACTAGACCTAAAACGAATATAACCGTTTTACTGAAAAATGGCCTTTACCACTCAAGGGCAGATAACTCTAGCATGAAAACGAGCGTGGAGAGGTACCTTCAAATTTTAATATAATGACTACACAATGTTAATCTACAACATATGTGACCAAGAAAAAAATTCATTGGGTGGAAAAAAATGACGCCATGTGTCCATTGCTACCATAAATGCAGTATGAGGTAATTCTTTACTACCTAACCACTTGAAAGAAACTCTGCAATGAAAAAAGGCCTTGTGTTTGTGGTTTCTAGATAACTCAAAGAAATAAAGAAAAACTTAATCAATCTCCTCCTTAATTGCAAGGCCTACATCTTATAAATTTGGTAAGATATTACTTTTTGCTGATTGTCTACTTACAAAAAACCTATATTGTGGGATCCTGAATTTTGCATAGAAATAAAAAACAAATTTGTAACATCGATTTCTTTTAAAATATAATACCAAATTCTGTAGCATTGCAATACTTTCCTCTATCAAAATACTTTAAATGATAACCTTTTTTTAGTAGGGTATTTTTTTGTTCCAGACATGCATTATGAAAACCCCCCTTTTTAGCCACAACACATGTTATGCAAAATCTCCCTATTTGAGACCCAATCTTCCTACGAAAAGGTCTAAATCTCCCTATGAGTGCTCATGGAAAAATCACATGTATGGAAACCTTCGACATTTTGTGATATCTCTGGTTCTACTGAAGGCATTAACCTGAAACTTGGCACACATTATCACTATCAACAAGAGGACCCTGAGGGCCCTAAATCGCTCACCTGATATTTCAAGTAAATTATCATTAAGACTCCATTTCCTATGATATGGCATGAACCTTCCCATTTTCAACAGAGTTCATTCTTGTGACCTGGCAAACATTTTGATCAAGTTTCATGAAGATTGGACTATATTTGTGGCGTTTGGAGCTCTTACAAGAAAATTGTCATTAAGGCCCCTTTTCCCGTGATATGGCACGTGTACTTCCCATTTTCAAATGAGTTCATCCTCATGACATAACAAACATTCTGACAAAGTTTCATGATGATTGGACCATATTTGTGGCTTCTAGAGAGTAAACAAAAAAATTGTCATTAAGGCGGCTTTTCCTGTGATATGGCACCGATCTTTCCCATTTTCAATAGACTTCATCCTCATGACCTAACAAACATTCTGACCAAGTTTCATGAAAATTGGACCATATTTGTGGCTTCTAGAGTCTAAACAAGAAATTTGTCATTAAGGCCCCTTTTCCTGTGATATGGCATGGATCCTTTCCATTTGAGCAATTTTCATAAGGGACCATCCAAGGAATATTTCTGCCAAGTTTGGTTGATTTTGACCCATAAGTTTAGGAGGAGATGTCGTTTAAAGATATTGTTGACAAAATTGTCATTAAGGCGCCTTTTTCCGTGACATGGCATGGATCCTTCCCATTTTCAATAGACTCCATCCTCATGACCTAACAAACATTCTGACCAAGTTTCATGAAGATTGGACCATATTTGTGGCTTCTAGAGTGAAAACAAGAAATTTGTCATTAAGGCCCCTTTTCCTGTGATATGGCATGGATCCTTTCCATTTGAGCAATTTTCATAAGGGACCACCCAAGGAATATTTCTGCCAAGTTTGGTTGATTTTAACCCATAAGTTTAGGAGGACATGTCGTTTAAAGATATTGTTGACAAAATTGTCATTAAGGCGGCTTTTTCTGTGAAATGGCACGGATCCTTCCCATTTTCAATAGACTTCATCCTCATGACCTAACAAACATTCTGACCAAGTTTCATGAAGATTGGACTGTATTTGTGGCTTCTAGAGTGAAAACAAGAAATTTGTCATTAAGGCCCCTTTTCCCGTGATATGGCACGGATCCTTTCCATTTGAGCAATTTTCAAAAGGGACCACCCAAGGAATATTTCTGCCAAGTTTGGTTGATTTTGACCCATAAGTTTAGGAGGAGATGTCGTTTAAAGATATTGTTGACAAAATTGTCATTAAGGCGGCTTTTTCTGTGAAATGGCACGGATCCTTCCCATTTTCAATAGACTTCATCCTCATGACCTAACAAACATTCTGATCAAGTTTCATGAAGATTGGACCATATTTGTGGCTTCTAGAGTGAAAACAAGAAATTTGTCATAAAGGCCCCTTTTCCCGTGATATGGCACGGATCCTTTCCATTTGAGCAATTTTCATAAGGGACCACCCAAGGAATATTTCTGCCCAGTTTGGTTGATTTTAACCCATAAGTTTAGGAGGAGATGTCGTTTAAAGATATTGTTGACAAAATTGTCATTAAGGCGGCTTTTTCTGTGAAATGGCATAGATCCTTCCCATTTTCAAAAGACTCCATCCTCATGACCTAACAAACATTCTGACCAAGTTTCATGAAGATTGGACAATATTTGTGGCTTCTAGAGTGAAAACAAGAAATTTGTCATTAAGGCCCCTTTTCCTGTGATATGGCACGGATCCTTTCCATTTGAGCAATTTTCATAAGTGACCACCCAAGGAATATTTCTGCCAAGTTTGGTTGATTTCAACCCATAAGTTTAGGAGGAGATGTCGTTTAAAGATATTGTTGACAAAATTGTCATTAAGGCGGCTTTTCCTGTGAAATGGCACGGATCCTTCCCATTTTCAATAGACTTCATCCTCATGACCTAACAAACATTCTGACCAAGTTTCATGAAGATTGGACCATATTTGTGGCTTCTAGAGTGAAAACAAGAAATTTGTCATTAAGGCCCCTTTTCCCGTGATATGGCATGGATCCTTTCCATTTGAGCAATTTTCATAAGGGACCACCCAAGGAATATTTCTGCCAAGTTTGGTTGATTTTGACCCATAAGTTTAGGAGGAGATGTCGTTTAAAGAAAAAGTTGACGCCGTGACGGACAGATGGACAGACGGACGCCGGACAACGATCGATCACAATAGCTCCCTTGAGCACTTCGTGCTCAGGTGAGCTAAAAAAGGAATCTATACTACAAAGGGGATAACTCTTGATGCATTTTGTGCAAATTATGTCCCTTTTTCAACTTCGATTTTTTTTATTAATTTTCCAGCACCAAACAGCCAAGCATAGGTACCCTTAAGCTGTGCTTTTGTTATTAACAACAAAACTTGAATAGTTTTGTCACTTTGTAACACTGTAACTGGCAAAGGAATATAGAGCTACAGATAGAGGGGGTATTTTGGATCATAGATCAAAGTATTTCAATAATTATAGCACAAACCCAATGTTGTTGGTACCCACAACATAAAGTTTCATCTAGAAATAAAGATTTTAAACCGGCTGCGCCCCCTCTTATCTGTACCTCTGATCAATGAATTTTCAGTAGACAATTAAATTGGAATATTTTCAGCTGTACCAGACAGAACGAACGCCCCTGCCACTACCTCTACCTTGTGGCCACCACCTCAAGCCAAAGATTACATGAGGACAGTCAAAGATCTTCCGTCTAATGTCAGAGTTGCTGGACCAGGAGAAAAAGTTGCTGAGTCTCGAAATATGGACGGAACTACTGATTCCTGCAGTAAAAACGGGGGTCAAGGTCATGTGAATGTTAAAAACCAAGATGAAGATCATTCTGGTAGTCATGGTTACTCCAGAGGAAACCAAGCTGATGTTGTAGAGGATGACAATGGTCAAGCAATGTCCAGTAAGTCAAAGATACAGAAAGAGGGGGATGGGTGACAGATTTTAGATTCACATATCACATAAATAAGTATGCCCCCCTTCAAAAAAAAAGGAGTATATTGTTATGCACTTGTCGGTCAGTCAGTTGGTCCTTTGACCGTTTTTTGTCCGGAGCATATCTCATAAAGTATCCAAGCTAGAATCATGAAACTTCCCAGGTTGATAGATCTAGATGAGGAAAAGTGCAGTATACAAGAACCACTCTTCTCATAATATTTTGTGAGTTATTGCCCTTTGTTGATTGACAAAGAATAGGCCATTGACCTGTTTTTATGGGGGGCATAAATGTTTTACAAACATCTCTCATTACATGTACATTATTCCTGCGTTGTTGGTAATCACAGATGGCCTGTTAAATGTCAATAATTGTATCTCATTAAGAATGACTGCATAGATAACATAGGCTTACTATAATCAAATCTCTCCATGATACTTTGATATTTATTTTTGGAAGTTATATACTAATTTTAGAAAAAAAGATGTGTTTGTTCTTTGTCTGGTTTAAACCTATTTATTTTACATCGATTGGGAAACAAGTTCTTACCACTTAGATTAGTCCCTCTTGATTCTGCTTCCTGGAAAATTTACCAGTACTCGCACCGAATATGTGGGCCAATTAAAAAAACAAGATCGATAGCAACTCACGGTAATCAAATTCAGGACCTTTGGGTCAAGAGGCTGACCCTCTACTTCTAGAACATGGACACCACATGAATCTGTGTCAGAGCTTATCAATCCAACATTCCAAAACTGGGGCTTTGATTTTACCCTGGTTATATGAAATTATTTTAAAACTTAATTAATTTTGTGAAACTGATTTGTGTTAAATGATGTACTTTTTAGAAAAGAGGAAGTTATCAGAGATAGGTGATTCTCAACTGGAACTCAGTGGTAAAAGGATACACAGTGAAAATACAGGGGATTTGGATGAAAGTGGTATTAAATTGGTAGAGAACCCTTCACAGAATGAATTAATCTCAGGTACAATATTAACCTTAATGATAACTTGAGGGTTAAGCCAAAGACTGTACTAAGTGTCTATATAATATAAAGACACTTAGTACAGTCTTGTGGGTAACTAACATTATTTAGATTGGTGAATGAAGAACTGTACTATATGTTTAAATACAGTTAATTTTTTATACACCTGATGGGACATATTATGTTATGGCCCCGGTTGTCCATCTGTCTGTCTGTCTGTCTGTCTGTCTGTCTGTCTGTCCATTAGCATTTTTTTGTGTGCACAACTCCTCCTAAACTAGCAATGAGAATTAGCTGAAATTTGGCACAATTACACCATAAGATATCTAGTTGTGCATAAGAACTTCTATATTCAAATCGCTCCAGTCATTCCTGAGAAATCTTGAATTATCTGCCCTTTAATTGAACAAAAAACATTATTTTTTGTGTGTGCAACTTCTCCTAAACTAACAAAGGGAATGAGCCGAAACTTGGCGCAATTACTCCCTATGATGTCTTGTTGTGCATTAGACCTTTGAAATTCAAATCGCTCCAGTCATTCCTAAGAAATCTTGAATTATCTGCCCTTGAATTTAACGAAATTCACTGTTTTTTTTGGGTGTGCAACTTCCCCCTGAACTATCAATGGAAATTAGCTGAAGCTAGACACAATTCATCCCTATGACCTCTAGTTGTGCATAAGACTTTTGAAATTCGAATTGCTCCTGTCATTTCTGAGAAATTGTGAATTATCTGCCTTTGAATTTAACGAAAGACAAAATTTTTTGTGAGCTCCTTTTCTCCTACGATTTGTATGGCAATGAACTGAATCGTGCCACAATGACTGTGTAGGTTGTTTATTTGTGCTTAGGACTAAAAATTTTTTCATATGTAAAGTAGTTATTGATTTATCTGCCCTTTACTTAACAATATAGCTTAAAGTTACAGATATTTTTCTGTGTGTGTGCACAACTCCTACAAATTTAATTGGATTGAACTGAATCTTGCCACAATGTGTCCCTGATATATAGTTAAGCATAAGACTTCAGAAATTTAAAAAAGCTTGGGTCTTTCTTGTCCTTGAATTTATTGAAATTCACTATATTTCTTTTGTGAGAAACCTGTCTTACACTTTGAATTGGAATGAACTGAAACTTGCAAAATGACTGTTTGGCGTAAAGTTATGCATAAAACCATTTTTAATTTACACTCAAATGGTCATACTATGTTATGGCCCCAGTCATCTGTCCATCTTTTTGCAATTTTTAGTCCCCTACCGGTGTTCACACCGGAGGGGACTATAGGTTTGCCCTCCGTCTGTCCGTCCGTCTGTCCGTCCGTCCGTCTGTCCGTCCGTCCGTCTGTCTGATGGCAATGTGTAGATTATGCACATCATTTTATTTATGTTTTTCGACTTAAATTGAGGTTGCTATGGTTACAGAAATAGTGAAAATATGGCCAAAAATGGGATCCTGCGATATGATAATAACTAAGCAAGCTAGTTTGATGAGACTTGGTATATGACTATATGGCAATGTGTAGATTATGCACATCATTTTATTTTTGTTTTTAGACTAAAATTGTTGTTGCTATGGTTACTGAAATAGTGAAAATATGGCAAAAAATATTGGATCCTGCGATAAGTTAATAAGTAAGCAAGCTAATTTGATGAGACTTGGTATATGACTAGATGGCAATGTGTAGATTATGCACATCATTTTATCTTTGTTCTTTGACAAAAAGTGTGGTTGCTATGGTAATGGAAATAGTGAAAATATGGCAAAAAATGGATCCTGCAATAACTTAATAACTAAGCAAGCTAACTTCATGAAACGTGTTTTAAAATGTAAAAAAAATTATAAGCCATGTTAGTCAGGGTGGTGATGCAGCAGTATTAATCACCTCCAGTGAAAGTTCTCATTTCTTACCAACAAGACTGAAGAAAAACATCTTGGATCAGACAAGGTAACTGTTATTGATACTATTTCTTGCATCTGTCTATTGCTTGTTGATACTATTTCTTGCATCTGTCTATTGCTTGCATGAATTGTATAGTGGGCACAGCAGAGACAACAACTCATGTAAGTCTTGTTTAACCCTTTCCAAAACAAGACCTGGTTTTGACGTCCCTGATAGAATTGGCGTGGGAAAACATTGAGACAAACAAAGCCGGTAGGGGACTTATGTCCATGTCCAACATGGCTCTTGTTTTAGCTATCATTCAAGCTCATGTTACTGACAAGCCAAGGTTACTGACAAGCCCCTTTGGGTGTTTATGCGCCGTTCTGCGAAGCTCTTGTATGAAAGTGGTATAAACTTGGTCAAGAAGACAGCTCAGAATGAATTATATCGGTTGCGATATTTCTTCATATATATATAAATGATTGAATGTAATTGTAAAAACATAAGCTTTTCTTTGTTTTGGGTTAAATGCCCCTTTTAAAAGTATTGTACATGTAGTTAGATAATGGCAGCTTATGCACCTACCCTTGACTTCCTGTCATTTTTAACACCAGTACATCCACATTTCATCCAAGCCATCAGCTGCTTGTCCCGCTGGCTCATTTCAAATCATTTGCCATTTGTGGTAGACAAATGGCATGTGTTACAATTACTAAAGTTTGTGTCAATTGTTGGATGAAAGTTTGCCAAGCAGATTATTTAACTCTCGACCCAATGATTGAAACCAAAATGTGTTTCTAACTGAGCCAACTGAGCAAGGCACATCACATGTAATTGATCAAGTGAAGTATTTCATGTTTTAATCTAGGATTGTAAGCTCAGCTGTTTTTGAGGTATTGGTATGACCTTTGCATTGTTTGATTCCATATAGGTGTTGGCATGATAAACTTTATCCTTGGTCATATTTCTGTTGTCATTGAAGATAAATTCATGAGAATTGGCATGTATGTTCTTCATCACGAGATCTACCCAGAATATCAAGAGGGGTAATTCTGAAAGCATATATGAGAGGGCTATGCCCCTTTTACGCCCCTTTTATCAAATTAGATTTTTGCATTTAACAGCTTTTGCAGCCAAGCATTGGCAATTGTGGGGTTGAGCTACATAAATTAAGCCCCTGAACTAATATCTGTTTGTGATATGGTGGCATGTTAAAGTTGTATAATAGTTTGGCCTGTGTGTTACATCTCCAGTAATATATAAGCTTGTGTATGACATTTCCAACAATTTCATATATTCATGATCAACAAACATTGAACACCCTGGACGGCCAAACAGTGCATAAAAGAAATATTCTCCGGATTGTGAGGAGACACTCTTACTCAGACAATAACTATTCAGTGTATGGTTAGGACATGCCTCACAAAGGTTCATATGTATCTCATATGAAAAAAAATCAAACCGCATCTACAAAATCTGATCAGATTTACTGTTATGAACAGTGTAGATACTGACTTTATGATTCTTTTAAAATATTCATTAGATATACCTAAAGATCAGCTCAGCTATCAAGCCCTGCGTTCAGGATGACAAAACGGAAACTGTTAGCCAACTTTACCCTGCTTTGCACACAAGTACAAATGCAAAGCAGGGTACAGTTGGCTAAAAGTTTCACTGTCTTGACATCCTGAACGTAGGGCTGGCTTCCCAGTATCTAACTTCACCAACATGAAATGTTTGGAAATGACATACTTTGGTTTATTATATGACCTACGTCAAATAATCCCATTGAATATTTTTGAAATTACAAGGGCATTATTACACTAATGGAATAGCTATGCAAATGAGCTAAGAAAGTATAGGAACATTATATTTTCTTTTTGAAAAGGCCGTCATAACAAATTTGCTGACATCATTTTGCAAATGGCAGTATATGTCTTCATGAAATAACTTGATCCGATGAATTTCTGGAATTTCTTTGATGAATTGCAAAAACTCAGGTCACATTATGTAAATAGAATATCAAATTTGTGCTTTTTTAAATACCAAATTTATATATAAGTTGATCTCCAAAATTGATATAACTCATCAAAGCCCCTTTTTATCTGTTCATAGATGACTCGTTTAATCAATTCCTTATTCAATGACCACTCATATAATATCCTCTAATTAAATAAACCCTTACCATGCTGTTCACACCATTTTCCTGCTGTACACACAGCTTTGACATACATTGTAGACTAACATCAGCCTACACAGATGTGCAGTCTGATTTTAGCACACTTTGCCTGCTTTTCTTTTTTAATTGATGACCAATGATAATCCTAATCCTAAATGGGATAGCAGCTTGAGGTTATGAAAGAATTTAATGGTAATACTTGTGTGAAAATTACCAGAAATCCATTGTTGGGTGTTCCAGCCACCATGATCAAAATGAAAGGTGGTTAAAATTATGGTTAAACCCCAAACAAACAAATAAACAGACTAGAAGAATCGTTTCTAAAATGGTGATATATTTGACATAAAGTTTTAATTCAGCAGGATAAGGTTTAAACTGACATAACTTTTTCAGATACAGATATGGCCACATTTACACTGGAAAATGATGTTACTAGCTCAGCTACACAATCAAATAGAATTGATTCAGGGCATTATCCAAGTACGGAGAATAAAAGATTTTCAAGTATCAAAGGTAATTATGTCTATAGATTTATGAAGGTGAGTCTTAGTTTAAGAGTTAGAAATTGCGATCATCTAGTTGTGTTCACCAACATTTGTGCATTCTGGTTAGCTGAAAATTTTGGTTTTTTCCTTGATGTTTTAATTTTGCAGCTTTTTGTTGTAAGCTTCCGTGGGAAGTAATCCCATTAACAACCCATGTATTTGAGAGTAACTCTTTACACTTTTAGCTTCAATAAATTAATCTATAAGATATTAAGAGGGTATTTGTTAATTTCATGGAGGTATGAAACTCAAAACCTATTCACACGCATGTATGAATCTGCTTTGCGTATTCATACAGCGTGATTAGGTTTTTAGTTTCATCCCTCCATGAAAACAACAAATACTCCCTTCATCTCTGAAATAGAAGTTTGATCTCTCAGTCAAACTTGTGCACACATACTGTCTAGTCTTCTTACTCATAAGTACCAGTGCAATAAGAGATGTTTGTTTTTGTTGATCCCTCTTATGGGGCAGTTACACATGGCAATCGGTGATAGATCGGTTGTTCGTTTTATCCAGGTAAGGACGGAACCGACCAAAACCGATATACAACCAACGTCTCTGATTGGCAGACGATTTGTCACTCACCACAAACTATTTGGAAAAGATGAGTTTCATCGGTAAAAACTAACCGATCGGGATTTTTAAACTGTTTAAAATTCTTGATCGGTGAAAATTTCAAACGAATAAGCGGTTGACAAGCTATTTATAACTGATATCACTGATCGGTCAGTGATAAGCAGCCGATTATTAAATATCTATTAGCGATGGGAAAAGATGAGGTATTTTCCAGCCGGGTATCCATTCTTGATAAAACTTTCAGACAGGACAGTCACAGATTATAAAATCGGGCAAAGTTTTGGAACACACTGATGTCACCCTCTCTGAGTTCGGCTAGGATAGTGCTGTATTGCCCAAAATGAAGTCTTCTTTCTGACGTTAGCCATTGCTTCATCCACGATCTTCTTTGTCTCCTACGGTGGCGACTATTTCTGTCTCGGGGGGACCAAGTGAATGCCATTTATGAGGTTTAAGAGAGCTTGATTTTTCAGCAATAGACCAAACTTCTGGATTTCCCTTTCAATATTCATTATATCATACACTGAACTAAAATTTATCGGTTTTCATCGCTTATATATCGTTTTAATAAAAAACAAAGAAAGTCTGCTGAACAAAGATTTGCCAGCTATTCATCACCGACATCACCGATCCTTGACTGTTGAACACATACGGATCACCGGTTGTATCTGATGGAAAGCAGTAGAATGGGATGATCAATTACCGAACACTGATCAATTACCGACTGCCCGATTGACAACCGTTGAAAAAGTGACGACAGCCGATGGTAAACTAAGCAAATAAACGATCATCACCGACCAAGCTCCTACTGGCCAGCTATTTGTCGCCTATGGACAACCAATCTACTTTGTATTTTACCGATCAAATAGCTATTTATCGCCGATACCCTGTTACACATAAAGTCTGAATTGCTGACACCAATGACAACCGATCATATGAGAGAAATAATTCACCCATTAAGGACCTATTTAAGTCTCATCGTATGTGTAACTGCCCCATTATATCGAGTAAGACGTAATAGTCACAATAAGAGTTTGGTGTGGGTGTGTTTATGTGTCCATCTGTCAGTCTGATTTTGCAATAACTCCTTCATCTATAGATGAATGATAAAATAATTTTCCACAATTGTTCACCATCATGATTAGGTGTGCCATACGAAAGAAATTTTCAGATAGGTCTAAGGTAAAGGTCAAAGCTCAAGGTCAAAGGTTAAATGAGCCTGTGTGTGACATTTTCAACAATTTGACATGTTCTTGAGGTGTAAACATTGAGTAGCATAGACAGCAACATACTGTAAATATAAAGTTACCTGATGGTCTACAGATACTTTGAGACCTTATCGATCTACTAAGGCATAGTGAAGACTCCGGTCAGACTGTGCAGATGCACAGGCTGGTCAGAGTCTTTGCTTTGCGCATACTTGAAATTGTTTGAAATCTCACGCACAGTCTCAAATTTGACCTAGTCCGGAGCACAGCTCCTACATTTATGAATAGCTTTCAAAATTATTTTGCACAATTCTTCTCCATCATGAGAAGATGTGTCATTTGAATTTTTTTTAGATAACTCCAAGGTTAGGGTTACATCTCAAGGTCAAAAGTTAAAATTAAGCTTATTAGGAGTATATCTCCTACAAATGTGAATGGATTTAATAATAATTTTTATGCCCCCGATAGGGAGGCATCATAAATTTGACTTGTCCGTCCGTCCGTCCGTCTGTCCGTCCGTCCGTCATTCCGTCCAAAAACTTTAACATTGGCCATAACTTCCTTATTACTTAACATATTCGCATCATACTTTACCACAACATTCCTTGGTACATTACCTTTCTGTAGGCACATACTTTGGTGACCTTGACCCCTGGATGACCTTGACCTTCAACATAGATTGGCCATAATTTAAAATCAAAGCGGTGTCGGGGGTATTGTCATCTTACAGTGACAGCTCTTGTTAAAACTATTTCCATTGGATAACACCAGAATTATTCAAATATTCACTCAAAACATTCTCTTTTGCACCAACACAAATTTTATTAGATAACCTTGAAATATTCATAAGATGATTGTAGGGTCACAACTAAGGTTCCTATTGGAAATGGGACCAGTCCGTCAGAAAACACATGATATATTCTCTTTATCACAATGTATCTCTTACTCCTTCCTATTACAATTATTTACTAAGTATGATATTTAGGAAAGTGTACCAATAAAGTACATTTTTAAGGTAAAATAATTGTGAAATTCTAATTTACTTTGGCCATCCCTTTGGAATTCTTCGTAATAATAAAGTCTGGGATTTTAGTCAAGGTCAAGGTTATATTATCAAGGTCCCTTAATTAAAAAAAAATGGTCATAACTTTGGATGGGTAAGTAATAGAAACTTCATATCTCACATATGTATTGCTTAAGTCAAGGCTTCTATGTCAGTGCTAAATTCAATCTTAACAGTCCTGATCAAGGTCATTTACCAAAGTCAAATTGTTTAACTAATAGAATTGTGTATTAAATACCTGTTTCGATATGAAAGCAATGATGTTTAATATACTTTACATATCTGCATGTTTCTCAGGTGCCCCAGTTTGGACACAAGCCACTACCGAATATACCTTAGATCAACTTACTATTGGTAAAGAACTACCACAATTACTTAGTTTAACAAACAGTGAAGGTGATACAGATATTGGACGCTGGGGTGAAAATCTTGTAGCCGAGTATCTAAAACAAGAAAAGGAGTGTGGAAACATATTAGACTTTGAGTGGAATAATTGTGATGAAGAAACTGGTGCTCCGTACGATTTTGTCGTGAAAATATTGAAAGAAGACAGAACTTGTGATGAGTATATTGAAGTGAAAAGTACAACTTCGGACACCAAAGAAATGTTTGAAATCTCCGTTCAGCAAATTAAATTCGCTGAAGAGATGAAGGGCCGCTTTCATATATACCGAGTTTTTAACGCAGGAAATCCAGAAATGGCAAGACTTGCTCGTCTTCTTGATCTCAACCTTAGACTTAGTCAGAAACAAGTGAAATTGTGTATGTTTATATGAAATGATGAATTAGCGGATAACTTCGAAATTCATAATTTTCATACTGTTCATGATGAAAAACATTGTGGGGAAAAAAGAAACAACTTCTCTTTTTTCCACAATATTTTTCCTTTATAATTGATGGTTTCATACCAATTTACATCCACTTTTCAATGTCATATGCAACCTCTTCCTTATTAGATTTGTCTTATTTTTCGGAAAACTGGTAGGGATGAATATTGTACTGTTAGTGATTACATACATATTACAAGTAATCGACGAAAAACTGTCTAAACGACAATGCAATTTACAATTGAGTTAAGGAAGTGGAACCGTAATAGTTCTGCAAAGTTTTGAAAGTAATGAATTTTAAACGGTGTTAACCAAGGTTTCCTATTGATTTTCAATATGAAACCTTGGTAAACATTTTGAAAGATCATGTGTCCTGAAATATTGTGGAACTATAACGGGTCCATTACCTTAAACTCCAGTTTTATAAAAAAGCTATATTTAGCATTAGAAAAACAAGACAATTTACTGGTATGCTATTTCCAAAAAAGATATATATGTAATGACAAAACAGATTTTTCATATCAAAGGGTTAGTGCAATACTATTGTAAGTGCCTATATATTTACAGGTACTTACAATAGTATTGCACTGACCCCTCCATATTCTTAGGGTAATGAAAAAAAAAAAAAATATGGGAAAAGAGAAAGTAGTTGTTTTTAAGCAATTTCTCTCTTTTTATGCCCTCACATTGGGGTATATTGTTTTACCATTGGCCATCTAACAGTTGTCTGTCTGTCAGTCTTCAATTGAAATTTCCAATTACTTCAAAGTTCTCAAAGATACAATGCTCATATTTGGTATGAACTTAGATCTTAATGATATGCATCTAAAGATACCAAGGTCATGTGATAAGGTCAAGTTCATCTGTCGAGATCAATTTGATACAGGGGACATATGTGTGTCACAAGCACATCTTGTTCTCAATATTTTCTACATTATTTTTTCTAGTCCCTTTTCAATTTCAACACACATTGAATTTTCAGTAAGGATTCTCAGAATTTCTTTTGGTCTTAAATTATTTGTTTGCATAATTTATGTAAATCAACTGAAATTATCCAGTTACATTAATAAGCCAGGTTTTCTTGGATAATGAATCAATTATTTTCCTTCAATATTGAAGGAACCATCTTGTTATGAATATTATTACAATAAAGATTCTTATTAATGTTTTGACGTTTGTTGGTATAGTCACTGATAACCCTTTTCCTGCTGAATTTGGATTTTATAAGTCCCATACCGGCAAAGCCGAAGGGGACTTTAGCTAAACACTATGTGCATTTGTCCATCTGTTCAGATATATCAGTTTACCAGACTTTTTATGCTACCCTTCGAAGAAGTTGGGGTATATATTTGCACTTGTCATTCGGTCCGTCCGCCCATCCGTAGACCTTTTTTGTCTGGAGCATATCTCAAAAAGTATGCAACCTAGAATCATGAAACTTCACAGGTGGATAGATCTTTTTGAGGAAAAGTGCAGTGCACAAGAACCATAACTCTACTTATCATATCTTGTGAGTTATTTCCCTTTGTTGATTGACAAAGAATATGCCATTGACCTGCTTTTATGTGGGGCATAAATGTTTTACAAACATCTCTTTTTTTATCTTAGGGAGATATTGAGCTACTTTTTGGTATGCAAGTCTACGAGGGTCATCCAATAAATAGTGAGACTGGTTCTATCTCTCATAAGCTAATTGACATATCATAATGAAATTTTACATGCATGTACTTCATTCCTTTCTGCATTCATTTGACATTTCAATAATTAAGTTACTATGACGTCATGCTGATGACGTCACTTAAAATGATGTCATGACGTTAATCATGGCCACGTACATATAAAGATAATGGAAATGTAACATCTTTTGAGTGATCAATTTTTCAAAGTCAAAGGTGATGGAAATACTGGCTTGGATTGAATCTTATGCAGGGATCATTCACTTTCATACTGTACATTATATCTATTGATTTCTTTTTTCTTCTGTGATAATACTAAGTTTTTGCAGAAAACTTCCCTTTCACACGATTTAGACCAAGCAACAATTTTCGTCCAAAGAAAATCTTCACATTTTAGCATTTGATAGAGATTTTTCATTAAAAGATATCATCTTACATCTAAAAGTAAGCAATTTAATGCAAAATTTTGTTTTAAAACTTACGAGTATATCACTATAGCATTACATATGGATACCCTCCCATTTTTTAGAGCGACGTCGGCTGATTGCAGGCTTGAACATGCAATGAATTTTGACGTAAATTCTTTTGAAACTTTGACAGACATTGTTTACCACTTAGATATCATACCATAAAACATTTATCTTTGTAATTAGACTAAAAAAATATCTTAGAAAAGTTGAGTATGAATTTTTTTCGAAGAATAAAGCATTAAGGGGTTAATGTGGCCATTATGACATATGTCATCTCTTTCTGTTGCCTAGCAACAAGGGTTCCATACAATGCACAAAGGTAGGAGTCTGTCAAACATTAGAGGCTATATAACGCTAACTGATAGTGGAACAATAATCTAACAGATGTGAACTAGTTAGGCACTAGAGCCCTAGTTTCACTTTTTATTGGATGACCCACGTATATCAGCGTGTTACAGAACAAGTTTAAGTTGTATTCTGGTGCATTTATTTTAGAGGGAGATCAGGACTCTTGACTTTGTAAAATGATTAAGAAATTTCAATCAATTAAATAGTTAGTGCTCTTACAAACAAAACTGTGCACAACTTAAGAATAGCTGAAAATAACTGACAAAAGCCGGTGTCTAACCCACGTGGACAGGCAATATTTAAATTTTTTGTTTACAAGTCCAATGCACAAACCACTTAGCCAAAGAAGATCTCCCCTGAAGCAGGTGTCAGACATTGTATTTAAACCAAAGAAGCTATGCAGGACAGTGGTTAGAGTGGTCTCCCAGAACAGGGCTCATACAACTTTCAAATGTTGCATGAATTCACAGCTGGGTGAATAAGTGTTTATGAGCTCATTTGATGTCTGAATTACAGGAAGGGCATTTATTGAAGTGTTGACATTTAATAGAATTGTAATGGTACCATATTTTTGACATGAAATAAAATCGTTATGAGCTGGAAACATTTCTTGTTTTTCCCAGCTCTGCAGTCTCGAGGAGAAAAGCGTAGATACGGTCTATCTTGCACAAAAGACCACCTCAATAGGAGTAACTACTATTACACTCAAAGTTAATACAAAATAAATAATCTTTAGAATAGTGTCTTGCGTAAAACAACCTGTTTACGCCAACATGTTTCATTTATTTCATTTTCTCTAGATTTCCTTGTTTTGCTCACCTTCGGACGATTTTACAATTTGCGTGTTTCAAACTTTGGGAAACTAATTCTATAAAATTAAGGATATTTTCAAACAAACATATATGTAGGGATGTGAAATCAAAATTGCCAGGCCGTCCGTCATCTTTGTCAGGTGACAATCTGTTACGTATTTAAGAAATAATTGCGAAAAATGTTACCTGAAGCGAGTGATTTTCTTCCCCTCCTTTTCCAAAAAGTAACGTGGTTTTTATGAAAGATCAAAATATTGTTACTAAAGCTCATACAGCTGGAATCACAATGTTTTGATTGTTCACAAATGTTTGAATCATCAGCTTCATCTCATGGGGAATCTACCTCCTCTTGATTTGGATAAACCATGGATCAAGGCTTTAGCTTGCTATTCCAATTTGGGGAAACAGGAATTCTAGTGACTTAAAAACATTCTTTGAAGGGGTAAAAATGAACACATCATATTGATCTGGCTCGTTGGCCAAGTTGTTAGCACACTTGACTCGTAACCTGTTATAAATCTGTAACATGTTATCCTGGGGGTAAAAAAAAAAGAATCTTAACAAAATTTTGAATATCAAGTCCTGAACAAAGAGGGGAAAATGAACTCCCTTCTCCCGTCAGAAATTTTGTAGGTCAAAATAGGATGTTTGCAGATTTGTGGGGTCAAAACTTTTAAGAGGCAAACATGAGCCCTGGAGGATGGTTTTGGACATATTCCTTTTTGACCTTCTCTAACCTTTACCATATTTATCTTTATTTTTGCTCGAAGAAGGTTTTCAAAACAAGTGCAGGGAGCTATTATTTAGCATCTGATTTCTGAAGCAAAATATTTTAAGAAATTGCGGTCTTGATGATTTTCTCTTTTAATTTGAGGTTTATCTTAATCTAAACAATTATTTGCAATGAATTAATTCTGACCTGCCACATGCCAAACCCCACTAGAGAATGATTATTTCATAAAGGGTATAAAATCGAACAGATGCATGCTGGTGGAAGGGTTAAGAAATTCTCTCATGTGCAAGCAACCATAACAATATAAAAGGTGATGGTGCAATGTGAATGGCTGGGAATGTCTCTGATTGGTTATAAATTCGTTGAACATTAAGTCAGATAGAGTCTGTATAGCGCATTCTACACGAAATAAACCCTCATGTTGCAGGCTGTGCCTGCTCCATTTTAGGGTTTATTTTGTGTAGAATGTACTATACAGACTCTATCTAATATTTAGACTGTCAGTAATCAACCACTATAAAGTCTTTTATATAAAGCAGAATCCTAATAAATAGTTGATTTCATGCTCTCACATCAATAGATCAGTGATAGATTGTCTTACCTAGTCCTAGGTCGTTTATTGTAG
This sequence comes from Fragum whitleyi, assembly GCA_948146395.1. Lineage (NCBI taxonomy): Eukaryota > Metazoa > Mollusca > Bivalvia > Cardiida > Cardiidae > Fragum > Fragum whitleyi. The sequence goes on from OX411552.1 coordinate 41,536,473, forward strand.
ACCTATGAGGGATAGCAGCTGGAGGCTTGTAGGATTGTAGAAAGCGGCGTAAAACCCCATTCAAACAAACAAAACTTACCTAGTCTAACCCCTCTCTTCTCCAGTCAATCAGATGAGAATCTAAGAGTGCATGGCTTTGTCTCAATTGCCTTAAGTTGTTAAGTTAACAGTGAAACCCTACACAATATGTTTGTATGTCCATCAGTCTGTCTGTTTTAATATGATCCTTGTTATGGGAGACCACTCTCACCACTGTCCTGCATAGCTTGGTTGGTTTAAATACCATGTATGACACCTGGGTCAGGGAAGATCTTTGGCTCAGTGGTTAGTGCATTGGACTTGTAAACCAAAAATTTGAATATTACTTGTCCGCATGGGTTTGAGGCCAGCTCATGACGGATATTTTACAGCTATGCTTTGGTTGAGGACAGTTTGTTATAACATGGGGGCTCGTCCAGGATTGGCCATTAAGCCGTATATATTGGCATTGTACCAATTTGGTTAGTTCAGAAAGCACTTTACTGCCTAGATAGGCTTATCGTCATCAATATAAATATGATAACTCTTAAGGGGGAGTGTGTTATGGGAGACCACTCTCACCACTGTCCTGCATAGCTTTGTTGGTTTCAATAAAATGTCTGACACCTGCGTCAGGGAAGATCTTCTTTGGCTCAGTGGTTAGCACATTAGACTTGTAAACCAAAAATTTTAAAAATTCTTGTCCGTGTGGGTTTGAGGCCGGCTCACGATGGATATTTTATAGCTATGCTTTGGTTGAGCACGGTTTGTTTTTAACATCCTGTAAACTTAACATTTTTGATAGAACACTTAACTACTTAGTATTGGCAAACCAAGTTGACCTGTCACTCATTAATTTTCGTTACCTTTCGGTAATATCCGCGAGGACATTTTCAGAATTTTACTTTAAGATTAGATAAAATGATCCAATAGTTATAATTGGGTCCGTAGCGCAGTGGTCTAAACCGTTAGGTAATTAACTGACAATAAATTGACAGACCCGTTTCGAATACGCACGGTGTTGGATAAAGTAATTATATTTTCAAAAATGTTTTAACTTTATTTTTATTTTTATTATTACTAAATAAAGGGACAATCTTATTGTCTCTTTAATTTCTTGTTTGTACTATTTTGTAATGGTAGTTTTTTTTTCTCTATCAAATTCCATATTTCTTTAATTTTCATGGAATTAATGAGCTGAGTTTCACCTGCTCAAGCTGAGGTCACGAGGTTTTTGGTCGTCAAGTTTGCCTTTTTTCTGACGCAGCTACTGAATTGAATTTTCTTCTATCGTTCATGAGATTTAATGCGAAAGATATGATAACTGTTTTCCTTTCTTTTATACATTCCTATGCTTGTCGTTACTTCTGTTAATTCTTTTTATGGAATTCTTGATCCTATTTTTCATTACTTTCCTGAATAGACCATCAGATATAGACAGAGATCGAGAAAAAGAGGAATGTGATTAATTCATCCCGTACTTTTCTTTAACACATTTATGTGTTGTGCGTAGGCTACTGGGCAATAGGAAATCACTTGATGCAGAATATCAAAAGGAAAATATATACAGATCAGGGAACATAATTTGAGAAAACTGTGTCGTGGTTTTTTTATATATATATTTCTTTATCAGATCTAAATGGCCTTAAAAGAAACATCGTATTACATAAAAAAAAAAAAAAAACGAGAGGGAGATTTGATCTTCAGACCTTTGCAATGCAAGTCTCCGACCCTATAGCTATTTCTGATCACATATAACAACAGGGTATATTGTATTATTTGATGGTAACGTTCATGTATTCAAATCTATATAAGGAAGTGGTTTCCGAATATCAATGAAGGTCAAAAGGAATATTAAATGAGCGACAGGTAAATAATGTTTCACAATAGTTTCAAAGCTTATATTCATTTAAAGGTCACAATCTTATATTTATGTGAAGGTCACAGTCTTATCATTTATATCAAGGTCCTTTGAATAATTGCTAATTTTAATCCATTTTAACTCAGCTATTCTTAGAATAGGGGTTCTATTCCGATTACGTCTTCGTCGTCATATTGCTTTGGTTTAGTTTTTACGTGCAAGAGTTTAAAATCTCTGTTTCTACTTAAGCTATTGCTTTGAAACTTTGCACATGCTTCTGGGACAATAATATCAGCTTCTAGACTTCTGGCATCATGTTGAATCCTTGATCCCAACCTTGACCTTTGACCTTCTTTCTAAAATATTGAATTAATAGGGCTACAACAGTATTAAATCAATAATAAAGGTTGATAGATGATTGTCTTTGATTTTGGCTTCTATTGAACCTTTAATCTCAACCTTGACCTTTGACCTACTGTCTAAAGTTTTGAATTATCAGGTCAAGAACTTTGTATTGCCACTAATAAGTGTTTGGGGATGATTGTCTTTTATTCTGGAATCCTTTAGTACCCTTGACCCTGACCATGACCTTTGATCTACTTTCTTTAATTTATAATAATAGGGTGAAGGTCTGTATTAAATCAATAGTAAAAATACATTTTCACAGACCTTGACCTGCGTTCTAAAATTATCATTAACTTAAATTACACTTCCAGCAAATTAATGTCTCTTCTGGTTTCCTTGGGGCAATTCTAGTGGAGCAATACTTGGCCCACCTGCACCGAAAGTATATCTTGTTTTTTCGTTTTTAGGCTCACCTGAGCACAAAGTGCTCAAGGTGAGCTATTGTGATCACTCATGGTCTGTCTTCTGTCCATCATCCGTCTGTCCTTTCGTCAACAATTTCTTTAAACATTCGTCCCCTAAACCACTGAGCCAATCAAGCTGAAACTTGGCAGGGATGTTTCTTGGTTGAAGCTCTTCAAAAGTTATTAGAAGAATTAAATTCTGTAAAAAAAAAACCTGGATGCCATAGTAAACCTTGGCAGGGATGTTCTTAAGGTGCAGGTATACTAAAGTTGTTGAAAGAACTCAATTCCATCAATAACTTTTGTTGTCAGGGTAGCAGTAAGTTTGAAAAAATGCGAAAATTAAAAAAAATCAAATTGCAGTAGGACGAAATTGAAGTCTGTTTCTTTCAAAATCATCCAAAGTGTACATCAAACAATCTCTGGTATTTATAACATGGTTGACAAGTTATAAGTTGACTTATTTAGGTGAGCGATATATAGGATCCAAATCCAATATTAAAAAGGTGGAACAGGTCCAAAGAAGAGCCATCAGGTGGGTCAAGCATGATTATTCCCCTCTTTCGAGTGTTACAGCCATGCAGGATGATCTGGGGTGGAGGTCTCTTGAGCATCGCAGGATTGACGCCAGACTTATCATGTTTTATCGTATATATCACAACATTGTTGCAATTAAACTTCCGTTGTATATCCATGCCCCAACCAGATTAACTAGACATATGCACCCTCTCTCTCTACGACAAATCCAGGTTAACTCTGATTACATCAAATATTCATTCTACCCTCACTCTATTAGCCTTTGGAACCAGTTACCCTATCATATCGCCACACTCTCTGAGTTAGATCAGTTTAAGAGAGCTGTGGCAGGTATTCAATATTAGTCTGGAGGTGATTGTTTTTAACTAGATCTTTTACTCCACTCTCACTTACTAACATTTTAAACCAATACTTTACTTTTATCTACATTCACTTATCTGACATGTCAGATCTTTACTTTTATTCTTTCACTTTACTAACAGTCCAACGTGCACATTTTTCCTGTCTGTAACACTCGAGAGAGGGGTGGACAGTATCCAGAGATAGATAGATAGATAGATAGGACCATCATTGTCCTCTTGTTTTTTTGTTTGTTTTTCAAATTATTTTTTGTCCAGCATGAAATGGAAGATGACAAATGACACAACACCTTGATTAGCTATCCTGTAAGTTTGCCAATACATCCGTTTACCATACACTATATAACCTATATACTGGCTGTGTTTTGGACGGGCAGAGTTGACAAGACACCTAAATGTGGGGACTGTGCTACAATTTTCGGTAATGTGTAATTTACGGGACACCGACTTGCGGGAAAATAAAAATAAAAACCACGATGTTGATTGAATTTGTATCAATTTGATCCGGTGATGAGGCAGCTTTATTTGAAAAAGTGATCTTTAAAGGATAATTGATACCTTTTTTCCACGTAAGTAAGGAAAAAATGTAGTTTTTCTTCATAGTGTGCGAGTGGTCAGATTTAAATACTGGGTTGCAGTATATTCGGACACTATTAGTTTCGGATATTTTAGCGAAAAAAAAGTAAATCACAGACTCTAAGAAATCCAAACTGATGCAATATTGACTCTTGGAATATTCAGCTGGGCCGTCATTTTTAGTCTTTGAAATTAGCATCCATGTATCAAAGGTTGTTTTAGAGTGTGTGATATTGTTGGACAATATAGGCTCCTGGGAGCCAGTGGCACAGTGATCTCAACGGTCTACAGTCAAAACGGCCCTTAAAGGTCAAATGAAAAGCGTTTACAACCGTTTCTTTATGTATTCATTAGTAAAAATTAAATACGATGCAAAATCCAGAATAAAAAATGATTTTTCATAACTGTGAATTTCACGATTTTCTATAAACACACCTGCAGTGGATAACTTCCCGGTCACATGATTTAGGCATGTTACGTCACCGCGAGGGATAGATAATACTGGCATAATAAACAATTTGTAAGCGGCCACCTATTTAGATCGATTTATGATAAATTCCACTTGAAAAAGTACTGGAATTTTGCATTATTGTGTTGCCCCTGGATGACGCAAACCTAAATACTTCGGGAATTACTCTTTTTTTGTTCCCGTTAGATTAGGGTAGGAATCTAAAGAAGCGAGAAAGCATGAAACGATAAAAGTAAAAAAAAAATAGAAGAGACTCACTGAACACTATCTCCTATGGAAAAAACTTTATCAACATCATTTCACCAATTTTTGTTTTGGTGTTAACCCGTGACTAGCAAGTATTGATGATTAATAGTAAACCGCCAATTACGATCGCCAATCCGATCGCCGGAATGTGTTAACTGACAATCAATTTAGGTGCTAAAGAGATAGTTTTAACTTAACTAATATCAATAGCATGACACCCTTTTGATAATATCATAAATGAATGATCGATTATTATCCTCTTAAACATTTGAGATTACCTTGCGGAGAAAACACAATTACTGCGTCAGTTTTGTTTGGAAAATATGTAACTACAGCTTGAATTAAGCCGTGGTTACGGGGTTTCTGAACTGGGTTGACGATATACTGTATACGGTTACTATTTGAATTATTATAACTGGAACTCTACGAAATCCTTTATTTCCTCTTATACATTGTCACATATTTTGTTAATTATGTTCATACCCATGTATGCCATGTACAATGTTTTGTATTTCGACGATGAACCATAATGTGTTCAAGTCGATATTTTAAATAAATTTTCTGTTCTGTTCTGTTCTGATAACTATTGACGCATTCAAATGACATGACAATTTAAATGTCCTAGAGTCAAATTGCACCATTTTGCTTTCCTGAGCATTAAAACCTGGGGTCAGGGGACGTTTTTTATGCATAGTTGAAGGGGCCAGGGTAACCTCTATATCATGTATGATTTGCATCAGTGGCAAGAAGTAATACTTAAAACTTAAAGAAATAAAATGTCCTCAAGATATAAAATTATAAAGGAATAAATAAATGAACAAAAGAAAGAATGAAAAAATGAATTGGTTTAAGAAAGAATCTACAAACGGATGGAACATTAATGAATGAACAAATATTTATTGATGTAATTTGTCTTTCTTTCTTTAGACCAAATGGGATTTTTTCATCTTACCCAATATTTTTATAGTGTACACGAAATGGGATAAGACAAAGGGAATAAGCCACAAAACTATGTACTGATTTTGTTATCCTCATATTGAATAGATTTTTAGAATTTGGTTGATTAAAAATGACCGTTTTTACAATATCTTCTCTTGATACCGATTTGGCACGAGAAACGTTGTATTTTCAGCTTTCTCAAATCTCAGGGAAAAAGATTAGCAGGGGCCCAGTCGCCCATGGCCCCTAAATTTTGGGCTGGGCCCCTAGATTTCTGGAGAAGATGCCCATATCCCTAATGTAAAATATTGAAATTTGGCAGCCTGGGCCCCTAAATTAAAATTGTTAGTCTTTTTCCCTGAATCTATAGTTGCACTGTTTTGAAGCATGTCGAAAAAGTGCTTTTTGTGTATGAGATAGTTCAGATTGTGTCAACTGAAATTTCTCGCTTTTTGCGTGATAGTTTGAAAATATATGTGTTATAAAAAATAAATCAGTGACATGGGTAATTGATTGGTGCATTGTCACGGATAGATCAAAGAAAATTGTCATGAAAATTGTATATAGACAGTTCCCACTGTCGACCATCATAAAAGCCTTCTAATACATGAGTCGACAGTAGAACCAGTCTAGTCGGTATATTGACCAAAAATAAAGGCGCCACGCACGTGTGATTAGGGGCTTATCAATATATGACATGGACCATTGATTGGTGCATCGACACGGTCAGATCAAAGAAACTTTGACATGTGGTATGGAACGTTGCGTAAGAAAAGACGATCTTTATGACACTTACACATGTGATTTGCGGCTTATGAAAGGACTTCTGTTTATCCTTCTCCTTTATCTTTAATTCTTGCAATGGTATAAGAGTCTGAGGTGATATCTAACTTTTGATTTAATTTATAAAAAATGAGACTTAAACAAAGTGTAAACAGCTGTGACAAAAAATAAATGAACAATAAAAAGGTTGTCAATGAAGGTTGAATTATGGATAATTGTGATCGCAAGGATAAATTAAGTTTGGTGGAATAATGCAAAAAACCATCAAATCGGCATTGAAATTCAAAAACACCGCAGGATAGGTAAGATATACATTATATTCTTTCCAAGCGACTAGAATGCCATAGATATAGTTTTAATACAGCTGCGTTTTGCAACATTTTGGGGGCTAAAGAACGATTTGTATAATTTCATAGCCTTTTTCTGGTGGTAATCTTTAGAATCTTTGCACCGTTTTTGTAACATGATGACAACTGTATAATCATGCAAAGGGATAAAATAATTGCATTTTGATGTCATCGTCATATTTGAAAATTAATTACAAGTTAGTAATCAAACTGCTTGAAATTTAGATTTTTAATCTTTGTGAATTTAAAAATGTTTCCCAACGCCAACAGCTTTTTTCCATATTTTTATTGACAAGAATGATCAATCGGGATTTCCAGTGAGCGTTGTAAAAAACAAAAAAACAACAACAAAAATGGCAATGAAACTTGAATTTTCCACAAAAACATGTGACATATCTCAGGTATATCATTAAAAATCATTTTATTGGTAGGTTTAAATTAAATGTTGCACAATAGATTAGACTGGGAGAGCTATTCCCGATTCGATCGTTGGGGCTGTCAGAATCGGGTACCAGTCAGACTCGATTTCTTCACCCTAAATCTCTGACTCGGCTTCAGACTGTGATGATACTACATCTCTAAAGCAAGTGGGCTCAAACGATCTCAGTTGAACATGTGGATAAGTGGGTAACAGGATAGATTTTTCTTCGTTTCATTTGAAAGTGGTCATATTTACGCTGCTCTCTTTGTTTATCTAGAACGGGGAATCCCTCGCGGTGACGTCATAGCTATTGCGCATGTGCGTGTACGTATTTCTGGGCAGGTAAAATTTTCCAATAAATCACGGTCGTATTTTTGTCAATATCGTTCTTTTAAATTTTTTTTTTTTCGACGCGAACTTTTTGTATCTCCTTATTTCATTGATAATTATCAGGAGATGTTTTAAGCACACATTCCAAAATTAGCTTTTCATTTGATCTTTAAGTAAAAAAGGCCAGTAATTTGGTCAAAACAGCCCAAATCAGTTTTGAAAATCGGTCTAAACTGCCCAAACATTTAATTTGCTTTATTTACCTATCTTTGCTGATGTAAATAAAGTTTTATTATAGATTCAAAAAAATGGTTTACATGATGTTAAAATCTTATGCAGGCATATTTCTTTAACAAATGTGTGTCATCAAATAGGCAGAACTGATTAAACAGCTTTATTTATGTAATACTGCTTTGGACTAGGTGGTAAAATACAGTCCCGTGTGAGCACACATAGGTGTCGGGTCAAAAAGGCCCAGTGACAGAAAGGCCCGGGTCAAAAAGGCCCACTATTACAGTTGACCAAAAAGGCCCGGGTCAAAAAGGCCCACTTTTGAATGTGACAAATATTCCCACAAATACCGACTTACAATGCCTCAAGTTATTATGTTGATATTTTTTGCACATTATCTTTAAATCAATTCAAATAATTTCTCTTAAAATATCCTATCGTTTATACTTTTAGTTTCAGTTTGAACACTTAATGGATAAAATAATTTTACACATGTGTTTATGTCAATCATGAAATGATTAACGGTTTTATGTAAGACAGTCAGGTACATGAATCATCCATAAGTGAAAATCTGTAGCTTGACACAAAGTTAAACAGATGGGTGGATTGGGAATGCTGCTACAAAGCAGAATACATGCAATATATACATTGTCATTTATCAAAATAATATCTCCCAGGCTCTAATACCTGTGTTTCTTTTTCATTTTAACCAATAAACCAAAAGTTGACTCTCTATGACATCACATTTAACCATCTTTTATTCAATTCTGACAGTGGGCCTTTTTGGTCATTTTTCATAGTGGGCCTTTTTGGACTGGGCCTTTTTGACCCGGGCCTTTTTGTCACTGGGCCTTTTTGTACACTGGGCCTTTTTGTCACTGGGCCTTTTTGACCCTAAACCCTTTTAAAGCACCGAATTCAATCCCGAAAATTACTTGAAACACAATTTAAATGTATAGCATATACATCAACATAATTAAACCTAAAAAGGACCCTTCCACATACCCAAAAGTGTAATTTTCCCCAAATAAGGAAATAATCCCAATTTACAAGCCAATGATCTTTGTTATAGAAAAGTGATATTACAAATAAGACATGATATGTTGTTTTCAGTTTAAGTTTAAAGGACTGAGGGAGAAACAAATCTTTATTCTGGCACTAAAATATACACGGAACTTAAGGTCTACCCAAAACAATGAAAATAAAGTACATCCCAATTTTTCAGAAATTACACATTTTCACCAGTATGCCCTGTCTGACCTGTTCCCAATAATCCACATTTACACTGTTAACGATAGAGGTTCATGATATAGAATTGGCAAACTTAACAAAGTAAAGGTTGTAAGATCTTGAAATTTACCAACATTTGATTTCTCTTTATAAAACAATTTTACATGAATCTTTTCAAGGGGAATTAATATTTTACTAGACGTCTTTCCTGCGATAGTTATGCAGAACAATAAGATTAGTAATGATTATGATAAATTGTAACATAATAAAAAACCCTTTACACATATGTAAAACTTTGCCAATAAGTTACTGTCAAGAAATTTGATTTTCAAGAACCCCTTTCTTTCTGTTATTCGAGAATTTATATTAAAAATCCGAAGAAGGAAAATGTGCTAAATAGGACGAAAACTAGCATTGGCGTAATCGTTGACAATAATCTTAGACGTTATAATAAGAAAACCAGTCTGCTATATAAATTCAAAGAGTTATTTCAGACAATATTTCTATCTAGGCCGTTTTGACCGAATGTAAAATCTTCTTTTGGGCTGTTTTGACCAGATTATGGGCCGTTTTGACCGAAATGCAGGCCGTTTTGACTTGCACCCCTCTCAACAAGGGCCAAAATCAGGAATTTTTTGTAATCCCAAGTTGGAATTTCAGGATTTTTTTCTACAAAGTAATTTACTAAGGAATTTTCAATTACCACCACCACAACCCCCTCTCCCAACACACCACAGGGAGACATTACATAATAATTTAGCCATGAAAATGTATTTTAAGAAAAAGTTATGTTTACATTTAGACAAGGCATTGGACCACTCCTACCATGGCTTCATTCGAGCAATGATTTCTTATGCATTTTTACAGTTATACCTTGCTCTAGAAAGAGCTTATACATCATCCTATAAGATGTGCATGAGCATTTTATAGCGAAATTGATTGTTTCGGTGTAATTAATATGAAAATGTTTAATTGTTGCCAAAATTGGTTAGTCAGACACAGGTTTGTAACACTCATTTCAACCCTAGAATGCAATTCAGGAACTAAGTTGGTTAATATCAACATTCAAGATCGACAACAAATATAATTTTCTTTAAAACATACCATCAGAAAAATCTTGTTAAAATTAATACAGTATGCCTGCAATGTTGAATATTTGCTGCAATTTCAAATTTTCTTCAATATAACACCATTGGTTACTATGTGACAGGATTCAGCCTTACCGCCATCGAAATTGCAGCAAATATTTGACGGGGCAGCCATATAGTGGTTGATTTTGATAGGATTTTTATACTAAATTTTAGAGAATGTCATAATAATGCCTGATGATAGCAGGGCCTACATGATAACCATGTTTGATTTTTAGAAATTTTAAGGGATAAATTACAAGGAAAACATTGTTGGAAAAGAAGAAATTGCTTTTTACCTGCAATTTCCTCCTTTTCTACAAGGTTTACCATTTGGTAATGCAAATTTCAGTTTTGGAAAGGCAGTTATTTTTCAACACTTGGCAGATTTGAAATAGTTATCACTGCCATTATCTACAGGCCTGAAGGACCCTCAGCATGGTAACATCTACCAGTCCAACCTAAAATCCACAGGTCATTGGACTGGTGTTAGTGTCGATCACTGATCTAAAAATTTTATTTTGGGGACTACCCAGTATATTAAAATACAAATAAATTGCCATGTGTAGGGAAAATTCTAGAGGCATTCTCATTCTCCATATCATCCAAAATAAAGACTTTTTGACTGAATTGTGGAACAAAGTAGGGAAAAATATTTATGCTGAATTGCTGATTCATAAAGCTAGTTGCAAAACTTGGCTATTCAATCAATGTTGTAGACTGTTTTATAGCAGTTTACTCTGAAAATTATGGAAGTCATAAATTAGAAATGTAAATCTATAGACCTATTCATATTTTTTTGCAACTCGAGTTCGACACTAAAAGTTAAGGGGCCTGAGATTCTTTATTTTAAAGAAGGGGCTTCTTTATTTTGCAAGTCAAGAGTCAAATTGACAAATGCACATGTTAACACTTACCTGTTTGTCAGTTTTTAGCTCTGCTAGTCAAGCATTACTTTTGTCCTGACCTGGTGTTCATCATATATCTGTCTTTTCATCTGTTAAACTTTCCTTTAAATATCTATTTCTCTCTGAAAGTCCTGGTCGGAATTTAACCAAATTTCACAGAAATCATGCTTGGGACTGGTTTGATTACTGACGGCAACACTTGTCCTTTACCACTAATAATTGTCTACCGCAAATGGGTTGAAAATCGTAGACCAATGTGGAATGGCAGCTGAATGCTAGAAAAGAATGTAATTGCAGTACTGATGTAAGTAATAACAGGAATCCATTGTTAGCTGCTCCAGCCACCATGTTATAACTGAAAGATTGTCAATTGCTGCAGATAGGAATGGCGCTTGGGATGTGCTCTTTCAGAAGCCTTCCTTTAATTCTGATCGGATTGACTTGGGTGCTACAGGCTGTTGTGTCATTCAATAATGGACCCGTATGGTAAAATATGTGACCCATCATGCAAAATAATACAAAATAGACCATTTTGGGGAGGAATGTGTAAGGTGTTGATCCTTGTCAGACTGTGCAGATTGCACAGACTGACTAGGGTTGAAACTTTTTGCACTTAACTAATTTTCTGAATCTAGAAAAATTTATCTACCTTCTTGTGAAACAATATTTGAAATATGACTTCTGGTCGACCTGTTCTAGAACCAATCTCTTCTTCAAATATTTATTTTACAAAATTCTCAGAATGTCCTTTATTGTGTGAAGTGTCACATGTAAAATTCTTTTCTGTTACTACTAGGTAGAATTAAACAAAACTTTACAGGTATGATGCTTTGGACATGCTCTTTCAGATATATGCATTGAATTTTGAGGAGCTTGATAACTTGGTGCTACAGGCTATGCCCTGCCATGGAATAAAAAAAAAAGATTAAATAATGTAATAAGGGTAAGAAATTGATTGAATCTCTTAAATTATATCTAACTTGAATAAGTTGTTTGTCGTCAATTAAAAAAAAAAGAGAAAGTTTTGTCTTCAATTAGGCCTCTGTCATAGCACAGTTGGTAGCACGTCATACTATCAATCTTAAGGTCTCGGGATCGATCCCCGACTGGGGCACTCATTCTCTCAGACTATTTGTCTCTCACCAATGGGTCGATAATTGTAGAGATAGTAGCTGGAGGCAAGGAAAGAATGTAATGGTAGTACCTGTAGGTGGTGAGAAATACCAGGAATCCATTGTTAGGTGCTCCAGCAGCCATGACATTACTGAAAAAATGAAGGCAGCGTAAAACCCCATTCAAGGAAGATGGACAAATTGTCTTGAATAAGTGCCAATTCACTAAAAAAAGGAGGGTCAATACATGTTTACTATTATTAAAAGGAAATCCCTACTTTCACTTTCAATTTTTTTTTTCAAAAGTCAAAACCCTACTTTTACTTTTGTGTTTAAAAAGTCAAAATAATTATTTGACCATTAATCAAGCAATATTATTATTGTTTGTCAAATAACTAGCTGCAATTTTTAACTAAACTGCTGGCCTATAGTAGAATATAATGACTGAGAATATTCCTGCTTTGAGTTATAGACATAGAACAGCTTGCACAGTTGCACTTATGTTTAGCCTAATCTTAACTTTTAACACCTGATTTCCTTTTTTAACCATAAACTTGAAAAAAAATAAATAAATACTTAAATAATTGATGCATCCAGTGCCTTCAGCACTTTAATGCAATTTTGAGAAGGTTCTAATTTAACCTGACAAGGGTTAATACTGTTGATTTCAAGTAGTAAAGTATTAGGCCGCCACTTTAAGAGTTGGGATGTTCCAGGCTGGCTCAGCCCACATTCATCCACCCCTCTTATCTACAAACACTAGGCAACTATTTTCTAATTGTGTCAGTACAGTCGAGTAAAAAGGAAAAGTGATTGTTAATTATGAAAATGATTCGATCCATTTCCTTGTGGAATATGTAAGCCATAAGATGCCATTTCCTATTACTAGGGATGGTAACGAATACCAATTTTACTAATCGATTACTCGTTCGCCTTTCCGATCGAGTACTCGAGTACTCGGATAGAATTGATGACTATTGATCATTAATTTATGTCTTGAAATGTAAACATATATACGGTATTTGATACATATTTTCGGTCGAAGGGGTAGTTGAAATGGCATTTGATCGTAATTTATTTTACGAAACGAAAAATTTCAAAATGCATGCTTAGAGAGTCATTTCTCGGTAATATTTCCCAGGCGATATTCATCGGTTTTTAGCTCACGTGAGCACGAAGTGCTCAAGGTGAGCTATTGGGATCGTAGAATGTCCGTCGTCCGTCGTCAGTCGTCCGTCGTGCGTCGTCCGTCGTCCACAATTTCTTTAAACATCTTCTCCTCCTCAACCAGTGGGCCAATCTTGATGAAACTTGGCAGGGATGTTCCTTGGGTCAAGCTCTACCAAAGTTGTTCAAATAAATGAAATCCACCCTTAACTTTCCCTTTACCCTTAACAAAAAGGGTGAAAATATAAAAATCTTTATAAATCTTCTTCTCTGAAACCAGAAGGCAGACAGCTTTCATATTTGGTATGTAGCATCTTCTAGTGGACCCCTACCAAGTTTGTTCATATCAAGACCCTGGGGTCATATTTGGGCTTTGCCCGGGCCCAACCCTTTTTACATAGAATCAAAGAGCGAAAATCTTTAAAAATCTTCTTCTCTGTAACCAGATGGCAGACAGCTTAAATATTTGGTGTGTAGCATCACCTAGTGGGCCTCTACCAAGTTTGTTCATATCAAGACCATTGGGTCATATTTGGGCTTTGCACGGGTGTATCCCTTTATCTCTTATGGGCACGAAGGGTAAAAAAATGAAAATCTTAAAAAATCTTCTTCTCTGAAACCAGAAGGCAGACAGCTTTCATATTTGGTATGTAGCATCATCTAGAAGACCTCTACCAAGTTTGTTCATATCAAGACCCTATTTGGGCTCCACCCGGGCGCAACCCTTTTTACATAGAATCAAAGAGCAAAATTTTTTTCAAATCTTTTTTATTCGAAACCAGGGGGCACACTGCTTTCGTTTTTGGTATGTAGCATCATCTTGTGGGCCCCTACCAAATTTGTTCATATCAAGACCCTTGGGTCATATTTGGGCTCCACCCGGGCGCATCCCTTTCAGCTCATCTGAGCACGATGGGTGAAAATGGGAAAACCTTCAAAAATCTTCTTCTCTGAAACGAGAAGGCAGACAGCTTTCATATTTAGAATGTAGCATCATCTTATGGACCTCTTCCAAGTTTGTTCATATCAAGACCCTGGGGTCACTTTTGGGGTCCACCTGGGTGCATCCCTTTTTACATAGAATCAAAGAGCAAAAAGGCATATCTGTCTTGCTCTTTGCTGAAAACGTTCCATGGTATTGATCTTAGGCAATTATCCTCTTTTTGACATCTGCCTATCTAATTAATGTGATGTCCCAGGGGTCATAGAGACTCAGGTGAGCAATCTAGGACCATCTTGGTCCTCTTGTTATATAACATTTTTGGTAAAGAAAGACCAAGTTACAACTACATCGATAAGATTGCGTCTCAAGGTTTTGGAACGACGATGCAACAGTTCGTTGACCGGAAGATCCAACTATATCGCGACGTCCCTGATTAGAGCACCAAAACTCGAAGGTGCGAAAAGTTACATGGTGACGTGTATTATTTGACAGCAAGAACAATGAAAGTTCACACTTGATTGTAAATTCGGAAAAATATCGACGGATTGGACAATCGGCAGGCGCCCAGGTGTTGCAAACATTATCATTAGTTGAACAGCATTTCAAATGAAATATCGATATATTAGGAAAATATGAAAAAAATGAGATAGGAAACGAATTTGCTGTTATTTCATTTTTTGACAGATTAGTGAAATTTGTAATCGATAATCGGAAGTTCGATCGAGTACTCGATTAATCAAATACTCGTTCCCATCCCTACCTATTACGCAGTAGCTTGAAAAAGCTTGTCAACACCTAGAATTTCTGTAGTTTATATATCCTTCAGTGAGTGCTTTAGAAATTGGAATCAACTTTTCAAATGAAATCTCTAAACAATCATTTATATGATTGTTTAGAGGAAATCACCTCAAAATAAAGAGAAAAGGGTGTAAAAGACACCAATTTTAAATCAGAAAATGCATACTAAATAAAAGCTCCAAGACCATATTATGTATAGCTCCCATAAGCGTTTATTAGGAGAAATACGGTAGTCTCTTGATCTTTTCACAATCTTGCACTGAGCTCAGGTTAAAAAGGGTAATTGCTTATTCGAAACAAAAAGTTTTGTTACTCATTACTCAAAACTTGTTTGCGAGTTCTCAATGGAATCATCTCATCAAGACAATTCATATGAGTACCCTCAACATGGGGTGAGGTTAAGAAATAACAGATTTGAATTGCAAGTACATATGTGCCGGCTGATCTTTATTTTTACCATCATTAAGTGCAGGGATATTCTTGATTGGGCATGATAAGGATCAGTATTATATACAATTTGTAATTTTTGAAATGCTATGTTGACAATACCTGTTTAAAATATTTCAGGTATTTTCAGGAAGTATATTTTATACCATTTTCAGAAAATATGTACCCTAAACACATTGCCTTATGATAAAATGGTTTGAACCTTGCCGAATTTCATATCATAAGAGTGCAGTCCCTTAAAAAAGTAGTCCCACTACACTATTTATTAAGAAAACACCTAGAAAACACTATATACACTTGTATAAAGCTATAATTATAAGGGTTTTCACAGAAAATCGACAATAATGCACATTGTCATCTGAAATAGTGCAGTGTTCTGAATGCCCTTTGAATCTCTGGGTAAAAATGGTCATTTTCAAGCATGCATATACCCCCTCTATATGGAATAAAGAATACTGCTAGCAAAATTTTAGGGTCTAGCTTTAATTTGGGAGTAGATTTCTGGGAAACCCTGATCATGTCAAATTAGATCCTTCATAGTGCCCTGTTAGTGCGTCAGACTATCATTCAAAAGGTCCCAGGTTCGACCCCCAACAGCTGCACTCATTCTTTCCTACTATTCATCTTCCTCCAATGCATTGATAATCCTAGACCAATGTTGGACAGCAGCTGGAGGCTAGGAAGAGATGTAATTGTAGTACTAGTGTAAGCAATACCAAGAATATATTGTTAGGTGCTCCAGCCTCTGTGATATAACCAAAAGATTGTTAGGAGCAGTGTAAAACCCGATAGAAAGAAACAAACAAATGTTTCAAATTGGACTAGTTTTTGTAATGGGTAAAATTACCAAACCTTGTTAGTTTATCTAACTTTCGCTTTCCAAGAATTTGAACTGCCCTATGAGCTCTAATAAAAACAAGGGTCAATAAATTGACTTAAATGTTTATCTGAGTTATAGATTATAAAAATGCAGTTCCTGTTTCATAAAATGTCAATATTGGATTGTGGTTCATGCATTCAAGATGTCTGTGAGTTGAAATTTTTGTATGTTTATCGGTTTTGAATTAAATTGAATTTAACCCTTGTCATGCTGAATAAAAAACCTTGGCAAAATGATGTACAAATCAAAATGCTGAAAGCTCTGTATTTCATTATTGTGCGTCAGCATTTGATTTTGAAAATATAATTTCTGAAAAATTTCTGGTTTAAAAAGAAAAATCAGGTTGTATGGACTAAGATCAGACTGCTGATGTTTGTCCATACCTCCTGCGCAAGCAGGAATATTCCGGAATCAGCATGACAAGGGTTAATTGTAGTTTGGGTAAAAAACCGTAAGTCTATATCCTAATAAAGACAACACAGTTTCTTACCATACCGTATTTCCTCTAATAATATTTTTACTAAGAAATTCCAGGAAATGATTGCTAATTGCTAAATCTGTCGCGATGTAACTGAATCATTGTTGAAGGTGGTGTTAAACCCCATACAAACCAAACAAATCAAAGGGTTGTCAAAAAGTATTATTGTGGGAAAGGGTCAATGACTCAATGTTTCTTATTTTGATATAGGATATTGTTCAAGAGTTGGGGAGTAATTTTGATCTGGAAACAATTTATTTTCCTTCTATAGGCTCCCTGACCATGTTATGTATAGCTCCCGTGAGCGTTCAATATTATTTTCCTTTTCTGTTCTTCAAAGTGATCTTTTCTGTTCTACAAAGTGATCCAAGAAGATGCTGATTTTAAAAATGCA
Organism: Fragum whitleyi; assembly: GCA_948146395.1. Lineage (NCBI taxonomy): Eukaryota > Metazoa > Mollusca > Bivalvia > Cardiida > Cardiidae > Fragum > Fragum whitleyi. Next base: position 41,553,883 of record OX411552.1, read on the forward strand.
ATTTTTATAGTAAGCAACTTCGCTTTTACCACAACTGTGAACCCTAATTTTTTTCCTGGTTCAATCCCGGAGGGTGGCACTCATCCTTTACGACTATTTGTCTACCACCGATGGGTTGATAATTGTAGACCTATGTGTGATAGAAGCTGAAAGCTGGGAGAGGATGTGATGGTAGTACTGGTGTTAGAAATACCAGGAATCCATTGTTAGGTGCTCCAGCCACCATGATATGACTGAAATAATGTTGAAAGCGGCGTAAAGCCCCATTCAAACAAACAAACAAATAATCATTTTCCTCATTGTGTCAAAACATGAATTGCACCTCATATCATATGATATTGGCAGGTCAATTAAAAGTTAAAATTTAATTTCCTCTACTTTCATTTTCATTTTTTGGAATTTGAATATCTTAATTTTCACTACTTTCATTTTCATTTTTGGAATTTGAATGCCTTTATTACCCTAAGATTTTGGGACACCTGTAAGACACACCAATATTGTTCTATAATTCTGATGGAGTGGAATTGATATACTTTTTAAATTCTAATAGAGACCCATGCTCAAATAAAAACCCCATCCCCCTTTTGGGGGGTTGAAATCGACCTTTTTATGCTCCCTGAAGGGAGAGCATATAGCCGCCGCTTCGTCTGTCTGTCCGTCTGTCCCCACATATTTCTCCATAACCCTTGGGCCAAATCAAATGAAACTTACCATGTGAGCTCCCTATGATATAGTGATGATGCATCTGTGACGGTTTTTGGATTTGAGGCCTCGTCACGGAAAAGGGGACTTGGGGTGAAAAACAGTTTTTCCCAAATTTCTCCTAGTCTAACAGTCAAAATTTAGTGAAATTTCATATTTGAGTAGCAAATCAGATGCCCTTTACTATAAACAATTTGAAATTAACTTAAAAAAAATATATATCATGGAAAAAGGGGGCTAAATGTTTGTTACCTTTATGTTAGCGTGTAAAATACAATTATTCTTTCATTTTTCCGAGTCTTATGCTCAGAATTCGATGAAATTTCACATTTGAGTAGCAAATCAGATGCCCTTTACCAAAACTATTTGAAATTTGTGTCTAAAAATATGCAAAAAGGGGGTTTAATGTTTGTTACCTTTATGTTAGCTGTATAAAATAACACCTTATTTGAGTCCTTGCAATCTGACCACAGAGCATATCTCCTAAAGTATAATAGCTATCAACTTCAATCCTTATGGGTGGATAGATCTTATGGAGGAAAAAAGCAGTGCTTAAGAACTACAACTCTTGCTTGCATAATTTTGGAGTCATTGCCCTTTGTTATTTTTGATACTAAGATTATGTCTGGAGCACATCTCCTAAAGTATAATAGCTATCAACTTGAAACTTTATGGGTGGATAGATCTCATGGAGGAGAAGAGCTATGCACAAGAACTACAACTCTTGCTTGCATAATTTTGGAGTTATTGCCCTTTGTTATTTTTGATACTTTGATTATGTCTGGAACATATCTCCTAAAGTATAATAGCTATCAACTTGAAACTTTATGGATGGATAGATCTCATGGAGGAGAAGTGCAGTTCCAAAGAACTACAACTCTTACTTGCATAATTAGGAGTTATTGCCCTTTGTTATTTTTGATACTTAGATTTTGTCTGGAGCATATCTCCTTAAGTATAATAGCTATCAACTTGAATCTTAATGGGTGGATAGACCTCATGGAGAAGTGCAATACACCAGAACTACAACTCTTGCTTGCATAATTTTGGAGTTATTGCCCTTTGTTATTTTTAATTTTTAGGAGGTAAATCTCTGACAGTACAAAAAAATCTTTAATCTACTAGGCTTCAGTTTACTATCAAGCTTTTGTGGCGGAGGATGTCCATGTCCAACATGGCTCTTGTTTTTGTGACAATGCCTTATTTGGGGAGCATAATCCGTCTCTGACGGCTCTTGTTTGATTTGATTTTACAAACTCCTGAAGCCTCTAATAAAGGCCCATACCCACAAAATCACCAAAAATTCAACAGAGGTTTTATTCACATTTTCCCTAATCAAATTTTCATATTTTGCATGGATTGTGTTTTTTTTCTCCCATTTTTAGCTCCACTGGCTGAAAGCCACTGGGGCTATTGTCATGGCGTTAATCTTCTCCTCAGAAACTACTGGATGAATTTCAACCAAACTTCACAGGAATGATCCTTGGGTGACCCTCTTTCAAAGTTGTTCAAGAAATTTTGATCCAATGAAAAACATGGATTTAAAGGGCGTGGCTAATTTCCAAATATAGTAAAAAGTGAGTTTTCTCAGATTCTAATTGATGGATACCAATGAAATTTTACATTAATGATCCTTGTGTGACCCTTTATCAGTCTACAAAAGATTATTGAGATCAGAAGAAAAATATGCATTTTTTTGGTGGAGGTCATTTCTCTATATGTTATATAGTGGAAACTTTGGAAATCATTTTCACAGAATCTAATCAATGGATATCAACCAAATTTTACTGGAATAATCCTTGAGTGACCCTCTATCAGTCTACAAAAAATTATAGTGATCAGATGAAAATTATGTATTTTATGGGCGGAGGTCATTTCTCTATATTTTATTTAGTGGAAACTTTGGAAATCATTTTCTCAGAATCTAACCAATGGATATCAACCAAATTTTACCGGAATGATCCTTGAGTGACCCTTAATCAGTCTACAAAAAATAATTGTGAACAGATGAAAATATGCATTTTATGGGCAGATGTCATTTCTCTATATGTTATATAGTTGAAACTTTGAAAATCATTTTCAACATCAGTAGAATCCAAAATATCTAAAAGCCTAGTCAAAACTTTTATTGCTTTACAAGAATTTCAAGCCTGTGGAGCGACTCAAGCCATTCATGGCTTTCTAGTTTTACTGCCCTTTGAAATATCTCGATCTAGATCTGGAATGTTTACATATCACAGATCCTCATTTGGAATCATTATTATACTATAAAAGCTCCAATAGAACAAACATAAAAAAGGGATGGGCTTTTATTAGAGGCTATGCTGGCTCAGTGCAAAACAGTTGTAACTTCTTATAACCATATAGGCAGTTACAACTGTTATGAGCATGAACAGCGGGAGAATGGTAAACTTTTTTTATTATTGCGTGGAAAAATACAACATAACATATTGATGTCTCAGCGCAAAACAGTTGTAACTCCCTATATGTTTATAGGGAGTTACAACTGTTTCGCTCTGAGTCATTGAATTATCCTTTACAAGCAACATCAATGTTCCTGATTTTAATAGAAAATATAGAGATTACATACCCACTTTCTTAACAAATATTTACTAGGTATATCAATCTTTTCCTGCCTGCAATTTGTAAGGAAACCTTCTCATTGGGTAGTGAATATTGTGGGGAAAGGAGAAATTGCATGTTACCAGCAACTGCTTGTTTTTCCACATTTTCTCAAATATAAAATCATGAGACAGTGCAGTAGTTTGTTGTTTGGTATTTTCTTGAAATATCTGAAAACATAATAGCTAAATATCATACAGCATTATTTTTTTTTTATATCTATTTCAGAAAAAGAAAAAAAGTGCCAAGAAAGAAGTACAACGTTTCACACTAGAAGACTTTTGCCAAGATGTACAATATCTTACTTTAGAAGGTAATGACCATGGCTTACAAGTATGACTTGTTATTAGATCTGACTAATATTTGGACAATACTGTACAAAAATACCTTTTTTGTGGAAATTGAAATTGTTTCCTGAAGACGTTTCAAATGAGTATCCACAAGATAGGATTTTGTAAAGCACCATGATGGTCTAAGGGACTTGCATCAGATAGTTATGAAGGTCATGTCTACTTGTTTGTCAGTCTCAGACTCACAAAACCTTGGGGCCCGTTTTACTAAACTTCTTACGAAAAAATCGGTCGTAAGTCAAACTCAAAAATCGTAACTGATGTTTTCATTCATTGTTAGATTCTGTCTTGCAATATCTCATCGGAATTGTCTTTAGATGACGATTCTAATGAGATATTGGATAGCAGAATTCCATATTTAGTTTCTACTGTAGAAGCCACCTTAATTTTTGACTTACGAGAAAACTTATCGTAAGATGATTAGTAAAACGGGCCCTTGGTCCCTTCAAACCATGCACCTCCAACAATAGAGTTGCGCAATCAGTTTCAAATCATTATCGATTATAAGTTTTCAGTCGGAAGAACAAAATCAACTAATGATCGATACTACTATCGGTTTTAGAGTTCATAGCAACACTCAATGAATATTCACAATGGCATAACAGGCTACTGGTGATTCCATTTTCTTAAAATTTATGCATTGTCTAGTTTGTTTTAAACTTCCTATCTTTGATGTTTGATATAGACATTGAAATTCATTATAGGGATGAGTGTCTTTTCACTGCGTTTATTGGGGTATAAAGTGCAATTGCCTTAGCACATAGCAAATAACGCCCACAGGGCGTTATGTTTAAGCCATGCTAATGCAATTGCACCTTATACCCCAATAAATGAAGTGAAAAAGACACTCGTCCCTTCTAATTGCAATCCTCTAGATCGAAGAAACTATTAACATACTCGGCCAAACATTAAAGCTTCAAGTCTACTTTTTGCACGTATAGATTACATAATCTTTTATTTTATCAGCCATAACTTTGATTAACAATATGTCTTCAGGGGTTTGGAAATTCGCATTTTTAACTCGGCTGTTTTCGGAGAAAACCCGAGGTATTGCCATAGCCTCCATGTCGTCGTCGTCGTTGTTGTCGTCGTTGTGCGAAAACTTTGACATTTTGTTATATCTCTGGTTCTACTGAAGGCATTCACTTGAAACTTGGCACACATGTTCACCATCAAAAGAGCAACCTATACTATCAAGGGGGATAACTCTAGATGCATTTTGTGCAAATTATGCCCCTTTTTATGCCCCCGATAGGGAGGCATCATAAATTTGACTTGTCCGTCCGTCCGTCCGTCTGTCCGTCCGTCATTCCGTCCAAAAACTTTAACATTGGCCATAACTTCCTTATTAACATATTCGCATCATACTTTACCACAACATTCCTTGGTACATTACCTTTCTGTAGGCACATACTTTGGTGACCTTGACCCCTGGATGACCTTGACCTTCAACATAGATTGGCCATAATTTAAAATCAAAGCGGTGTCGGGGGCATTGTCATCTTACAGTGACAGCTCTTGTTTAACTTAGATTTTTTCCCACCATCCAGCACTTAACAGCCGAGCGTAGGCACCCATAGGCGGTGCTCTTGTCCCTACTTGTCCCTCTACTTGTCTTTTTCTAATTGTCCAGGATCAACATGAATTTGTCCTCAAAAAAATGAGGAAAGAAAATAGAGAAACTATTGTTTTCAAAGAAGAAAATGCTGGAAGCATTTTCTTCATTGAAAACAATATTTTCTATCTTTTGAAACTATCATTGGCTAATTAATCTCTTACCTCTTTTAAGTACCATTCCATGATTTGTCCTCCATACACTTATCCATGGACAAGTGGCAAAGAAAAATAAACTTGTCCACAGGTAGAAAAAACTGTGTCGGACAAGTTTGGCATTGGATTTCCACATCCCCAGTCTTTATAGAGCATTCTTTGAGCTTCAACCCTTCTCATGCTGTTAATATCCTAATCCTGATGTACATGAATCTTAAACAGCACAGACAAAGATCAGCCTGCATAGACATGCAGTCTGTATTTAGCCACAAATAGCTTCATTCTATTTAATCATTGTGGAAAAACTTCAACCAGGCATTCTTTTCCCCAAAAGCAAAAATTTGTTTCCCGAAAATTGGAAACAAAATTTGAATTTAGCGAGATAAGGGTTAAATGTAACATGCAAACTAACTTAAAAAGGTTTATATCGCGTGATATATCATGTGATTGCAGACAAAATGGAGATTCCTGCGGCCACACAGTTGAAGAGGGATATGCTGAGAAAAGATATCCGGCATACTCTCTCTCGTCATCCAGACGGAGTGAAGTTCAGCAACTTGACGAACCTTGTGTTCAAAGAAACTGGGCGTAGAATAAGGAATAAAGATTACAAGATTGACAAGCTATCTAAATTATTGGAGTTGTGGTCAGATGATTACATAATTGTTAATGATGTTATCTCCCTAAGGAAAGATTCTGTAGGAAAAAGAAGTAATTTTGCTACTGATTTCCCTCCAATTAACTTTGCAACTGGAAGGGAAAATAATGAACAACCCTCACATTCTGATCATGGCTTTGCAACTGGTAAGGAAAATAATAAACGGCCCCCACATTCTGATATCAGAGGTCATACAAAAGGTCACAGGAATCTCAAATGGGGATCTGCTAACAATAAAAATGAATCATCGTCATCAGGTGATGATGATGATGATCATGATGATGGCATTATTAAGACAAGAACATTTGTTGCTAACACAGGACAAAAGAAAAGTGATAAGGAGAGAGATGATTCGGCTAGGCCAACACTGAAACCTGCAAGGACAAACATGGCATCATGGGGCTCTCCTGCAATGCAGGGAAACAGAAAACAGGAAATGGACAAACCAGGGAACCAGCCAGGAGGAGGGAAGAACAAGGCTCCTGTGCCTTCCTTTGATTTCATCTCTTTGTCCGACGACGATGATGAAAAAGATGACGATGATCGAGGTGGTCGACGAAAGAAGAAGAGAGAACCTGATGTAGTTGATCTCACTGAGGAAAGTCTGGGAACTTCTGGACAGGGAAAATCATCAAGAGGACCAAATTTACAGGGAATGCCACCACAGGTAATAATATAAAAATTAGTGGGTGCGAGACATTTCCAACAATTTTAAATGTTGGTGAGTTGCAAACCCTGAGAGACATAGACAGCCACAAATTGTTAATATTTATTTACCTGATGGTCTACAGATACTTTGAGACCTTTTCTTTGTATTAAGCGCATAGTGAAGACTCTGGTCAGACTGTGCAGATGCTCAGGCTGGTCAGAGTATTTACTTTGCACATATTTAAAACTGTTTGAAATCTCACGCACAGGCTCAAATCAAAAGGTTGATCGTTTATTATGCCCCTCCTTTGAAATGGCGACAGGCATATAGAGCTACCTCTGTCCGTGTGTGATTGCATGCTTAGGTCTGTGTGTATGGGGGTGTGGGAGTTTGGGGGTGAATGTGTATGTAGGTGTGTTCCATTCTTGTTTGAAGCATAACTTTTAAATTCATTAATGATAACAAAATTACCTGGCACAGTTATTCCCCTTGGGTGAGTACTAGTGTTATGCAAAAATTTTGTCTGGATAAGGACAAGGTCTATTGGGTCACAGGTAAAAATCACATATTTGCGACAGTATCTGTGTCTGTGGGACATTTCTAATCTAAGTAAATTGATTGATTGTATGGAGTTTTACGCCACTTTCAACATTTTTTCAGTTATATCATGGCGACTGGAGCACCTAACAATGGTTTCCTGGTATTTCTCTCACCAGTATAACCACCACATCCTTTCCTAGTCTCCAGCTACTATCTCACATAGGTCTATGATTATCAACCCATTGGTGAGAGACAAATAGTCGGAAAGAATGAGTGCCGCCGTTGGGGATCGAACCTGGGACCTCTAGATTGACAGTCCGACACGCTACCAACTGGGCTGTGACGGCAGCTCTAATCTAAGTAAAAGGTTGATTTATCTTCAATTGAAAGAACGACAAAAGCTATCTTTTCACAAGCGGCAGAGCAGCCACTCGTGAAATTATAGCTTTTGTTGTTCAAAAAATGAAAGGTTAATTGATCTATCGCGAAGCAAACAATTATTCTACTTGTTTTATTAAAAAAAAAGACAAAATATGAAATACTTAGGTTTGGTTCTCTTAAAGCATGCTTTTTCCTATGTGATAACATAACCTTATTTTGCATTCATCTATTTATTAACTTAATGCCAATAAAAGGTGGTACTTGTTTCTCAAAAGTTGCAATTGGTTGTTGTTTTAATTCATTAAAAAGTAATTGCTAAGAAAAAGTTTAGTGAAAACATATCTACTGGTATATGTACTTTCATTCTTAAGTGGCGTCAAAATCTCATTTAACCCTTGCTGAACAAAAACAAAAGAAACCTTGCCAAAATTAAATTCAAATCAAAGTGCTGAAAGCTTTGATTTCCGAATTGTTAGACAGCATCTGATTTTGAAATTTTCTGGTTTAAAAAGGAAAATCAGGAGGTATAGACTAAGATCAGACTGCACATATGTGCAGACTGATCTTTGTCCATACCTCCTGCCATAGCAGGAATATTTTGGGATCAGCATGACAAGCGATAAATTTTCTTGAAAAATTAAGTTGATATTTTGCAGCCCCTTATTATAAGACCACAACAATTCTTGATAGGACAACCTCTTCTGCAACAGATGACGCCTCGGCCATTGCTGCAGATGACGATGAATCCACCACTCATAATGAACCAAGGTCCAAGGTGGCAAGCCATGACACCGGGACAAATCTCCCCTGGTACGTCGGGCATGAAGAGTCCAATCCAAAATGAAAATAAACCAACTGTTAACCAAGGTCCCAGCTTTACTGATCCAAAACCAGACATAGTTGATCTCACTATTAAACAATTTGAAAGGAAGGAATTTAAGTCAAAGGATATCATTGTGCATCCTGTGAATATTCCTAGAAATAGGCAACCTCCTCGTGATTTTGTGGACAATATTGCTAAAGAATGTATCGAGCTTCTTGCTGATGCTAATGAATTTGTGTTACCTGAGAGAGTAGACAAACTTGTTTGTCAACGATTTCAAATAAATCATGTCAGACAGATTGGATTTAATCATGTGACCAACATACCATGTGTTTATGAATTGAATAGACTTCTCAGTAAAATTCATGCATACGTATTTGGTTTCATCAAAACTCGGTCTTTTTGTACTCTACATGAACTCAAAGAGGCTCTGAGAGAATATGTGCCAAATAAAGAAGACTTCTCGAAGTTAAAAGTTGGTCCATTGCAAAGATCTCCCGTAGTTTTTGAACAGTTCAAATTCCCTCCAGATCAAGCAGAGATCCCCGAAATCACTAGTATTGATGTGTTAGAACATTTCCGGAATTATCTAACAAAGAAAAATCTATGGACAACAAAACTTACGCTAGAGCCGTTTATGGATTATTTAGTAGAGGAATATGGTGTTGACAATGCTTATTTCCTTGGAGTCAGGATTATGAGTCTACCTTTAGCTGCTGCGGTAAGTATGTTTATTTAATTCTTCGAAAAAGCTACAGAGAAGTAATAAAAGAGCTGTCCCTAAAACATAGCTATTCCTTAAGGGGTTTGGTCATTTGCTATTGTTTCACCTTTAAACTAGGGTTTTGACTTTTTTAAATAGAAAATACTCCTATTTTGACTAATAGAAATTTTCTGTTAAGTGATGGGGAGGTATTATGACAGGTGAAGATTTTTATTTCTAATCAATTGCCTCCCTCTTATTTTTTTAAGAGATTCATATTTCATATGAATATCTTAAAAAGATATGAAGGGGACAATTGAAGGCACCAAGTATCACACACAAGGATTATTTACTTATTATTTATTAAGGAGAATCTTTGGCTGACAAAATTTATGCTAGAGCCGTTTATGGACTATTTAGTAGGGGAATATGGGGTGGACAATGCTTGTTTCCTTCGAGTTAGGATTATGAGTCTCCCTTTGGCTGCTGCGGTAAGCATAACTTTTCATCTCTCCCCCATCCCCTATCAAAAAGAATTGGATCCAAATTGTCTAAGTTGTCAGTACATCCTTGCACTTGTCCGCTCACATTTGCTAATGGATATCATTGATACACTTCTGATACTAAGACAAAGGTCATGCGGCATGTTCAACACCATCTATCAGGGTCAAAATGTGACAAAACATGTTGAACAAAATTAGTATTTAATTACTTCAAGACTTGTATAGAAACTTGAAGGGTCGTAAGGATGGCTCATTTCGAAAAAGATCTGTTGGAAAACACAGAAAATGGGGCTGTATTTGGGTTTTGTTCAAAATATTTCGATTACCGGTACGTGAAAGATTCTAAAATTTCATCGAATTTCTCTTGAAACTTTCAGAGGATGAATCTTTGATTTGAAGTTACTATTGCCTCTTGACACATTTTCCTTAAAGCAATAAGGTTCTAAAAATATAAGATTAGAATTAGGAAAAACTTGAAAGGCAGTAGAGCGTCTCAGGCCATAATGGGCCTCTTGTTTTCATCTGGCAACAGGGTTAGCAAGCAATCATGTTCACCATGCATGTAATAACATTTATCTACTTAAAGTTTCACTTTTGAAGAAATAATTGATAAGTTTTATTATAACATACATCTATGAAGAACTGAGTTTAATCTTGAAGCATTCATGAATTCATCTACTCCCCACCTCTGACTTAGAAGACCACCTCGGAATTTAGAATGTAAAAAATTTTGCCGATTAACATGTCACAAAAGGCAAATTGATGTTTGATGATATAAGCGTTAAAACTACAGCTCTGTAGTTAGATGCTTTTTATCATTCAATTAAGTCTTATTGACCTGATATCACCTGTCTGATGACAACATGATATCAGACATTCTATTTTTAAAAACAATTTGCTTACATGTTACCTGGAATGTCATTGATTTTTAAAGGGGTTATTATTACTAAAAGCAAATCAAGGCTGTATGATGAATAGAATAAGATGCAAGTGTCTTAAAATATCAATGTTATCTGGTCTCATCAGTGAGAAATTATCATGACTTGGCAAAGCCTCGTCATGATAAATTCTCCCAACCTCAACCAGATAAGATTAATATTTTCAGACACTAACATATTATTCTCTATAAGTCGCCCATCATCAAAAATGTTTTATAAAATGGTGGAAAATGTCGGAGGTTAAGTAGCTTTTTAGCTCGCCTGGGACGAAAGTCTCGGAAGAGCTATTGTCATACCCTCGGATGTCGGCGTCGGCGTCGGCGTCAGCGTCAGCGTCGGTGTCGGCGTCCGCATTAGGTTAAAGTTTTTATTTCTTTCAATATTTATCCTAGAGGCTTTATTTTTTTACAGAAACACTCATTAGGGCATAGGCTTTCATTTGAGGCCAACATCCATGTCAAAATGACCTTTAGACTGTGACCTTGACCCTTTCAAAAAAACTTTAACCAAAAACTTTAACCAAAAAAACTTTAACCTTGCTTATATTTTCTGTAAGCTTTAAACTAGAGACATCATTACTTCATATGCACACTCATTAGGTGATAGGCTTTCACCATAGACAAAGGTCCTTGACAATTTGACCTTGACCTTGACCCTTTGTGGACTTAGAAAAACTTTAACCAAAAAACTTTAACCAAAAACTTCAACCTTGCATATATTTTTTTAATGCTCAAACCTAGGGACATCATAGCTTCATATATATACTCACCAGGTGATAGGCTTTTACCAGAGACCAAGGTCCTTCACAATTTGACCTTGACCTTTACAGTTTGTGGACTTAGAAAAACTTTAACTGAAAACTTTAACCAAAAACTTTAACCTTGCTTATTATTTTCTGAATGCTTTAACCAAGGGACATCATTACTTCATATACATACTCATTAGGTGATAGGCTTTTGTGAGAGATCAAGGTCCTTGATAATTTGACCTTGACCTTTTATGAACTTAGAAATACTTTAACCAAAATTCTTTTACCAAAAACTTTAACCTTGCTTATATTTTCTGAATGCTTTAACCTAGGGACATCATTACTTCATATACATAGTCACCAGATGAAAGGCTTTCACCAGAAACCAAGGGCCTTGACAATTTGACCTTGACCTTGACCATTTATGGACTTGGAAAAACTTAACTGAAAAACTTTAACCAAAAATTTAACCTTGCTTATATTTTCTAAATGCTTTACTCAGGGACATTATTACTTCATACACATACTCACTAGGTGATAGGCTTCTACAGAGACCAAGGTCCTTCACAATTTGACCTTGATCTTGACCTTTTGTGGACTTTTAAGGAAAAACTTCATGTTTGATACAAGAAATTCCATTGGTAACCTCATCTGCTTGTATGCTTTCACTTTACCCTAACCTTATACATGCAATTAAAACAAAAATTTTTTTATATTTCTTAATTACTACTCAAACAGATATATATATTAGATCATGGACTTTAACATTGAAAGAAACCACTTTGAACTTCGGTCTTCGGTCAAGCGCCGTTTGTGACAAGCAGCTACGTTGTCCGTGGACAACTCTTGTTCAATATTGCAGGTATTAAAAAAAGCCCAGAGAGATGCTGGCAGTTCAAGAAGAGCGGTGTTTGAACATTATGAGGAACAACTGAAGACAGAGATTGAGGATGCATTTAGGTGAGAAAAAAGCATTTCATCTTTGGGCTTTTCTGCCTACTTCGCACGATTTAGTAGACCTACAAGAATTGTGAAATTGAAAGAAAGTGATTCAATTAGACTTTCAAATATCTCTTGGCTTTCTCATTACATGTATTAGACTTCTGAAATCCTTGTGAAATACTAGCAACAAGTGTAAATTTCAGACAATTTAGATACCTTATTTTATGCCCCCGGGCTGCCCACATGGAAAGATCGGGGCATATTGTTTTACCATTGTCTGTGTGTCAGTCTGTTGGGTTGTCTTTTTGCAAAACTAAACCAAAAACTTTTAACTTGCCAATTATTTCAAGGCTGTTCAAGATACAATGCTCATATTTGGTATGATGATAGATCTTAATGACACCCATCTGCTGGTACCAAGGTCAAGGTTGTGACAAGGTCAAGGTCATCTGTCAAGTTCAATTTTTTTACAATTGCTGTTTTGGAGGCATATGCGCTTCACAAACAATTTTTTTCTGGGTTAATACATTATAAAAAATGAATTTTTTAGTTATAACAACGTTTTCCTTAGCCAGAAAAATCAAGACTTGTGAAAATTTGATGCAACGTGTAATTAAATTTATTTTAAATCTTTTATTGCAGGAAATTCCGAGCAGTCATGTTACAGACGGGCGATGAAGATGGAATGGTGGTCAGACGACATTATTTGAAAATGAGACCCGACTTAGTTGTCATGGAGATATTTGAGAAATACAATTTATTGATGGCCATCTCTCAGATGGGAGAAACAACAAGAGGGCATCAAAAAAGGATCACTAAAACTATTCATGTAAGTTTGCCCTTTTCTGTATGGTAACTATAAGGGGTATATATGTGTCCCGTCACGAGAAAAGGGACCACCTAGGTAGTGCGTAAAGTGACAACCCTAGTCAGACTGCGCAGACTGACTAGGGTCGAAACTTTTTGCACCGTGCTTTTTTTCTGGGATGATCAATCTACCTTCCAGTGAAAGAATTTTTGAAATGCAACTTCTGGTTGACCTATGCTGGACCCAATCTCTTTTTAAAATAATATTTTAACAGAATTCCCAGATGGTCCCTTTGTGCATGACGGGTCACATATATTTACTTTGTTTATAGGCACTTACAATCATGTTGTACCGACCCCTCTACTAGATCTCACAACTAGGTAATTGAGGGTCAGGATAAATATAAAGTCACTTACAAAAGCTCTTTATGTAACAAAGATCTACATTTGAGTGAGTAATGTTTGCTGAGAATAATTATTTTACAACCCAAAACTTTGATTTGGACATATATAGATAGGAGTCGGCTTGTTGGTAAGTCCACCCGTCTGTTGGTCTGTCAATATGTAGATTTTTCGTGTCAACTCATTTTCTCTTCAACAAATGGGCGGATTTCATTCAAAATTTACAGTTGTGATCAGTATCAAGCAGAAATGTACAAATGAAATTTTGGTTACGATTCGATGACTTTTGACAGAGTTATGGCCCTTTGATGGAAAATGGCTTTTTATTATTGACAAGCACTTATAGGGGAGGGGTATTAGACAGCTTTCGGGCAGTCTTGTTTCTTAGGGAACCACTATGTTGTGGGTACTTTTGCAAAGATTATTGATTACCTACAACACAAAGAGCCATGGCCCTACAGCAGTTGGTAGCAAATCAGATCTATGTTTAGATTCCTGGTTGTTTTTCACATTGAGGCAGGTATCTGTTTGGATGACAGTAACTTCTTTCAAATTGGACCAGTAAAAATTATTGTTGTCTCGTTAGAATAACAACACTATCTTTGATGATAAGACATAAGCCTGAATATCAGCTGTTGACCTATGATCTGGTCTTGTCAAAATTTGCTGATTGGAACTTGTTTTTTACCCCCCCCCCCCTCGTTGTCTTATGGGTAAGATAGAGCTATGAGTAAAGATATATGCAAAGTGTCTTAAATTATCAATGTTACCTGGTTCAGCTATGAGAAATTATCATGACTCTGCAAAGCCTCATCATGATGAAATTCTCCCAACCTCCACCAGATAACATTTACATTTTAAGATACTTACATATATTCTCAAGCTGAAAATTAAGAAAAATGTAAGGTAACCATATGAAAAAAAAACATAATTTCCTTGCCCTAGTCAGTCTGGGAATATGCACAGGCTGATCTGATTCTTAACCCTTGTCATGCTGGACCCAGAATATTCCTGCTTGGGCAGGAGCTATAGACAAACATCAGCCTGCACATATGTGCAGTCTAATGTTATTCTACACCACCTGTTTCTCACTTTCAAACCAGAATTGTCAATAGATTTAGTTTTTCGAATGAAAATTGACCTACAGTTGGGACTTTCAGTACTTTTTGCCCTTTGATTTTGATGGAAATTTTAGCCAAAATTTATTTAGCATGACAAGGGTTAAGACTATACAGATGTTAAATTGTTGTCATGCACATTCTAATTACAGGACTTTGTTGAGATGATTCGGACAGACAATCTAGGCAAGTCTCTGTTCCACCTGGCAATTTGTATGTCGAGCATGGACATTGAGGAGGCAACCCTGAAGCTGTTGACTCCAAGCCGTGATGAGACAGAGAATTCTCCGAGTGATGAGGACCAGAAAGAGTCTAAACCTCCACCTAGAAAAGGTATGAATTATTGAATTAACCCTTGACATGCTAAATAAAACACCCTTGGCAAAATTATATATAAATCAAAGTGCTGAAAGCTCTGTCTTTCCTAATTGTGAGTCAGCATTTGATATTGAAAAAAAAATTTCTGGAACTTCTCCGGTTTAAAAGGAAAATCAGGTTGTATAGACCAAAATCAGACTGCACATATGTGCAGGCAGATGTTTGTCCATACCTCCTGCCAAAGCAGGAAAATTCCGGGATCAGCATGACAGGGGTTAAGTTAGGGTCTAATCTTTGATAAGTTGACCAAGGAAGTGGCATAACATTCAATTTCAAACCAAATGTGCAGGGATCATTTTGGAGTGAGATATTGAGAGATTCCCTCATTTTTCTGCCAGAAATCTCATAGAAACTTCCTTAAAGAGAGAAAAATCTAAAAGCAAAATGTAAGTAAGTGAAGGATGTGGTAAAAATTCTCAACAAAAATTCTTAAAATTGCTGCTTATCTTATTGCATTTGTTTCAATGAAGTTTATTTCAAAACGTAGGCCTCTTATTTAAGACTGAACTAGACTCTGAATATAGAAAATGTAGAAAGCTATAAGAATTAGTCAGAATTCACATACACAATAAATATAATACGTACTTGGTCTTTTGTATGAAAAAAATATATATAACAAGGTTCGTGGAATTGATAATTCTTGAGGATCTGCCGACACAATTATCAATTTCCACAACCAAGTTAGATATTTATGCCCCCGATAGGGAGGCATCATAAATTTGACTTGTCCGTCCGTCCGTCCGTCTGTCCGTCTGTCCGTCCGTCCGTCCGTCATTCAGTCCAAAAACTTTAACATTGGCCATAACTTCCTTATTACTTAACATATTCGCATCATACTTTACCACAACATTCCTTGGTACATTACCTTTCTGTAGGCACATACTTTGGTGACCTTGACCCCTGGATGACCTTGACCTTGAACATAGATTGGCCATAATTTAAAATTAAAGCGGTGTCGGGGGCATTGTCATCTTACAGTGACAGCTCTTGTTTTTCATAAAATACACTAAGTATGTATTATATTTATCTTATAACCTCTATTTGCCTTATTTTCATCGATGTTTCTAACAGAAATGCAAGATTCTGAAAATTAAAATATACATTTGATACCCAAAAAAATATTGTATGGGATATTATCACATGGATATTTGTATCGTTATAAGATAAATTTACATTTCTTTGCAGATAAATTGATAGAATTTGTGAAGACCTATATTGAGAGATGTTTGAATGCTGGCTCCTTGAGTCTAACCCATCTCGACAGGATTGAGGAAAAATTGTTGGAAGAATTTGGGTTTGCTGATTTCCATCTGATGGGTTATGGACGCTTTCTACAATTTCTTATCTCAGAGAGTAAAACTAAACAGGTTTGTTGTAGTTTCAAAGTGAAAAACAGAAGTTAACAATCACTACAGAAAAAGAGGATACTCACTTGAACTGTCACATTCATAGGAACAAGAAAGCCAAGCTCTTAATGCCTCAACCTTGGTATAAAGGGAAAAGGGGCCTTATGAAAATTTGCTCAAAATATTCCAGCTTTTGCTAAAAGGATCAGCAGTTTTCATCCAATTTGATTTAAAACTGTGTATAACGCTTGTACATTCATAAGGATCATACCTTGGCCATATGACTACTGTTGAAAATGCAAACGGTTGTTAATACTCAATCCTGTCATCGCTTCAGACCTTTCAGGCAGAGTGTGGAAATATGACTTTTCTCCACTTGTCCATAGACAAGTAAAAGTCGATTTCCTACTTGTCCCAGATCAAAATGAACATGCCCACCAAAAAATCGAATCGATAAATATGTAGAAAAACAATGTTTTAATTAAGAAAATGCTGTAACCCAGCATTTTCTTCATTAAAGACAATGTTTTCTCCCCTTTGATACAGACAATAGGATGACTTTTCTCCTACATCTTTTTGGTACTGTATCAAGATTTGCTCTGGTATTGAATTGTCTATGAACCAGTGGCCTAGAAAATGAACTTGCCAGCAAGTGGGAAAACCCATGTAGGACAAGTCGGGCATGGGAATTCCACATTTCTGCTTTCATGCCTTCAACCCTTGTCATGCTGAACCCGGTATATTCCTGCTTAGACAGGAGGTATAGACTAAGATCAGCCTGCACTTATGTGCAGTCTGATCTTAGTTCATACCCCCTGAAGTTCATTTTTAATCTAGAAAGGTGTAAAACAATGCATTTCCGGAATCAATACTCACTCACATTTGGTAACTTCCAGTGCTTATAGCACTTTGGTTTTACATTTATTTTGCAAAGATTTTTATTTCATTCAGCATGACAAGGGTTAATTAATTTCATTTATGCATTTTCAGACATTGGAGGAAGGCGGAGGCTTAGTGCTAGGTTCTAGTTCCAGCAGTGATAAGGACTCTACGTTCAAGCCTCACCAAACAGACATACAGGAGTTTATTAAACAGTGTAAACTTTGCGGCTTAACTCAGGTAAGATATTCTAGGTTTGTTAAACATAAATTCAGGCAGTGATAAGGACTCTACATTCAAACCTCACCAAACAGACATACAGGAGTTCATTAAACAGTGTTATTGTGAGGATTAATTAGGTAAGTTGCTTTTTATGCCTACCATCAATATATTAGCAGCATATTGTTTTACCACCAACAGTCTGTATATATGTCTGTGTGTATTGAAAAATTTACCTGGGGAATTATTTTTTTCACATAACTCAAAAACTCTGTAAGTGACAATGCTCATATTTGGCATTTAAGTTCCTCTATTCAATCCACATCTTTGAAGTTTGGGGTCCTCTGAAAAGGTCAAGGTTATTATCAAGGATAATCTTTTTAAAAAAAATCATTGGGGGGGGGGGGGGGGGATAGAGTTTTACAGACACATCTTGTTGTTTGATTTCTACTTAAGTTCAATGAAGTTTTAAGGATTCACCAAGCTGATATATAGGGGCCCTATTAACTTAACTTCTTACAAAAAAATAAAAATAAGACAAAATCACAAATTGTATCTGGTGTTTTCATTCATTATAAGAATCTGCCTTGCAATATCTCATTGGAATCGTCTTTAAAAGACAATTTTAATGAGATATTGCACGACAGAATTCCATATTTATTTACTGCTATAGAAGCAACTTTAATTCTTGACTTACACAAAAAATGATCATTAGATGTTTTGTAAAACAGACCCATGAACTTCATTTGTCAGTGTATACTATGTGGTTTAACTCAATCCTGCTTTTAGTTAAGAGATGAAGAGATTATTTTTTTATGACGTATGAAATTAAAACCTAATCACACAGTATGAATACTCTCTTCAAATCTTATAACTTAATATTATGAAGCAAAAATGGAAATTGATGGAAACCAATAATTTTAATTTTTACATACTGTAAACGGCTTTATATTGGCCGTGTCCACATTTGACGATTTTTCCTTTTCGATTTTTTGGCGGTGATTTATTTTGGCACATCTCACATTACCGCCAAAATAAAACGCCACACCCTATTTGCATTTTCTATTGTTCAAAGTGACGAAAGTATATGAATGGTAATTTTCTGCAGTTAGTCAGATTTCTACAAACTAAACAATGGATTTTCTCACCTTTCTTTTGTTAGTTTACGTGTTCCATTTCTTCACACATTGTCACCGGATTTACAGTAATTATATCAACTAACTCGAATCTGATAAATCGGTTTGTATACATTCATAAATGTAAACGTTGTCAGTAGATTTTCATTTAATAATGTTAAATATTGGCCGTGGATTTATTTTGGCGCATCTTCGCTTTACCACCAATATAGCCAAAATAAAACCATCGCCAAAATTACCCCGTTTACAGTATATAAAGAAAAGCTTTGGAAAACATAATGGATAATGAATAACTTTCTTGTTAGAAAAAGAATAAGATTCTTTGATTAAAAGGAAAATCGATATGTTTTGTCAAAAAATATTGCAGTTGATGAGAGTAAAAACATATATTACTGAATCACTCTGTGATAAATGAGTTGCTTCCCTTGTATATATCTAAAAAAATTTCTGAATGAAGTTACATGTATTTAGCAGTTAAGTATTTCATACTGGTGGAGTAATAAAGACCATCATGCCCCTCTGGTTATTCAAAATGTTTAGTTTTTCACACTATATTTTTGTGTAAACCGCCTATGGTGAGCAAGACAATAGTTGTTACCATAATTATACTCCTTTAAGGGTAGATGTGATATTTCAAAGATATCTTTAGATAGTGTCAAGGTACAGGTCAAGGTCAAAAGTTGACATTGTTAAGTGAAAAGCTCTACATTTATAGATGGTTTTAATGTCTTGGCGCTATTTTTTCTCCATCATGAGTAGATGTGTCATGCAAAAGAATTTTTCTGATATCTCAAAGGTCAAGGTCACAGCTCAAGGTCAAATGATAAAAATCAGGGTCATCTTGAGCTATAGTTAAGCTTTTTCAGGCTAAACAGCAGACGTCTGTGGTCACCCAGGGGCACAGACAAGAGGGGGTAAAGCAAGTCTAAAATCTATTTTTCCTTATGAAACCTTATTTTGTTGGTACTCATTTGAAACGTCTTGATGAGACATACCAAATGAGTACCAACAACAAAGGATTTAGGTAAGAAATAATGAAATATTCAAATTTGAAAAACAAAATACCCCTGCTACATGTAGCTCTGCATCCATCTACTTTGTCTTTTTGTTTTTTTCAGCCAGGAGAGATAGAAGATGCCCTATGTCGACACTATAATGTGAGGGAGGTCCGTCACCTAGGTTATGGTAACATAACACGACTGATGACCCTCGCTGATAAACAGAGACTGGGGTCATACTCAGATTTTACAGTCTTCTACCAGTCTACACTTACTAGGCCTTCAGGGTGAGATAATTACCACATTTCTCCTAATAAAGGCTCCCAGGAGCTGAATAGAATTTGGATAGAGAGCTTTGTTAGTACCTATTTTCTGTAGCAAGATGTCTGTTAAATTTGATGTATTTAAACTTTCCATCCTTTAAGGTAATGGAATCATAATAGTTCCAGTGACTGGGAAAGGCTTGCGGCATTTTCTCATTGAAATCTAAAATGTCATTTTGTTTAAGTCAAGGAGTGGGCCCTTGTCACATTGAATTTTGTTCTAGTTAGGATTATAGCTATCCTATACTATGACCGTCCCATTAGTTTTCATAATGTCACATTGATTATTTAAGAGGAAAGGATATTGTCCCTTTGAACAAAATTCTTTCCCAGTCACTGCAGTTCTGCAACATTTTGGAACTCATGATCTTTCACAATATTGACCAAGGTTTCCTAAAGAATATCATTAGGAAACCTTGGTCAACATTGTTAAAGGTACATTACATGTACTTCCAAAACGTTGTGGAACTATCAAGGGTCCATTACCTTAATGTGAGGTAAACTATTTCTAAATAATCATTTAAATGAATGTCAAGGGGAGATTAAACTCAATTAGAGAAATGGGTCAAAAATTATTATACCCCCCACCTACAAAGTAGAGGGGGGTATATTGGTTTCACCATGTCTGTCTGTCTGTCGGTCTGTCTGTCTGTCCATCCGTCCGTCCGTAGACCTTTTCGTTTCCGGACTCTAACTCAAGAACCAAATGACCTACAATCATGAAACTTTATACAAATATTCCTTATGACCCAAGGAAGTGCCCTATTGTTTTGGGGTCACAAAGGTCAAGGTCACAGACAGCCTTTGTTCAATTTTTGTTTCCGGACTCTAACTCAAGAACCAAGTGACCTACAATCATGAAACTTTATACAAATGTTCCTTACTACCCAAGGAAGTGCCCTTTTGTTTTTGGGTCACATAGGTCAAAGTCACAGACAGCTTTTGTTTAATTTTCGTTTCTGGACTCTAACTCAAGAACCAAATGACCTACAATCATGAAACTTTATACAAATGTTCCTTATGACCGAAGGAAGTGCCCTATTGTTTTTGGGTCACATAGGTCAAAGGTCAAGGTCACAGTCAGCCTTTGTTCAATTTTTTGTTTCCGGACTCTAAGTCAAGAACGAAATGACCTACAATCATGAAACTTTATACAAATGTTGCCTATGATACAAGAAAGTGCCCCATTGTTTTTGGGTCATATAGGTCAAAGGTCAAGGTCACAGTCAATTTTTGTTCAATTTTCATTTGTGGACTCTAACTCAAAAACCAAGCGACCTAGAATCATGAAACTCATGCAAATAGTGCATATGACCTCAATATTTGTTACAAACACATCCTGCACTAATAGCACTTGCATTCAAACAAAGCCCTTGTGGGGGGTATTAGTCCGCTCTGCGACAGTTCTAGTTTAAATTCAGGTACTTCTAATAAGCTGAAATATAGTCCTCATAGTAGGTAGTATAGCTACTCCTTATGCAAAGACTAATACAGTGAATTAGAAGGGATGTTATATGTGACATCAAAGTCTTTATTACATGACGGCTAAAATAGTACAAGCAACATATATATCAAAATTGCTTTAATGAATTATTATCACATTACAAGCAACATATGTATCAAAATACTTTAATGAATAATTATTACATAACAGTGTGGCAGAATGGGGCATGGAGTCGCAGAAAATCCCCGAGAGATATCATTAGATTTTTAGTAAGGAACTAGACTCCGGCTCCCCATTTATTTATTTCCATCCACCCAACCCTCCATGGATGTTACTCTCCTCTCATGGAGGTGGCCATGCGTTAGGGACCCAATCACAGGCCGGGTAGTCCCACAGGGTCCTATCCCTGTTCCACCAGCCCAGCGTTAGGGACCCAATCACTGAGCTATATCTATATTCCAACCTACAGGGTCCTATCCCTGTTTCACCAGCCCAGCGTTAGTGATCCAATCACTGAGCTATAACCTCTAAACTCTCAACCCCCTTGGCTCAGTGTCCAATCACAGAGCCATACTATACAATGGATCGGCCCTGAGCCTATTCCTTCTCCCGCCAAAAATTAGGTAAAATATATAGATATTGAGCAATTTATAAAATATTCCTAATAAAATTGATATCCCTCTGGAATTTTCTGCAACTCATGACCAAAAATAAAATAAGTCCTAATCCTATTACTTAAGAACTGATTTCACTTTTGCCTTAGAATAGTCCTTTCTGTCCATTTGTTCTTTTTTACATTTAACTAACAGTACTTATTGTCAAGATCAAAACATAATATTTTCTGTACAGAAAATGTTCTTACCATGAGAATGAATGATACATTTAAATTTACGAACATAAAATAATGCACATACAATTATTTTCATAAAGTCTCTTATTCATTTATATTTTAAAAGCATCACAGAAAACCTAAGAGCCCCCTTTTCTGGTGGTCCTCTACAATGGTCCTGCAAGTATACAATACATTATCATGTTAAAGATTGAATCGAAACCTAATATTACTTAATAAAACATGCTATACCATACTCTACTATTAAGCTTCTTAACATATACATATATTCTTAGCCGTCATGCAAAAAAGAGGGAGGGTGGGTGGGAAATTGCATTAATTGCAGTTATCAAAATATTTTTGATGATTGTTCTGATTAAAGCGCCATCTGATGACTAGTAAGTTTCATGCTGATTAATTTCTCATGAGTAACCAGTGGACCGGTCGGTGACAAGGTAAACAAATCCCCTTCAATTTTAGGCAGTAATAAATCGGCCTATTTTGAATAAATAGCCCTTATTATTACATGACGGCTAAAATAGTACAAGCAACATATATATCAAAATTGCTTTAATGAATTATTATCACATTACAAGCAACATATGTATCAAAATACTTTAATGAATAATTATTACATAATAGTGTGGCAGAATGGGGCATGGAGTCGCAGAAAATCCCCGAGAGATATCATTAGATTTTTAGTAAGGAACTAGACTCCGGCTCCCCATTTATTTATTTCCATCCACCCAACCCTCCATGGATGTTACTCTCCTCTCATGGAGGTGGCCATGCGTTAGGGACCCAATCACAGGCCGGGTAGTCCCGCAGGGTCCTATCCCTGTTCCACCAGCCCAGCGTTAGGGACCCAATCACTGAGCTATATCTATATTCCAACCTACAGGGTCCTATCCCTGTTTCACCAGCCCAGCGTTAGTGATCCAATCACTGAGCTATAACCTCTAAACTCTCAACCCCCTTGGCTCAGTGTCCAATCACAGAGCCATACTATACAATGGATCGGCCCTGAGCCTATTCCTTCTCCCGCCAAAAATTAGGTAAAATATATAGATATTGAGCAATTTATAAGATATTCCTAATAAAATTGATATCCCTCTGGAATTTTCCGCCACACGAACCATGTTCGCCCCAAAATTCCACCAGTATTCATCGTCATTTCATCGAGTATCCACCTGAACAATAGATACAGGGTGACTTAAGGTTGGTAACAAAACAAAGTCAAACCACCTTGGACAGTTCTTCATCTGCCCTTACCTCACCACCACTATCTTCAAGTGGTATGACTGTTAAATAACTTCATTCATTTTGATCATTATGATCCACCTTACAAGTTTATTATTCCAAAACTCATTTTACTAAAACTTATGGAATGCTATTGCAATCCATCACCAATCAATTTGTTTCTAAGACAATACTATGTAACCTCACCTAGGGCATTCAATCTAAGATGTAATACTAACCGTATTAAGCCATGAAAGATAATTTCTTACTCATAGCATCAGTCTATCCCAATTCATTATCTTGTGTTTTCGTTCACAAGTCACCTCTTTAAATCTTAAACATTAAATAGCCCACTAGTGCGCCCAGGAAATGATATCGATATAAACATCAGACAATTTATAATCTGAAATAGACTTAGAAAAATGGTTTTAACAATATGTCATGCAAATGCCTGCTTTAAAGCTGTAACGAGTTCCTGCAATAAAAATGATTTACAATGATTAATTTCAAAATATCAAGTCAAAAAGAGTATGCAACAAAAACACTTGATTGGATATATTTCCTGATCAAATCTCTGTTGAGCATCCCGTAAATCACTTGAAAAGCCCACCTGAAATGACTAAAAGTCGTTAAGCAACTTTACTGCATGATTCGGATTGGGAGATTTGAAGAAAGCTATTCTTTACAGGTCCACTATTAGAAAAGAGCTTATTAAACACGCAACAAAGTTAAAAACATTTTAACAGAGTCAAGTTATATATGTATTATTAATTTTTTTTTTTTTTTTTACATCGTAGATAAACCACAACGGTCAACCTTTGGTAAATGAATCCATTAGAAGAATCCATGGTTCTCCTGATACAATCCAATATTTTAAGTGTACAAGCCACCTATATGAAGTAAAAAACATGATACATCAGTAGATCACCCAGCAAAGCCTAAAATAATATATATTTGTAAACCTATAATCTTGCTTTCACATTTTTCATCAAGTACCCTAGCAAAATAAATACATAAGTGAATGAAATAGTGTTGCATCTACTCGAAGAATATTTTAAATATAAGAAGCAGTTCCATGTACACATCCAGTCTGAAACAATTTTTATGCCCCCGTATCGAGAGATCGGGGGCATATTGTTTTACTCGTGTCCGTCTGTCTGTCTGTCTGTCCGTCCGTCCGTCCGTCTGTCCGAAAACTTAACCCGAAAACTTAACCTTGCCAATATCTTCAAGCCTATTCAAGATACAAAGCCAATATTTGGCATGATGATAGATCTCAATGATCCGCATCCGCTGGTACCAAAGTCAAGGTCATGTGACAAGGTCAAGGTCATCTGTCAAGGTCAAACTTTGAAAAAAAATGCCGTTCCGGGGGCATTCGTGTTTCACAAACACATCTTGTTTTTTTTTTTTTTTTTAAAGCAATCTGGCTTTATATAGAAAACTCTACTGTGAGAACAAGCCTATCAACGGAAGCTGTATGGTTCCAATTCAAGTATTGGATGATGAATGAATATTGCGTTTAGTGGATATGTTGTATTGAGGCCAGTCTGTTAAAACAAGACACATGTATTTTATAAGAGTGACTGCTTATATGGAATAAGTTCCTCAAATACACCCTGTCTTTAGACAAGGTCAGGCTGTAGGGAAATTATGCTACAACTTGAACCTACATCATCAATGACAGAAAGAGTACAACTAAGCCACTTCTTTCGAAGCAGGTAGATACACAAGTGCTCCCACTGGAGGGTTAAATCTAATTTTACAGCATGCTTGAACCATCTCTGTAAGAGGGACCAAGAAATGCACCTAAAAATTATTAAAGCTATAATTTTGGGGGGAAGGGGGGGTGCACAACAACATTTGAGAGCTTGGGGAACCCAGGGCCTGAAAATTCTACTTGTCCGCCCGTCCTGCATGATCCTCTCCCTCCTTGTCTATATAAGCAGGATGAGTGGATTTTGCAAAATTTCACTAATGAAATTAATGTATCACTATATTTTCTTATATAGCAGGACAAGTAGAAATTCCAAGAATTCTCAGGCCCTGGAACCTGAATTAACTAAAGTTTAAACTATTTTCAAGGAAACTCCAGTGAATTCAGGTTGATGTTGGTATATACATCTCATATATTGCACCAGTCTTTATTGTTGAATAATAAAATGAATAATTAAGAGGAAATTAAAAACAACTTTGCAGTAAATGCCACATGCATAAAGTAAAATAGATCAATTGCATGAAATGGGTAATCCAAGTATATTAAACAATAACATTTCGTTGGACTACTAATTATACAGTTTTCCATGACTCATGTTTCTTTAAATATGAACTCCCACAATTATAAATGAAACCCCTCTTTACCTAGTGTGAAGGCATTCATTATATCACTAAGAACCTCATCTAAGAAAGCTGAAAGAAGACCCTTCTATGATTCTTAATTATGAAACCACGCCATTTTAAATAACTGTCTTTGTAGTTCAAGTACAATCATCACCCTATTCCCGATTTAATCAGACTTCAAGTGAGACCCCCATACTGATGCTTTTCACAAAAGCTGTTGAAATTATTGATCTTTTTTTTTTTTTTATCTCAAATTGGGAATAAAGAATGAGAAATCAATTACACAGGAAGTGCATTCTCTTTGTTTTTCCTTTTATCTTTTTTTTTTTTTTTAATCTATTGAAGTAAACACAATGTTCAAGACAGACTAATCAGTTTCAGCCATCAAGGCTTTGTACTAAGTGTACCATTTCACTGCAAAATCACTGCATGTATTGCTCAAGGTTAAAAGATTTATCTATTTATTTATTTTTTATTAGTATTTTTATTTATTTATTTATTTTTTTTTTTTGAAAGTGCTTAAATTCTTCCTGATCTCACAAAGAACTCTCAGAGTGTAGAGAAATTACAGGTCCCTATTTGTTTACACCATATGTAGTCCGAAAATATGACTGATTTAGATAACAGATGTACTTTTTCAACCAATTCATACTAAGCAGTCTTGTTTTGCTGCTATTTCTGACCGCATAGCTGCCGTATAGCTCCAAGATAATGTTAAAGAAACGAGACACTTTGCCAGCTCAGACTTCATGAAAAGCCTTATTGTTTACCGGTCAGGGGGTCTGGTAAACTTATTATTTCTACTAGACCCAACAAAATTACACCAGACAGAACAATAGTACGCATTGTGTATTAGGCTAGAATCTATGGGTCAGTTGGTCCAGCATTCATGCGCAACTTACGTGAACGGCATGATTTTTTCGCAGACATGTTGGCCGACCGACGGCACCTCATGAAGTCTGCAGATCTATAAAAGGTACTCTAAATATTGAGCTCATGTGTTCATACCTGCAAGGCATACAAAACAGACTTGGTGGTTAGCAAATTAGATCATGGATTTTTTGGATAGGAATGTTCATAAAATTAGTAAAAGACTGAGTAAAAGCTGAAGGTCATAAACCAGGGCCATATGATCAAGGCTCCACCATCTTCCTAAAGGATGTTCCTGCCCTGTAAGCAGTATCGGATATACCCTGAAAAAATAGGTTTAATTTCAACACTCTCAAAAATGTCTTCTGGCAAAGGGTGTTTGGTTCAACCAATCATTATGAAAATGCCAAAAATTAAACAACTCCCTGGCCTTCGAAAGTACTTATTCAAGGTTGGGTTCAAATAAGTCTCGATTTTGGACAATTCTCATATTTTTCATAACTCTACAATTCTAAAAATAGCATCGCATTAGGACAGAAATCGGTACTACGATCGAAATCGCATATCAGCCTTTGCTTTGCATTTCCTGCAAAAATAAAAAAAAAATAGAATCTAGATAAATGATTCCATATAAGTTATCAATTTATCATAATATCCGCTTCTCTTCAGCCTAGCGATAACAAACAGTCGTCCCGCCATTTTCTCGTCCGAGAAAAGCAACCCCATCATCTTTAGTCATTCCTGCGAGAATTTCCCTCTTCTCTGGCCAATATGAATATTGCTTCATCTAAGTATTTTCCTTTCTATATCTCTGCATCACAAAAAACCCAACTGCTACCCAAAGATCGTTAAAATTGCATTAATTGCAGTTATCAAAATATTTTTGATGATTGTTCTGATTAAAGCGCCATCTGATGACTAGTAAGTTTCATGCTGATTAATTTCTCATGAGTAACCGGTGGACCGGTCGGTGACAAGGTAAACAAATCCCCTTCAATTTTAGGCAGTAATAAATCGGCCTATTTTGAATAAATAGCCCTTATTAAATGAAGTTTTAAATTAAGGTTATCTTGAGAAGTTGGAGAATCATTGAATAGGGTTAATTCATGGGACAAAGTAACTAATTAGTGTAAAGTTTTATTTCTCCTGTACTTGTGACATTACATAGTTAAATCTCTACAATTTTCTGTAAAATAGGATTTCTCAAAGTTCAAGTCAGAAGGTTGGAGTACTAGGGCATCAAACAAAGGACCTAGCCAAGATATGTCTACACAACTGTCCATTGCTTGAAGACCTGGCAGAATGGAGTCAGTGGAGTTTGGTGTTTGAACCTGAGTTGGGAAAATTGAAGGATTTTATACAGAAATATGGAGGGGTGACTAACAAAACTTTGGAAGGTTAGTTGTATATAATTATCTTAACCAAGGTTAAGGGAAATTTAAGGACATTATCAGACCCCATAGGTCAGGGGGTAGAGTACCCTGCCCTGCATTCAGGTTGACAAGACGGTTAAAACTGTTTGCAATAACTTTTATCAAGCAAAATTTACTGTATTTCATTAAAGGTACTGGACCCGTAAAAGTTCCGCAAAATTTCGGAACTCATTATCTTTCACAATGTTAAACAAGGTTTCCTAATGAAAACCATTAGGAAACCTTGGTTAACACTGTTAAAGTTCATTACTTCTGAAACGTCGTGGAACTATTACGGGTCCACTACCTTCAATCAGAGCCCTATGGGCCTCAAAGTTTACCTAATCATTCCTTATTTTGCCTCACAATCAGAATTTCAGATGAGAGAGGGTATAGCAAGTCTTAAATTGTTTCTCAACAAAAGCCTATCTTGTAGGTTCTCATTTGAGTTGCTCCCACAAGACAGTTCAAATGAGTACCCACAACACAGAGTTCTTGCAGATGCTGTTGAATGTCTAAATGAAAACCCCAAATATCCCCCAACTTCAGCGCGTCTTAGACTACTATAATAGCCTGTGTGTGAGCCTGTGCGTGACATTTCCAACAATTTTATATGTTGGTGAGGTTCAAAATTGAGAGGCATAGACAGACACAAACTCCAAAAATAAAGTTACCTGATTGTATATAGATACTTTAATACCTTATCTATCTACAAAGTGCATAGTGGAGACTGGTCAGACTGTGTGGATGCACAGACTGGCCAGAGTCTTTGCTTTGCACATATTTTAAATTGTTGAAAATCTCACGCACAGGCTCTATTATCTTTGTAGGAGGAAGACTTGCCACACTGGATTTCCTCGCTTTTGAGACGAAACCCGGAGTTTTATTGAAAATTGTTTCTAATACATCACCTGAACTCATAGCTGAAGCTTTGGAGAGGAGGGATATATTCAGTTTTTGTGGACATTTAGTTTCCATGGTGATAGCCTATAAAGGCGTCAACAATCTTCCTAAAGCTCTGATAGCTGGACACATAAAGACAGCTTTATTACAACTACATGCTGCAGACCCTAGAAATGATACCCCAGGTAAGTTGGTAGCTGTCTTCTATGGCAATAGCTTGTAAAGGTGTCACCAATCTTCTGTAAGCTTTCATAACTGGACACATAAAGACACCTTTTTTAAAGCTTCATGCTGCAGACCCTAGAAATGATACCCCAGGTAAGTTGGTAGCTGTCTTCTATGGCAATATCTTATAAAGGTGTCAACAATCTTCTGTAAGCTTTGTAAGCTGGACACATAAAGACACCTTTGTTACATCTTTATGCTGCAGATCCTAGACATGATACACTAGGTAAATTGGTAGTTTTCTTGTTTCCATGGTTTTAGCTTATAAATGAGTCAACAATCTTCTTAAAGCTTTGTTAGCTGGACACATAAAGACAACCTTGTTACAGCTTCATGCTGCAGAGCCTAGAAATGATGATCTTCAAATATCTTGGGTTAATTGTCCATTTAAAGAAAAAAATTTGGATGGTTTAAATGGCATGTTCAAGGTCTTATTAATACAAAGCATTAGGACGGAATAAAAGACACTTAACTTGTAAAAGTAATGAGTAAGGTTTTTATGTAATATATCTGTAAATAAATTTGAAATGAAAGAATATTCTTAAGTACCAAAATAATGTGATCTCTGACTCTGATGCTTTTAGGTAGTGTACCCATACGTTTCGGGACTAATGAACTTTAACAGTGTTAACCAAGGTTTCCAAACGATTTTCAATTGGAAACTTTGGTTAAAATTGTGAAAGAACATGTAGTCTGAAATGTTGCCAAACTATTACGGTTCCATTACCTTAACACTGGAAATTGAAGCCCACTGTCAATACATGTTTGTGTTACAGGTGCTCCAGCTACATTTATGAGCCAAAATTCAGCTTCCCAGTTTGTACTGCAATGTCTGCTGAGGATACCAACCAAAATTTGTGTTGACCTTGCTGATGATTTACTACTGTCCCCCCTTGGGCAGGTTGTAGGCTCTACCAAATTTAAACAGATTCTTGTACAACTTTGTGGGACAGTCCAGGAAATGAATCACCTTACAGAGTTAGGATGTCTGTTAGGAATCCAGGAATGGACGAATTTGATCACCCAGAAATGTGTGCTCCCAGAATCCTCCATACAGAAAATAACTCCTGATGATGAAGAGTTGTTTGAAGAAGAGCCACAAGAACAGGTAATAATAGGAAAGGAGTTTTTATGCCTCTTGTAAAAGGGGGACATATTGGTTGGCTAGTGTTCGTCTAATGTCTGTATGCAAAGTTTGACCTATCAAACAAGCATTTGCCTACAACTTCAACACTTTTCAAGTTACATAACTGTTATTTGACATAGATTCCTCTCATTAATCTGGATCTTTGAAGGTCAAGGTTTTACAAACACATCTTGGTTTAAACCTGTTTGTGTAGAGCAAAACATTAAGGATCTTGCATGAGAGTTTTTTTAGACTTAAATCAAGTCAGGGATTGGAAAAATATTGAGATAGGCTTTGCAAACTTGATAACTTTTGTATTCCTTTGTGCCAGGTATACTCTGTCTGATAATAGTTTTCTGAATCTTCAACAATCTTTATGCAAAGCACAACACTTGTGAAAACACTGTACATGGTACTAGAGTTTCAATTTTGTTTGTTATTATAGGGATGAGTGTAAATTTCACTGTGTTAATTGGAGTATAAAGTGCAATTGCCTTAGCACATGGCAAATAAGGCCCATAATAGAGCCACATGCTAAGGCGATTGCACTTTATACTCAATAAACCCAGTGAATAATACACTAGGCCATTATAATTGCAATCTTTTAGATCTACATGTAAAAACAATTAAAATACTCTGCCAAATAATAAAAAGAAATGAAATATTTCCTCACCTAATGCAATTTAAACCAATCAAAATTCTTGAATGTATTGGATTGCAATTACAGGAAGATGAAGAAGAAGATTCAAGTGAAGACTTGGATGATGAAGATTTAGAGGAGATTCTTGCTGGAGATCCCAAATCTGAACCAGTTGCTGGCACTAGTAAAGATGGGGACAGCAAAGATGACAATGATGATGTGGAAAAGGTCACTGATGATGTAGAGGTTATGGAACTGGGAAAACAGACAGAGGCTGATGTTGTTGAGCTGGATGAAGATAGTGGAGATGTTAAGATAATTGAAGGTAGGAGATTCTTGTTGGACACAAAGCTTTGGAAGATTGTGAAGAATAAGATCAGCTTGCATAGCATGCAGTCTGAGGTGTGTTCCTTAGAGCGAGATTTTATTAAGATTTTTAAGATAAAGTGTTTGGTAGAGCAAGATTTTTAAGTGGCTCAATAAGAATCTTAAAATATCTCTATGAGAAAACAAAGATGGTTTTGGATTGGTTAAAAAGGAGTAGTCATGATGACGTAGAATATTTTTCACTCAAAATATTGAAAATCGTTCATTATGACGTCTTAAAAATCCCATTTAGATAGATTTTTCATATTGCTCTTACGAATGCACCTCTGATCTTGGTCCACATGGTATGCTTTCGATTAATCATTATGGGGCAAAGCAAAGGTAATAAAAGATGATGTGTGAAAGGTCACTGATGATGTAGAGGTTATAGAATTGGGAAAACAAACAAAGGCTGTTGTTGTTGAACTATGATAGTGGGGATGTTAAGATATTTGAAGGTAAGAGATAATAATTTAAGTAGAAAGCAGGCAGTGATAGAAAAGAAATAGAGGATAATCATTTGTTTTAGTGTAAAATTGATCTATATTTATTGAGTGAACAACAAAAGCTATATTTTCACAGTGAAATATAGCTTTTGTTGTTCATGAAATGAAATATTAATCTATCTTAATCCAAGAACAAACGATTATTCTATTTCTTTATTGCAAAAATGAGGACATATTTTCATAAAGCACGTCATTTTGCATGTGATTGCTATGCAATGTTCATTGTGACGTCACTTATACACCCAACATAGATGATGACAGATAGGATGAAACGCACAAAAGTAGGGTATAATGTTTTATAGTTACACTGCTTTTGCGGTGAGATTATCAAGTGATAATCTACCGTTATTTCTAGATAAACCACCGCAAAGCATTAAAGAAATAAGTATAAAAAAGGCAGTGTGGGCTATTGAAAATTCTTTTTTAATCTCTCTGGTCACAACCTTAATTCTGTTGAATTCATATTTTGATTTCAATGAATTGCCAATGATAAGGACATTTAAACAATCCTACTATAATTTTGTGAAAAGCGGGCAATGTAGGCAAAGATAAGACTGCACATCAGTACAGGATCTAAACTTATCTGTAAATCAAAGCTTTGTGTACAGCTGGATTTTTTTAACGGGTTTTGTTCTCATTATGCTTAATTTAAGGGCGTAACTACCATTATGCACCACAGGTTCAATACCCAAAGGAGGCACTCATTCTTTCCGACTATTTGTCTCCCACCAAGGGTCTGTAATGGTAGACCTATGTGGGATAGCAGCTGGAGGCTAGGAAAGGCTGTAATGGTAGTACTGGTGTGAGAAATAGCAGGAATCAAATGTTAGGAGCTCTAGCGGCTGTGATATAACTGAAAAAATGTTGAAAGTGGTGTAAAACCCCATTCAAACAAAATCATAACCATAACGCACATTAAGCAAGTGTGTTATAGAAATAAATCCTCTTTCCAAAAATGTTATTGATGAATGATCATAACATTGAAACTACAGCTTATTCGCTTACTCTCACATTATATAAAAGGGCCGAGGACGAATGACATTCATCTTTTGTCAAAATCAAATCAAATCAAAATTAGCATAAAAAAAATTGAAAGCAAAACATTATTCAAGTATCTGAGCAATATATTATTTCCTCCTTTCTGGATATTCTTTTCTAACTGTAATCACATTTCTGAAATCTAGACAAGTCTGCTGATAAACTATTCCAATTCTATTTATAATGCAGCAACAGATGATGATGTTGTTGTTGTAGAAGAAGGGCCAGAAAAGGTCAAGGTCAGAACTTGTGAGGACATTATAAATGAAATACGAAAAGATGAATTTGGTGTTGGAGTGCATCTGAGTGAAGATGGACAAAGGTTGATGAGGGTAAGGATATTGATAAAAGTTATGTAGGTCAAGGTCAAAACTTGTGAGGATATTCTTAATGAAAACTGGGGCCTCTCTCAAGAAAAAAAATCGAACAATTTATCTTATAATTATCGTACGATTATATTTAAGATGGTTGTAAACGGCTTTCACAAGAATACCGTTGAAAATTGCAGACTATACGACCTCATAAGATTATAGTAAAGTTGATCTTTCACATCTGCACATGCTAATCATATGATATAAACTTCTGTGTTAGTGGGTAAATTGTCCGCTTTTCACAATACCAAAAAGGGTAGACAGCAAACTGACCATAGAAAAGCCATTTACTTGTATATTAATGCACATTTATAAATGAAATTAGAAAAGATGAATTGGTGTTGGAGTGTATCTGAGTGAAGATGGACAGAGATTGATGAGGGTAAGTTTATGAATAAAAGTTATTTAGGTCAAGGTCAAGTTCACAACTTGTAAGGTATATTAGATAAGGAAAAATGAATTTGGTGTTGGAGTGCATCTAAGTGAAGATGGACAAAGATTGATTAGGGTTTGTAAGAGAAAGGTAAATAAGGTCAAAGTTAAATTCTGAAAATACATCAATGAACTTCCTCTATTACCAGACAACATAATTTTCGTCTTACCCAAATTGAAAGAAGCTGCAGATAACATTGTTTGAACAGAAAAATAGGTTTCCATTGGATGAAAAACATTTTGGCGAAGGAGAAATGAGCCAGTGTGTGACATTTCCAACAATTTCATAAGTGTGCAAAGAAAAGACTCTGGCAAGCCTGCGCATTTGCACAGTCTTACCAAAGACTTCACAATGCACTTGGTAGATAGACAAGGTCTGAAAAGATCTTTAGACTGTTATACAATATTCTAATTGCACTGAAGGAGCATCTAAACTGCTCAATTTTTGCACCTTTCACGCATGTCAATTTGTTGGAAATGTTGCACACAGGCTCAAATTTCCTTTCCAAGTTATTACTTTAGTAAAAATTACATTCAATTGCCATTTTGTCCAGTTCATCTAATTCCGGGATTTATGTTGATGAGTTAAGTATTATTGCTTTTCTCACATTTCTCAGCTCATTTCCTAGCTTGATATAAGGATAAAAAAGTAATTTATCATGACTTGCTATGAATGCTTACATCTTTAATTCAGAACTAACTGCATGTGAATATCTATTTTCCTTCCTTTCTTTACCTAGGTTCAACAGCAGAGGCTGGGGAGAAGTCTTGACAGATTATCCAAGGACCTTTACAGCAAGGACACCCATTTTGTCCTTGAACTTGTCCAGAATGCCGATGACAACAGTTACCATGACGATTTGTTGAACAACGTGAATGATGTTTGTCCGTCTGTCAAGTTTGTTATTGATGATGAGAGTGTTTCTGTACGGAACAATGAACTTGGTTTTCAAGAAAAAGATGTCCGAGCTCTCTGTGATGTTGGTAGAAGTACAAAAGGAAAACACAAGTTTGGATATATTGGTAAATGGATAAAGGATGTTCAATAGATGGCCGTGAAATTCTTTATTAATGAAGGATTCATATATGAACTGATAAATACAAGATTTTAGATGATAAGCTTAATAAATTTGGTATTTGACAAACACAATTTCAATATTCTGTTTATAATATGGCCTTAACTTTTGAATTCTTTGAAGTTTATTGATTCATGATATTCCTTAAAACTTAAAATGCTACTTGTCATTACACACATATGATGCCATAAAAGATAGGATGTTTAATGTGATCACCTAAGGCGTCCAATTCTTTGTCCAAAGCACAACTCTGTCGACTTATTATGGCTTGAAACTTGACAGTTATGTTCCTCTCATGAGTGCAAGGTGCAATGCTAAAGAACCATTACTCTGGCTTAATTTTTATATGCCCCCAAGACGGGATGTTTAATGTGATCACCTAAGGCGTCCAATTCTTTGTCCAAAGCTTAACTCTGTCACCTTATGTTCTTTGGCATGAAACTTGACAGTTATGTTCCTCTCATGAGTGCAAGGTGCAATGCTTAAGAACCATTACTCTGGTTTTATTTTTATACGCCGCCAAAGGTGGCCTTATATTGGTATGATCTTCTCTGTCTGCCTGTTTGTCCATCCCTGCTGTCTGAATGTATGCTCTTGTTTTGTGAAAACATCTGCAAAGCATTTATCATTCCTTCAATGTTTTGCTAACGGTTTCTTTAACCAAGGTGTTGCATCTACCTAAGATATTAATCTTAACCCTTGTCATGCTGAATAAATTTTGGCTCAAGATTTGCATCAAAATCAAAGGGCAAAAAGCACTGAAAGTCCCAACACAAGGTCAATTTTAATTTGAAAAACTAATTCTATTGACAATTCTGGTTTGAAAGTGAGAAACAGATGGTGTAGACTAACATCAGACTGCACTTATGTGCAGGCTGATGTTTGTCTATAGCTCCTGCAATAGCAGGAATATTCCAGGCTCAGCATGATGAGGGTTCAACTTTTACTTTAGGTGGTGGACCCTTAATAGTTCAGCAATGTTTTTGAAGTCGTAAAGTTAAACAGTATTAACCAAGGTTTCCTAATGATTTCATTTGGAAACCCCGGAAAACTTTATGAAAGAAAATGTTGTGTAACTATTATGGGTTTACCTTGAGTAAAAATAATATTTTCCAGGTCAGAAGGGTATTGGTTTCAAGTCTGTATTCCGTGTAACAGACACACCAGAGATTCATTCAAATGGTTACCATATTAAATTTGATGTAAACAGTGGACCTATGGGATACATTCTACCTCACTGGTCTCCAAATGTAGATGGAGTTGATGCCAAGTGAGTAAATATTGAACCTGCCTATCTATGTTATGTAAGTTATCTATAATGATACTGTCATGCCAAAGACACCCCCCCTCCCCTTTGTTAAATTTGATGCTTAAATCATTACAATCAAAGAGATGAAAGCATTTGATGCACTTATTGCTTGACAGTTTTTAGCTCCACTGGCTGAAAGCCACTGGGGCTATTGTCATGGCGTTGTGTCCGTCGTGCGTCCGTCCGTGCGTCCGTGCGTGCGTCCGTAAACTTTTTCTTTAAAAATCTTCTTCTCAGAAACTACTGGATGGATTTCAACCAAACTTCACAGGAATGATCCTTGGGTGACCCTCTTTCAAAGTTGTTCAAGAAATTTTGATCCAATGAAAAACATGGATTTAATGGGCGTGGCTAATTTCCAAATATGGTAAAAAGTGACTTTTCTCAGGTTCTAATTGATGGATACCAATTAAATTTTACATGAATGATCCTTGGGTGACCCTTTATCAGTCTACAAAAAATTATTGAAATCGGATGAAAATTATGTATTTTATGGGCGGAGGTCATTTCTCTATATGTTATATAGTGGAAACTTTGAAAATCATTTTCTCAGAATCTAATTGATAGATATCAACAAAATGTCACTGGGATGATCCTTTAGTGACCCATTATCAGTCTACAAAAAATTATTGAAATCGGATGAAAAATATGTATTTTATGGGCGGAGGTCATTTCTCTATATGTTATATAGTGGAAGCTTTGAAAATCATTTTCTCAGAATCTAACTGATAGATATCAACCAAATTTTACATGAATGATCCTTGTGTGACCCTCTATCAGTCTACCAAAGATTATTGCGATCAGATGAAAAATTTGTATTTTATTGGCGGAGGTCATTTCCACTATATGTTATATAGTGGAAACTTAAAAAATTCATTTTCTCAGAATGTAACCGATGGATATCAATCAAACTTCATAAGTATGATCCTTGGGTGATCCATTACCATGCAGCCAAAAATTATTGTCATTGGATGAAAAATATGTCTTTTATGGGTGGAAGTCATTTTTCTATGTTTTATAATGTTGGAGACTTTGAAAATCATTTCAACATCAGTAAAACCCAAAATATCTAAAAATCTAGTCAAAACTTAGATTTGCTATTACACGAAATTCAAGCCTGTGGAGCGACACAAGCCATTCATGGCTTTCTAGTTATTTCTAGCTCGACTATTTGTGGACCTCGGCATGGTCGAAATGCTTTGGTTATGGTTTTACATACAACTGTGTTATAGTCCGTTTGACTTCTATATGGACCAACATTTTGCAGAAAATCTCTGAAATGACTTAACACATATTTTTCTTGTCATATCATATTTTCAAAGGAATACCATGACGAGTTTTGTTTTTCAGAAATTTTTTATGTAAAATAATGATTTTGTCTGTCCCTCTACATGTTAAATTTCAGCTTTTCATACCTATTTGAGTCTGTAATAAACAGAACAGCGAGTTGTATAACCAAAAATAGTAATGAATTGCATAGGGACCATGTCAAAAGTGTAAGATTTTGAGTGAGTTGTTTAAGTATAAAATCAAGTATTTTTTATAAAATTAAGATTGTCGAACATTTTTACTACCTTTGGATATCAAATCTGTATATATTCTCTCTTTGTTCAGAAACCATTTGACCAGATAATTGATTATCGTTTTTATCTATTCTGAGATGAACCCTATATTCACATGTTAAGACCAATCAAAAAGCATTTTTAAACAAAGTAGTGGGGAATTTCACATGGAAAACAGGCAAGTAATAACACTAAAAATCATGTTATATTTAAGTTTAAGATGACATGACCGTCAATATGCTAATTAGCATGTCCAAATAAGGAATAATAGAAATTTCGTCTGTCAAATGTTTAGTATAAAAACACATGTTTTTATACGCCCGAAGGGTCGTATTATGTTATGGCCTCGGTCGTCCGTCCGTCCGTCTGTCTGTCCGTCTGTCCGTCCGTTAGCAATTTTTTGTGTGCGCAACTCCTCCTAAACTATCAATGAGAATAAAGTGAAATTACACACAATTACTCCCTATGATGTCTAGTTGTGCATAAGACCTTTGAAATTCAAATCGCTCCAGTCATTCCTGAGAAATCTTGAATTATCTGCCCTTTAATATAACCAAAATCACTGTTTTTTGTGTGCGCAACTCCTCCTAAACTATGAATGGGAATAAGCTGAAACTACACACAATTACTCCCTATGATGTCTAGTTGTGCATAAGACCTTTGAAATTCAAATTGCTCCAGTCATTCCTGAGAAATCTTGAATTATCTGCCCTTTAATATAACCAAAATCACTGTTTTTTGTGTGCACAACTCCTCCTAAACTATGAATGGGAATAAGCTGAAACTACACACAATTACTCCCTATGATGTCTAGTTGTGCATAAGACGTTTGAAATTCAAATTGCTCCAGTCATTTCTGAGAAATCTTGAATGAACTGCCCTTTAATATAACCAAAATCACTGTTTTTTGTGCGCAACTCCTCCTAAACTATCAATGGGAAAAAGCTGAAACTAGACACATTTACTCCCTATGATGTCTAGTTGTGCATAAGACCTTTGAAATTCAAATCGCTCCAGTCAATCCTGAGAAATCTTGATTTATCTGCCCTTGAATTAAACGAAAATCACTGTATTTTGTGTGCAAGTCCTCCTTAACTATCAATTGAAATGAGCTGAAACTAGACACAATTACTCTCTATGATGTCTAGTTTTGCATTAGACTTTTCAATTCAAAATGCTCCAGTTATTCTAGAGTTATCTTGGATTATCTGCCCTTGAGTTGATGAAAAAAAACAAAATTTCTTGTCAACTCATTTTCTCCTACATCATGGATGGGAATGAAAGGAAACTTGCCATAATGACTCTGTAGATTGTCTTTTTGTGCTTAGGACTCAATATATTTTCATATTTAAATGTTATGGCACCAGTTGTCTGTCTGTCTGTTTTCAATATTTTTAGCTATCATTCAAGCTCACGTTACTGACAAGCTAAGGTTACTGACAAGCACCTTCGGGCGTATATGCGCCGCTCTGCGAAGCTCTTGTTACTATATGTTTACATTTTCTTACTAATAAACAGCCCCATCACCCCTTGTGTTGAAGAGCGGAAAATGCAAAAAATATATCACATTAACTAGATAGACAAAATCATTGTTTTGAAATCATTTTATTTTCGAAAAAAAAAAATGAATCATATAAAGCTGATATTAATATTTTACCACAAACAAATGTTTCATTTAAACGCAATTTTATGTAATTGATGAAAACATTGGTCAAACAGACTATAAATCTCTGTTTCTCGAAAGTAATGGCTTTGAAACTGTGTACCTGCTTCTGTGACAATAATATCATTCTCTAGACAAAGATTTGTTACTCTGATGATGAATTTAGTGAAATTTTAACCCTTATTGGACTTGAAAAATTCTGGTTAGTTTCTACAGTTAACAGATGGGCCCTTTTTGGGTGATGGATCACAAATTAATTCTTCTTCAAGTATGCTTACAGAAATATCCTAAAGTAGAATAACTTAAAAAGTGAAAATGGCATTTCAAAGTATTAACCAAGTCAAGGTTTTTCTTTTGTAGGTGCGTGTCCGACTGTCATTCTAGAGGTCCCGGGTTCGATCCCTGCCAGCGGCACTCATTCTTCACAACTATTTGTCTCTCACCAATGGGTTGATAGACCTTTGTGAGATAGCAGCTGGAGGCTAGGAAAGGATGTGGTGGTTGTACTGGTGAAAGAAATACCAGGAAACCATTATTAGGTGCTCCAGCCGCTGCAATATACCTGAAAAATGTTGAAAGCGGCGTTAAACACCATTCAATCAATCAATCAATCTTTTGTAGGTGGACTACAAACATAATTCTGACTCTTAAACCAGACATGAGACTTCAAACCCGCACCCTTGCTGCCAGATTTAATGACATTCATCCATCTTTGTTACTCTTCTTACATAGATTGAGGGAAATAACCATAGAAAACAAGGTAAGAATTGAGCCCACAGGTTAATGTAATGGGTTTACACTTTATGTAAAGTCTTGTTGTAAAACAGCTTATATAATTGCTCTGAGAGAGAGGCAGTGAATGAAACCTATTGCTACCCAGTTCTAGTTCATAAAATCCACTATTTCACTGACATGATTGAATTTTGTAAGTGTACGATTGGGTCATGAAAACATAGAAAGCTCTTCATAGAACCTGTGTGCTTATTTTTAGCTCACCTGAGCACATTGTGCTCAAGGTGAGCTTTTGTGATCATTGAATGTCCGTTTTCTGTCGTCGGTCGTCCGTCGTCTGTCATCATGCGTCAACAATTTAAGTGTTTACACTCTAGAGGCCACAAATATGATCCAATCTTCATGAAACTTGGTCAGAATGTTGGTAAGGTCACAAGGATGAACCCTATTGAAAATGGGAAGGATCCATGCCATATCACAGGAAAAAGGGCCTTAATGACAATTTTCTTGTTTACACTCAATAGAGGCCACAAATATGGCCCAATCTTCATGAAACTTGGTCAGAATGTTGGTAAGGTCACAATGATGAACCCTATTGAAAATGGGAAGGATCCATGCCATACCACGGGAAAAGGGGCCTTAATGACATTTTTTTTTGTTTACACTCAAGAAGCCACAAATATGGTCCAATCATCATGAAACTTAGTCAGAATGTTTGTAAGGTTATGAGGATGAACCCTTTTGAAAATGGAAAGGATTTGTGCCATATCACGGGAAAAGGGGCCTTAATGACAATTTTCTTTTAAGAGCTTCAGATGCCACAAATATGGTCCAATCTTCATTTAACTTGGTCCAAATGTTTGCCAGGTCGCAGGATGAACTCTGTTGAAAACGGAAAGGATTCATGCCATATCACAGGAAAAGGAGTCTTAATGATAATTTACTTGAAATAACTCGAATGGCCACAAATATGGCCCAAACTTAGTGAAACTTGGTTTTATGTAGAAATTATCTTCTTAATGACACCTGCCTTTTTACTTGATGTGATGTCAAAGTGATCAAAGAGAGTCAGGTGAGCGATCTAGGACCATCATGGTCCTCTTGTTTAACAAGGAGGTAATAAATATCACTGATTTTGTTCATCCTGAACAAAATTTGCAATATTGGATTACCTCCATAGAATTTCGCTCAAATTAGCTACACACAGTGATCCAATTTCATTTAGAAATACTCCAGAATCATTCATCATGTTATTTTAATGATGTTCTTAACTGTTATTATACTGCAGAACTAAAGTTAAGGGCTAGGGAAATGATCACTTGTCATTTATTGAAAATACACTGCAACAATTTTTTTTTTTTTGCAAGAATTGACTTCAATATTTTGACTTTTGAGAACTGCAAACAAAATTGCCAACAAAACATTTTTAAAGGAAGTCGACTCCCCAAATGCACCCAGCCCCCTTTTGTAAAGTTACAAAAACCCTGTTAACTTTGATAATCTGAGGGCTGGGGGCCTGTTTTCCTAAACAGCTTACGATCATTTTTTGGGTTAGTCAAAAATTAAACTTTGTCTATAGTAGAAACTAATTTTGGAATTCTACCATGCATCATCTCATTTTAATAGTCTTTTTAAGACAATTCCAATGAGATATTGCAAGACAGAATCTAACAATGAATGAAAACACCAGGTATGATTTGTGAATTTGACTTGCGATGAATTTGTTTTAAAAAACTTAGGCAAACGGGGCCCCAAGGGCTTGTTTTATAATAGCCTTACAAAATATAGCACAGTATTAATTCCTGTCTGAATCCCAAGATTTTCGTGTTTAAATCTGTTAACAGCACAAGTGATTCTTTAGAAATTTGTAGCATCGATTCATGAGTATGCAATGGGTGTAAAATTAATTAAAATTTGAAAAAGAAAAAAGTTCAATATGAAGTTTTGATTGTTTATTTGTATGTTTAAGAAATCAGTATTATTAACATTCTTTCAGGTTGAGAATTCTATACAAGCAATGAGAAGAAGAGATGTTGGGGAGAATATTATAGAAATTGAGCACACTGAAGGTTTAGATAGATGGCTTGTGGTCAAGAAAATGTTGGATGCTTCAAAAATATCCTCGCAAGCCAAATCAGGAGCAGACGTCGAATCAACAGAGATTGCCCTGGCATTCCCCATCAAACATCAAGGTCAGAAGCCCAAGGTTCAAGCCATGCCACCAAAACAACTCGTCTTCGCATTTTTACCGCTGAGAAGTTATGGGTTCAGATTTATCGTCCAAGGAGATTTTGACGTGCCGTCAAGTCGAGAAGATGTTGATCGAGATAGTTCCTGGAACCAGTGGCTGAGAAACGAGATTCATACCCTGTTCCTGGATTCCCTAGACATGTTTAAAAATCATGAAGATTTTACAAACATTGAAGCAGTCACTACGTTTCTACAGTTTGTTCCCATGGAGGACGAAGTGTTAGATTTTTTCAAGCCTGTTGCCTCTGATATATTGAAGAAATTAAAGGCTAGACCTTGTGTTCCAACACAACCAAATAGTCAAGGTAGGGGTCATATCTCATTACAAAACTACAAAATTTTAGATTGGTCTATATTCAAAGAAGCTACAGACGGCAACACCCTTTCTCCGATTTCTGTATGTTTTATGGAAGATGATAATTTTAATTTATCCTTCGTTGATAGATGAAAAGTACCAATTCTTCAAGATGGGACAGTCTTTGATTTTGTTTTTTGCCTGATAAAGAGAACCCTTCTTTATTGTAAGGCAAGTAGCGATAACACTCAAAAATGAATACAGTGACAAATAAATTTGTATAGCGGTAAATTCCTTTGGGTACCATGTGAAGTTGTATGAATTTTGCAAGACTGTGAATTCTTTAGAGCCTGTGCTGGCTTGCAATTGATGCATAGTCTCCTGCCGTTCAGAAATGGTATGAACTATTTTGGCAATTAGTGAGCCTGTCCCGTACGGTGTGGACTGTAGGTTGGTATGCTGGTTGTAGAACTATGATATCCTCTTTCCCCCAATGGCTGTTGGTGGTTGTAGTGAGGTGTTGTGTTGTTGTGGCTGCCCCAGGCGTTTTGGTCCTACAGTTTATTACTGCTTAAGCTGCAGTCAGCATAGCAAGGGCACCCGGGGGTGTTTACACCTGAAAACAATTCTATCCACCACATTTCTAATTCTGATTTCATTGATATAAATAAGAAATTAAATTTGTCATATAAGAAAGTTAAATTCTAATGTCATTTTCGCTTATTACAATGATTAGTTTTTACCTGTCTCATTTTGTTTATGGCATATTTTTGTTATTCCCATAGCTTTTTTAAAAATTGTAGACTAAGTTCAATACGATTTTAGACTTGATTACCCGATTTTTACTCAATTACTTAAAATACTGCTAGACTGATTGAATTGTTCTGAAAGTTTGCAAATTGTTTGAAATGGAAATTCAATTCAGCAGAATGGGGGTTAATTGCAAAGGCTGAAATTGTTTTATTGTTTGCATTGAAGGCACAATCTTATGGAAGATACCCTCTCAGACAGTCCGGGTTCGAGACCCACTTGTTCGCTCTGTCATTACACCAGAATTACTGCAGACCCATCTCAACTTGCATTATCTACACCCGGATGTGGCCTCCATGTTGAATCCAACATTGACCTCTTGTCTTGGTATAGAGACCTTGACCTCGGAGCACCTATTTCACCTGGGAAAAGCATTGATCGTTAAAATGGGAGATTATGGTAAGACTGGGTGTATTTGCAAAAGGATGTAAAAGTTCCTTTGTAATACATTGTATATTTATTTATATACTAGTATTATTTAGAACCCAAAGCTCAAGAATAAAACTGAACAGAAATTAATGAGAACAATCAATTAAAGAAATTTTTGGCAAATAAGCTTACATTTTGTGGACTAATGTATGACATCAACAGGTTTGATACAATTGACAGTTTGAATTATCAATTGTCCCTTTATTTGACAGCAACAATTTATGTTAAGTAAAGAGGGATATGTTTGTTTAACATGTCTCTCTGTCACTTTATCCATCTGTCTGTTTGTTTTTCTGTCCATCTATAGACATTTTCATTTCTGGACTCTTATTCAGGAACTAAGTGATCTAGGCCATGAAACTTTATAGAATTAATGTCTATGACCCAAGAAAATGCCCTATTTTTAGGTCATAAAAGTCAAGGTCACAATTGAACATTATCAGAAAACCATTTCTGTAACTCAGACAAAGTGCTGATGGTGGCCCTCTTTGCCACAGATCTAGTTAGT
This sequence comes from Fragum whitleyi, assembly GCA_948146395.1. NCBI lineage: Eukaryota > Metazoa > Mollusca > Bivalvia > Cardiida > Cardiidae > Fragum > Fragum whitleyi. The sequence goes on from OX411552.1 coordinate 41,598,193, forward strand.
ACAAGGTCACTGATCAAGGCTAAGGTTAGTGATATTCTTTTTCAGCTGATAGAGAAAGTGTTCTACTAATAGCTCGATGGCTGGCGTGTATGTACCGCAGCCTGGATGAGTTCCAGGACGATGATACAATCTTGTCCACGCTGAAATCTCTACAGATGTTGCCGTTATCTGACGGCAAACTTATTTCCCTGCAGGAGGAGACTGTGTTTTATCCCATACCTAACTCGGAGTCCAATGTACACAGAGGCAGAGGTGGGTTTATCTATTACTTTTAATCCCCATAATGAGAATATACCCCATTTTGACCCTCAAAGCTTTCTTTCAGGGTCATATTGGGAGTAAGTTTAAGTCAAAGATCATCATATCTATTGTCAGAAATTAGTTAAATAATTGTTTCATGAAGGATCCATCAGTGACCTGTCACACAAGAAGGGGCCTTCTGTATAAAGTGTCAATATAAGTCACACTGCGTAGACTGACTAGGCTTGAAACTTTTTGCACTCGACTAATTTTCTGAATCTAGAATGAGCAATCTACCCACCCTGTGAAAAAAATTTGAAATGGGACCTCTGGTTGACCTGTACTAGAATCAATCTCTTTTTCAAATTTTAATTTTACAAAAAAAAAAATTCAGAACTGTGCTGTTCATATCATATTCCTGCTGTACACAGAGGATATTGAATGAGTGGTCATGGAATATAGAATTTACAAGTCATCTATAAACAGATAAAAAAGAGGCTGCGCCGAGGCTTTTATCTGTTTTAGATGATGAGTTTAATAAATTCTGTATTTTATGAGCACAAATTTTATATTCTATTTTTAATTTGACCCAATTTTTGCGCAAAAAATGTCGAAATTCTTGAAATTCAACATTTCGATTTTCTGCAGAACGTATAACGCTGTTTAAAACTGACATATCAATATATACATTATGACGTAATTTTTGCGGTTACAAAATAGCGTCCCTTTTTGCTGTGGGCTCATTTGCATAGTTATTCCACTAGTGTAATAACACCCGTGTAATATCAAAATATTTAACGGGTTTATTTCACTCCCGCGACGTAGGTCATATTATAAAAAGATTTACCAAAAAGTGAAGATTAAGATCAGTCTGCACAGACTGCATGCTACCTATTTAGTTAAGCCAGACTCATTGAAGTGTAACAAAAATTAGCAATTTGTTTAAAACAAATTAAAGCCTGTGTGTGACATTCTATCAATTTCATATGTGCTCAAAGCAAAGTCGCTGGCCAGTCTGTGCATCCCCACAGTCTGATCAGAGTCTTGGCTAAGCGATCTGTAGAATTCGAGGGGTCAGTGCAACACTATTTTAAGTGCCTATTTATAAATAGGCACTTACAATAGTGTTGCACTGACCCTTCCAGATGGATAAGGTCTTTACCCCTCTTTAGAAGGTCAGCAAATGTTCCTTGTGTACTAGGAGACTGTCTAGGCTGCTCAAAGTTTGTGCTTTGCGCACATGTGATAATATGTTGGAAATGTCACACACAATCTCATGTTATATTCACCAGGATGAAGAGTAAAACCTTTTCAACACCTACCTATCCAGACTCAAAAATGAGCCATGTGTGACAATTCCAATCATTTCAAAATGTTTGCAAATCAAAGTTTTTAGCTTGCCTGTGTGGCTGCACAGGCTGGTCAGAATCTTTGCTATGTGCTTTATAGATAGATAAGGTCTGAATCCATCTTCATACTACCAGCATATAATATTATCACATTGTGTCGTAGTGGAGTCCGTGGTCTAGTGGTTAGGATGGTGGCTTGGGATCGAAAGGTCCCGGGAATGAATCCCGGCCAGATCACAGGAATTTTCCTGAGCAAAAAATTAACTCAACGTTGCTCCTGGGTACCTGTGAAAATGTAAGTCTATGTGCTGTGGCTGCCGATGAGCGCCGTTTGTTAACAGCCAACTTGCAATTCGATGATCGGGGGGTTAAAGTGTGAAGTCGGTTGAATATACCTAGCATAGAAACAGACTATAAACCTACCTTTAACTTTAACAACACTACCCAACATTTGTACCTCCTGCAGATGTGAAACTGTTGAAAATATCACACACTGGCTCAAATGTTGTGTTTCTTTCTCTCTTTAGATCCCTTGTACTACCTACAACAAGATGTGAACAGTTTACATCCCTTATTGTTGAAAACAGAGGACGATGAAGTCAACAGCCAGGTTCATAAACTCTTGTTGAGACTGGGAATCAAACCGTTATCTCCCTTTGATGTGATTAACCATCACATTATCCCAGTATTGAAGGCTGAGACTTGGAAGGTCAGTTCTGATTCATAGAATTGTTGTTATTCCTCTTTGTATTTGGTATTGATTATGAGACGATACACCTTTAAGAAAAATGCTAAAATCATCAGTGTTGGGCAATCAGTAGCAGAGCATAGGAAGGAGTGGATAGGACCAAGTGGCAATTTATAAAAAAAAAACAAAAAACTTTAAAATTCATCTTCTTCTTATGAACAAGGTGGCTAACAGCCCTTACACATTTGGTTGAATAATCAGTTCATTTACCTTTATGAAAACAAACAAAATCATGGCTGTTGGGCTACCAGGGTTAGAACACAAAGGGGGGTGTAGGTCTCGGGGCTATGTTAAAGTCTTAAGATGATGTTCATGAAATGAAATATCAATCAATCTTACTTGAAAAACAAATGATTATTCTATTTCCTCAATGCGAAAATGAGACAAAATATGAAAATTTTAGGACAGATTTTTTTTAAGCCTAGCATTTTGATTATGATTACTTTGCTGTTCATTAGGAGGTAACTTATTGAGTTTTTGATAATTTCACTGGTTAGTTGGTGAGTTTATCAAATGATAATCTCCCGCTAATTCTTGATAATCCACCAAAAAGCATTAAAGAAAAGCCACTTTTCAAACATACAAAATTAATAATTATGCTTTATGTAAGGATTTTCAGTTTTCCGTGCTCATTTGTGAAAGATGTCACACAGGCTCGAGTAATTTCTTTCACTATTTCAGAAAAAATCAAAAGAGACCATCATTTCCTACATCATTTATATCAAAGAGCAGACAGAGAAACAGAAGAGTGTGTGTAATTTGGAAGAGTTACGGGACATTGCGCAGCTCTTCACAAATAAAGGGATAAAAAACCCTAGTACTGAACCAGTCCATTTTTCTCATCACTATGGCAACACCATCAACCTACAGACCACATTTTCAGGTGATTATTGTTCCAGAAGAAAAAAGAATGCATATCAATTGCTCAGTGCAAAACAGTTGTAACTGCCTATATTTTAATAGGCAGTTACATCTGTTTCCACTGAGGCATCAATATGCTGCCATATAGTACAGTTGGAAGCATGTCAGACTGTCAATCAAGAAGTCCCGGGTTTGATCCTCTAACCCATCAGAGACCTTTGTCGGATAGCAGCTGGAGACTAGGAAAGGATGTTGTGGTAGTAATAGAAATTCCAGGAATCAATTGTGTTATAACTGAAAGATTGTTGAAAGTGGTGTAAACTCCTATTCAAATAAACAAACAAAATATGCAAATATGAAATAATTTGTTTATTATATATAAACTTAAGCTCAATTACCTTCTGCAACCTTTTTTAGCTCTGCTGTTTTCGAAGAAAACCCGAGGTATTATGATCACCTTGGCGTCGTTCGCATTGTTGTTGGCGTTGGCATTGTCGTTGTCGTTGGCGTGACAAACTTTAACCTTGCTCATAACTTTTGAATGGCAAGTCATAGAGCCTTCATATTTCACATGATGATTGCTTGGGACAAGACCTTTCTGTAGGTACCAGGTTCAAGGTCATCAGTCAAGGTCATTTTCAAGGTCAAATTTCTTTGAAAAATTTAACCTTAGTCATAATTTTTGAATGGTAAGTCCTAGAGCCTTCATATTTTACATGATCATTGCTTGGGACAATACCTTTCTTTAGGTACTAGGTTCAAGGGCATCAGTCAAGGTCATTTTTCAAGGTCAAATTTCTTCAAAAAATTTAAACTTGGTCCTTACTTTTGAATGGTAAGTCATAGAGCCTTCATATTTCACATGATCATTGCTTGGTACAAGACCTTTCTGTAGGTACCAAGTTCATATTTTTGCATTTGCCTTAGAAATAATTAACAGCCGAGCGTTGGCACCCACTTGCGGTGCTCTTGCTATATTTTAGCAGTCTAAAATAAGGGAAAAAAACAAAATCGGGAGATAATTTACAATATATTTATCAAGAGGTTATGAGTGGACAGTGGTAGATCCAATATACTTAAGCTAGCATGATTTCTTCCTGAAACTGTGTATAGAAGATCTCTTTTCCAAACCAAAGACAACACTGTGCTTGGATTTCATCTCTATGTTTTCTCTATCTTTGTGATTTTATATTGTGAAGTATTTTGGTAAAAGAAGAAATTGCTTGTCACTAGAAATTTCTTCTTTTCCCACATTATTGTGTTCCACATAGGATGGTTTCTTTTCAAATTGCACCTTACCTTTATTGTTTTCTGCAACCTTATAGAATTTGAACCAGTCTAAAAATTTGATAAAAAGACAACAACTGACAATATTTATCAACAGGTTATGAGTGGACAGTTGTAGACCCAATATACGTACCGACACAAAGCAGCCAAATGACTGTGTTAAGCTGGCATGATTTCTTCCTAAAACTAAAGAGAAACATCGGTTATGATTTCATTACTAAGTGATTTTACATTGTGGAAATATTTTTGAAAAAGAAGAAATGGCTTGTCACAAGTAATTTCTTCTTTTCCCACAATATTTTAAACTACATAAGATGTTTCATTTTAAATTTTCCCCAATATGCATTGTTTTTTTTACAATCATTTTGAATTTTAACCAGTGTATTCTTTAAAAAAAGGCAATTATGGACTATTTATCAACAGGTTACGAGTGGACAGTAGTAGACCCAATATACCTACCGGCACAAAGCAGCCAAATGACTGTGTTAAGCTGGCATGATTTCTTCCTGAAACTGGGTGTAGAAGATTTCTTTTCAACTCATAAGAGAAACATCTGCTTTGATTTCATTTTTTAGTGATTTTACATTGTGGAAATATTTGGGAAAAAGAAGAAATTTCTTCCAACAAGCAATTTCTTATTTTTCCACAATATTGTATACCACATAGAATGGTTTCTTTTCAAATTGCACCTAACCTTCATTTTTTTCTGCAACCTTATAGAATTTGAACCAGTCTAAATATTTGATTAAAAGACAACAACTGACAATTTCTATCAACAGGTTATGAGTGGACAGTTGTAGATCCAAAATACCTACCCGCACAAAGCAGCCAAATCACTCAGTTAAGCTGGCATGATTTCTTCATGAATCTTGGTGTAGAAGATTTCTTCTCCATACCTAGGACAATGGCCTGCATTGATTTCCTTTCTTTGTGGAAATATTTTGTAAATAGAAGTTAAAGCTTGAAACAAGCAATTTCTTCTTAGCAATTTCATCTTTTGTCACAATATATCATACACACATAAGATGGTTTCATTTTAAATTTTCCCCAACTTTCATTGTTTTTTACAACCGTTTTGAAATTTGATCCAGTCTATTAAATAAAAAATGAGGCAATAATTGACTATTTATCAACAGGTTATGAGTGGACAGTGATAGACCCAATATACTTACCAGCACAAAGCAGCCAAATGACCGTGTTAAGCTGGCATGATTTCTTCCTAAAACTGGGTGTAGAAAATTTCTTTCCCACTCATAAGAGAAACATCGGTTATGATTTCATTTCTAAGTGATTTTACATTGTGGATATATTTTTGAAAAAGAAGAAATGGCTTGTCACAAGTAATTTCTTCTTTTCCCACAATATTTTTAACCCACATAAGATGTTTCATTTTGATTTTTCCCCAACTTTCATTGTTTTTTTTACGACCATTTTGAATTTTGACCAGTCTTATTAATTTAAAAAAAGGCAATAATTGACTATTTATCAACAGGTTATGAGTGGACAGTAGTAGATTCAATATACCTACCGGCACAAAGCAGCCAAATGACCGTGTTAAGCTGGCATGATTTCTTCCTAAAACTGGGTGTAGAAGATTTCTTCTCTATACAGAAGAGGGAGGTCTGCTTGAAAAAGGATCAATTGGTATGAGTTTTCATCTTATAACTATACAATTATCTGTGTCCTAATATCCCATATGATATTTTCTCATGATATCACATGGATATTTTTTTAACAATGAATAACATTTCTGTTAGACACATCAACCAAAACAAGGCAAATAGAGGTTATTAGATAAATATAATATGTACTTAGTGTATTGTATGAAAAAAATATCTACCTGGGTTGTGGGAATTGATAATTGTATTGACAGAGCCTCAACAATTATCAATTCCCCCAATCTTGTTAGATATTTTTTTCATTCAAAACATTAAGTATTGCATTTATTGCAGTTATCAAAATATTTTTGATGATTGTTCTGATTAAAGCGCCATCTGATGACTAGTAAGTTTCATGCTGATTAATTTCTCATGAGTAACCGGTGCACCGGTCGGTGACAATGTAAACAAATCCCCTTCAATTTTAGGCAGTAATAAATCGGCCTATTTTAAATAAATAGCCCTTATTATTACATGACGGCTAAAATAGTACAAGCAACATTTATATCAAAAACGCTTTAATGATTTATTATTACATAACAAGCAACATATGTATCAAAATGCTTTAATGAATAATTATTACATAATAGTGTGGCAGAATGGGGCATGGAGTCGCAGAAAATCCCCGAGAGATATCATTAGAGTTTTAGTAAGAAACTAGGCTCCGGCTCCCCATTTATTTATTTCCATCCACCCAACCCTCCATGGATGTTACTCTCCTCTCATGGAGGTGGCCATGCGTTAGGGACCCAATCACAGGCCGGGTAGTCCCACAGGGTCCTATCCCTGTTCCACCAGCCCAGCGTTAGGGACCCAATCACTGAGCTATATCTATGTTCCAACCTACAGGGTCCTATCCCTGTTTCACCAGCCCAGCGTTAGCAATCCAATCACTGAGCTATAACCTCTAAACTCTCAACCCCCTTGGCTCAGTGTCCAATCACAGAGTCATACTATACAATGGATCGGCCCTGAGCCTATTCCTTCTCCCGCCAAAAATTAGGTAAAATATATAGATATTCAGCAATTTATAAAATATTCCTAATAAAATTGATATCCCTCTGGAATTTTCCGCCACACGAACCATGTTCGCCCCAAAATTCCACCAGTATTCATCGTCATTTCATTGAGTCTCCACCTGAACAATAGATACCTGGTAAATTAAGGTTGGTTACAAAACAAAGTCAAACCACATTGGACAGTTCTTCATCTGCCCTTACCTCACCACCACTATCTTCAAGTGGTATGACTGTTAAATAACTTCATTCAATTTGATCATTATGATCCATATTACGAGTTTATTATTGCAAAACTCATTCTTCTAAAATTAATGGAATGTGCTATTGCAAACCATCACCAATCAATTTGTTTCCAAGACAATACCATGTTACCTCACATAGGGCATTCAATCTAAGATGTAATACTAACCATACCAAGTCATGAAAGATAATTTTTTACCCATAGCATCAGTCTATCCCAATTCTTTCTCTTGTGTTTTCATATCACAAGTCATCTCTTTAAATCTTAAACATTACATAGGCCACTAGTGCGCCCATGAAATGATATCGATATAAACATCAGATAATTTATAATCTGAAATAGACTTAGAAAAATGGTTTTAACAATATGTCATGCAAATGCCTGCCTTAAAGCTTTAAGGAGTTCCTGCAATAAAAATAATTTACAATGATTAATTTCAAAATATCAAGTCAAAAAGAGTATGCAACAAATTTGATTGAATATATTTCCTAATGGAAATCTCTGTTGAGCATCCTGTAAATCACTTGAAAGTGCCATCTGAAATGATTAAAAGTGTGTAAGCAGCTTTGCTGCATGATTCCGATCGGGAGATTTGAAGAAAGCTATTCTTTACAGGTCCACTATTAGAAAAGAGCTTATTGGACATGCAACAAAGTTAAAAGCATTTTAACAGAGTCAAGTTATATATGTATTATTACTTTTAACATCATAGATAAACCACAACGGTCATCCTTTGGTAAATGAATCCATTAGAGGAATCCATGGTTCTCTTGATACAATCCAATATTTTAAGTGTACAAGCCACCTATATTAAGTAAAAAACATGATACAACAGTAGATCACTCAGCAAAGCCTATATTTAAAATATATTTGTAAACCTATAATCTTGCCTTACCCTTTTCATCAAGTAACCTAGCAAAATAAATACATAAGTGAATGAAATAGTGTTGCATCTACTCGAAGAATATTTTAATCATAAGAAGCAGTTCCATGTACACATCCAGTCTGAAACAAGCTGAGATATTATTATTATTTTTTTTTAAGTTAAAACAATCTGGCTTTATATAGAAAATCTACTGTGAGAACAAGCCTATTGACGGAAGCTGTATGGTTCCAATTCAAGTATTGGATGATGAATGAATATTGCGTTTAGTGGATATGTTGATTTGAGGCCAGTCTGTTGAAACAAGACACATGTATTTTATAAGAGTGACTGCTTTTATGGAATAAGTTCCTCAAATATACCCTGTCTTGAGATAAGGTCAGGCTGAAGCAAAATTATGCTACAACTTGGACTTACATCATCATATAACAGAAAGAGTACAACTAAGCCACTTCTTCCGAAGCAGGTAGATACACAAGTGCTCCCACTGGAGGGTTAAATCTAATTTTACAGCATGCTTGAACCATCTCTGTAAGAGGGACAAAGGAATGCCCCTGAAAATTATTAAAGCTATAATTTTGGGGGGAAGGGGGGTGCATAACATCATTTTAGAGCTTGGGGAACCCAGGGCCCGAAAATTCTACTCGTCCGCCTGTCCTGCATGATTTTTTCCTTCTTTGTCTATATAAGCAGGATGAGTGGATTTTGCAAAATTTCACTAATGAAATTAATGTATCACTATATTTTCTTATATAGCAGGACAAGTAGAAATTTCAAGAATTTTCAAGCCCTGGAACCTGAATTAACTAAAGTTTAAGCTATTTTCAAGGAGACTCCAGTCAATTCAGGTTGATGTTGGTATATACATCTCATATATTGCACCAGTCTTTATTGTTGAATAATAAAAAGAATAATTAAGAGGAAATTAAAAACAACTTTGCAGTAAATGCCACATGCATAAAGAACAATAGATCAATTGCATGAAATTGGGTAATCCAAGTATTTTAAACAATAACATTTCGTTGGACATTTAATTATATGTTTTCAATGACTCATGTTTCTTTGAATATGAACTCCCACATTTATAAGTGAAACCCCTCTTTACCTAGTGTGAAGGCATTCATGATATCACAAAGAACCTCATCTAAGGAAGCTGAAAGAGGACCCTTCTATGACTTTAAATTATGAAACTACACCATTTTAAATAACTGTCTTTGTTGTTTAAGTACAATCATAACCCTATTCCCGATTTAATCAGACTTCAAGTGAGACCCCCATACTGATGCTTTTCACAAAAGCTGTTAAAAATATTGATCGGTTTTTTTTGTTTGTTTTTTTTTTTTATCAAATTGGGTATAACGAATGAGAGATCAATTACACAGGAAGTGCATTCTCTTTGTTTTTTGGTTTTCCCTTTATTGTTTTTTTTTTTTTTTTTTTTTTTTTTTTCAATCTATTGAAGTAAACACAATGTTCAAGACAGACTAATCAGTTTCAGCCAACAAGGCTTTGTATTAAGTGTACCATTTCACTGCAGAATCACTGCATGTATTGCTAAAGGTTAAAAGATTTATCTATTTATTTATTCATTTATTTTTTATTTTCTATTTTTATTTTTTGAAAGTGCTAAAATTCTACCTGATCTCACAAAGAACTCTCGGAGTGTAGAGAAAATACAGGTCCCTATTTGTGTACACCATATGTAGTCAGAAAATATGACTGATTTAGATATCAGATGTACTTTTTCAACCAATTCATACTAAGCAGTCTTGTTTTGCTGCTATTTCTGACTGCATAGCTGCTGTATAGCTCCCAAGATAATATTAAGGAAACGAGACCCTTTGCCAGTTCAGACTTCACAAATACCCTTATGATTACCGGACGGGGGGTCTAGGAAACTTATTATTTTTACCAGACCAAACAAAATTCCACCAGACAGAACAATAGTACACATTGTGTATTTGGCTAGAATCAATGGGTCAGTCGGTCCAGTATTCATGCGCAACTTTCGTGAACGGTATGATTTTTTCGCAGACATGTCGGTGGGACTGGTGGCACCTCATGAAGTTTGCAGATCTATAAAAGGTACTCTAAATATTGAGCTCATGTGTTCATACCTGCAAGGCATACAGAACAGGCTTGGTGGTTAGCAAATTAGATCATGGATCTTTTGGATAGGAATGTTCATAAAATTAATTAAAGACTGTAAAAGCGGAAGGTCATAAACCAGGGCCATATGATCAAGGCTCCACCATCTTCCTCAAGAATGTCCTGCCCTGTAAGCAGTATCTGATATACCCTGAAAAATAGGTTTAATCACTCAAAAATCACACACTCAAAAATGTCTTCTGGCAATGGGTATTTCTTCAACCAATCATTATGGAAATGCCAAAAAATTAAACAACTCCCTGGCCTTCGAAAGTACTTATTCCAGGTTGGGTTCAAATAAGACTCGTTTTTGGACAAATTTCATATTTTTCATAACACTACAAATCTAAAAATAGCATCCCATTAGGATAGAAATCGTACTAGGATCGAAATCGCATATCAGCCTTTGCTTTGCATTTCCTGCAAAAATAAAACAAATAGAATCTAGATAAATGATTCCATGTAAGTAATCAATTAATCATAATATCCGCCTCTCTTCAGTCAAGCGATAACGAGCAGTTGTCCCGCCATTTTCTCGTCCGAGAAAAGCAACCCCATCATTCTTTAATCAATCCAGCGAGAATTTCCCTCTTCGCTGGCCAATATGAATATTTCTTCATCTAAGTAATCTTCTTTCTTTATCTCGGCATCACAAAAAAACAAACTGCTACTCATAGATCGTTAAAATTGCATTTATTGCAGATATCAAAATATTTTTGCTGATTGTTCTGATTAAAGCGCCATCTGATGACTAGTAAGTTTCATGCTGATTAATTTCTCATGAGTAACCGGTGCACCGGTCGGTGACAACGTAAACAAATCCCATTCAATTTTAGGCAGTAATAAATCGGCCTATTTTAAATAAATAGCCCTTATTATTATATTTATATACCACCTAAAATTGATACCTATTGGTATCACTGTCTGTCTGTCCCAACATCAGAACATTCAACCACAATCTCCATCTTGAGAAGGCAACCCCCAGTGGTGGATCCAGAGGGGGTTTTGAGATTTAAAACAAACTCCCCTCTATTGCCTGATTATTTATTTCCATGCAGATAATTATATAGGCACTTAGGCTAGTTTTGCACTGAACCATCAACTTACAAGTACTGGTTTGAGAAATTGCGAAAATCCAATGTTTGGTGCTCCAGCTGCTAAAATATGCCTGAAAATTGTTAAAAGTTATGTTTAAAAATGAATAAAAAATATGATATTTTATCCAAACAGGCAACCTCATTATGGAAGGGTGTATGTGACCTTTGGCCCCAAGAGGAGGAAGGTTACATAATTCAGGATTGGTACAGTGAAGAGTTAAAGTCCTTGATTACAGACAACAAATATCCCAGCGGTGAGCGGTACCAGGATCAGATGAGAGCGCTCTGTCAATGCCTGGAGAAACTCTGGGACAATAAGTTTTCACGCTACACAAAAACGCATGTGTGTGACAAAAATGGACGTACTTTGAAAGAAACAGATACTTCTTTCAGTATTTTATTGCGGACAAGTTGTTGGTTGCCAGCTTTAGTGTGGACATGTGAAGGTGGACCAGATGGAAGTGTTGAGGTCACTAAGAATATAGAAATGAGGGAACCGTCTGGATTATACATTTATTCTGAGAAACTGGATAGCATAATGTCAAACAAAGTGCCATATTTGGATGTAAAACTGGCTTTAAACACATCCTTTCACCAATTTTTAGGTCTCAAGAATTCTGTTTCCATAGAAACTGTGAAGGAATTCTTGTTGCTATGGTGTTCAAGGTCAAGCGCTGACGTCCCAGCAGAATTCTGTACAAGTTTGAGTCATATGAAAAATGTGTATGATTACCTCGGGAGACAGCTGAATAGAGGTGATCTGCAGTCGTTACTTATAGATAATCCTGTTTTCTTTGTTCCGTCAAAAATGTCGGGACATGATGACATAATTTCGGGAAAAATGATGAGTAGAAATGAAATATGGTTGTCAGACAAAACCGGATTGTTTGACAAGCACAGGGGACTTTTAGAGGAGTTTCATTCTGATATATGCAAGAAACGGACCATATATAGCTATTACTGTGATCATCCGGAATTAATCAACATTTTCAAACAAGATGGCAGAATTGATCATCAACCAAAAATAGAAGAGTATATAGAACTGTTATCATTGCTGTGCACAACTTGTACGCCGAAAGATTTGAAGGTTTTGTCGGACGTTTTACACATCTTCACTGTGATTGGTCAGGCTTTGTCACATGTCCCAGATGCTCCTGATGAGAAAACTGCAGACATGATTTTGGAATCAATGAAATCCAAAGTGAAGAAACAAATACAGAAAGAAAAGGTAATAAAATTCAATTGTTTCTTTCCCAGTTTTAGCTCATCAGAGCGCTCACCTGGGCACAATATATTCGAGGTGAGCCTTTAGGATCACCATGAGTCTGTGTCATGTGCTGTCAACTTTCTTAAAAGTTCTTATCCTCCTGAACCATCTGACAATTTTTAATATTTTGTCAGGATCTTCCTTTGGTGACCCTTTTAAGAAGTAATTATGACATTTTGATTGACCCCAAAATGTGGGTGTGGCAGGGCGAGGCTTATTTGGACCCAAATATCTTTAAACATCTTCTCCTCAGTAACTAATCGGAGGATTCCTACCAAACTTAGCAGAAATGTTCCTAAGTGAAATTTTAAGCTTAGCTGTTTTTGGTGAAAACCAGAGGTATTGCTATAGCCTTGGTGCCGTTGTTGACATATGTCATCCTTGTTGCCGTCGTCAATTTAAAAGTTGAAATAGAAGCGTTTAACTTGTTGTTTCTAAGTTCAAATCTTATTGAAGTCAAAGAAAACTCTTTCCTGGTTTTAAATTCTCTGTAAAACACAAGTGTTTTTCAAGACCACAATAATATTTTTCTGAATTTTTGAGAAAACAGCATATTTTCCCAATATGCCTGGTTTATGCCTTATTCCAAAAACATGAAGAAAATCATTGAGAGATAATGCTATCCGTTATGTAATATTTTCCAGGTGTTACCGACAAAGAAAGGAGTATGGGTCAGTCTAAATGACAAACCAATGATAGCTGACAATAAGGACTGGGAGAAAATGTTTGTAGACAAAGAGAAAGTCCATTTTCTGGACTTAGAGGATAAACTTTCTCAGTCTAAACAACGCCAAATAGTAAAGCCTGGGAGATATAGAACCAAAGGTAATGCAAGTTTACCCATCATGGCATTTGATACATTGATAAAATAAATGAAAATCATGGTGACAAACAGGAAGTTGTTAAGCTGTTCTAATTCAATAAGAAAAAAAGTACAAGAAATTGTTAAGTATTGCAAAAAAGTTAACTTTAATGCCTTTATTTAAGAGATGAAGATAGTATTCATTAATGTCATGATGGAATGAAACTAAAAAACCTGTTTGAAAATGCAAAGCTTGATCTGAGTTTTCGGTTTCATTCCTCTATGAAGCTAATGAATACCCTCTACATATTTTATAAATTATTTTTTGAAGGAAAATGTCAAGATTTCTTCATGAAAAGATAGAATTATCATTGGACTATTTTGTGGGTTACTTTACAAAATAGCTGGGTACTTCAAACTGTTTTCATTGGGGAATAAAATCAAATTTTCAGCCAATTCAGAATGCATGGAAATTGGTGGACTCAACTAAAATTAGATGATAAGGTCATAATCAAATAGGTTATTAAAATACTTTGAAAATATCATTATCTATCGCTTGAATAAAGCAGCAGATAAAAACTTTAATTGCACACAAATGAGCATGTGCATGATAATCCAACAATTTGATAAGTTTGTGAGGCATATGCATAGAGCTGTCAAAACAGCCACAAAGTGGCAATTAGAACATTTGCTATAGATCCACAAGTTTAAGTGAGTGATCAAAGGTCAATTTTGTCTATGCAATGTATAGACAAAATTGGCCTTTGATCACTCACTTAAAGTTGTGCATCTATAACTACCTGAAGAGAGGCAAAGACCTAGCGCATAGGGAAGACTTTGGTTAGACTGTGTGGATGCACAGGTTGGCCAGAACAGAGGTGTTGAAATACAGATTTTCTCCACTTGTCCCTAGACAAGTATATGATTTTTTTCACTTGTTCAGGGTCAAAATGAACTTGTCCTCAAAAAAGAGAATTGATGAATATTGAGAAAACAGTCTTAAACGAAGAAAATGCTAGAGTCCAAATTTTCTTCATTAAAAACTTCTACCCTATGATACAAACATTAGGCTAATAATCTAACCTATACAGTACAATTCCAAGATTTGCTCTGGTATTAACATCAACTTGTCCATGGACAAGTTGCCTTGTAAAATTAACTCGTCCGCACATAGAAAAGCCTGTGTCGGACAAGTTAGGGCATTGGACTTCCACACCCCTGGCCAGAGGCTTTGCTTTGAGCACATATGAAGTTTTTGGAAATGACATACACATGTCTAAATGATATTCTTTAATTCCAGGCCAAGAGAACCCCATACAACCAGACATGATTGAAGCTTTTATTGAAGTCTGCGGTGTTAGGAAGCTGAGTGATTGTGTCAACCCTGAGGTCGTTCCAGAAATGATTCAGCCGTGCCTAAAATTACAGGGTTATTTCCATGAGATTGTACCCATAATGCAATTGTTCTTGATGTCAAAATACGAAGATGTTTATCGAGATCTAGAGCAGAAAAATACTCGACAGATGCTGAAAGATGCCAACTTTTATCAGGTATAGAAGACTTAAAAAAAGATTTGTTACTACGTCCCTTTTTATATGCATCTGCATCAATTAGATTGGTGGCATATTGTTTTACCTTTGCCCGCATTGTTGTACTGTTTGTCTGTCTGTCTGCAAAACTCAACTAAAACTTTACATTGCCAATGTCTTAAAGCCTATTCAAGATACCATGTTCATAATTTGCATGGTGATAGATCGCAGCTACCAAGTTTAAGGGTAAGTGACAAGGTCATTGTTCAAGGTCAAATTTCAGGAAATTTGTTGTTTCGGGGGCATTAGAGTTGCACAAACACATCTTGTTTAAAAATTACAGTAACTAACAAATCGGTCATGGTTTTAGGCAGATCTTACCTTTATTGCCTTTAAGAAAAAAACTTATAAAGATCAAAATTGAAAGGGTGATGAAGTGACAAAGAAAAAGGGAACTCAAAGGTTTTCTCTTAAAGAAAAAAACTGTAAAAGCTGAATAATGTCTTTTTCAGACTAAAGATCTAGAAGTTATATACCGTCTGACTGTCACAGATTCAAACACATTTGAGAGAAGGAAAGAGAAATGTGTGATTGCCCCACCCACTTTCTACTTCCATCAAGACCACATCAACTCAATACCAGAGGTGAACAAGGAAATTGCCAGACAGTTCAGTGAGGGAAACAGTGGCTGCAATAATGCCTTGAGGTAGGTTATGTTAATACAGTCAAACTTGTGATCAAAGAAGATCTGCATTTTAATGGGGGAAACAGTGCCTGTAATAATGCCTTGAGGTAGGTTATATTTATACAGTCAAACTTGTGATCGAAGAAAATCTGCATTATAATGGGGGAAACAGTGCCTGTAATAATGCCTTGAGGTAGGTTATATTTATTTGGTAAAATGTTTGATCAAAGAAATCTTTCATTTTAGTGGGGGAAACAGTGCCTGTAATAATGTCTTGAGGTAGGTAGTATTTATACTAGGGCTTTTAAGCTAGCCTGGGATGATAGTCTTGGAAGGGCTATTGACATACCCTCGGTTGTCTGCGTCTGCATTAGGTTAAAGGTTTTTTTTCTAACTATCAACATTTATCCTTACTTTACAGAAACAATCATTAGGAAAAAGGCTTAACCGTAACTCTACCTAGCTTAATTTTTTAGTTGTTTCCCTTTGTTGTTTTTCATACTTGGAGATCCAGCACTTTAACAGGCACATCTTAAGACAATTTACCAGCTCGTTTCTAGACGGTTTCAGTGGGGAAATTGATTTATTAGGAGAAAAATTACTTTAAGGACATTCTTGGAACGGAAGTGTAAAGAGCCTCCAAATGGCCCATGTTTCTTAGTAAAAAAAACAAAAAAACACAGTATAGAGTTAAACTAGTGATTAAAGTAGACTAACAGTTAAGTAGGGTAAACAGTGTTTTCTGATCTTAGTCCAAACCACCTAGTCCCTCTGAATCCAGGAATTGTTTTTTTAAAAAGAAAAATAACCCTTACTCAACGAAAGAACTTTGTTCAAGATAACAATTTCAAGTTAGTAATAGAAAAAAAGAATAGAAAGGTCATTCATTTGAATTTATTATGTTAAAATTTTCAGAGGTTTCCTGCTAGAATTACATTCAGTCATATCTGGACCAGATGACAGCGACTCCGTAGACATGCTCCTACAGAGACATGAAGTAGACTCCATAGATATCCCTGAGAACGAGGTCTGGCAAGTAGAGCCTCCCCCTCAACCTGAGCCTGAAACAGAACCTGAGCCTGAGCCTGGTAAGTTAGAATGAGCCGTGTGACTGACATTTCTCATAATTTCATATCAAGGGTTTAATGCAAGACTGTACAAAGTGTATATACATTGTATATACACTTCATACAGTCTTGCACTGAACCCTCGATATGTGAACATATAATTTCTGAGACACAAATTAGACTCAATAGATATTTCACAGGAGGAAGTCTGGTACCTTTTGAGGAAGCCTCCTCTCTAACTGGAGCCTGAACCAGAGCCTGGTAAGTTAAAATGAGCCTGTGCCTGACATTTCTCATAATTTCATATATGGACAAATAATTTCTGAGAAACAAATCAGACTGAGTAGATATCTCACAGGAGAAAGTCTGGTACCTTCTGAGGAAGCCTCCACCCTAACCAGAGCCTGAACCAGAGCCTGGTAAGTTAAAATGAGCCTGTGCCTGACATTTCTTGTGATTTCATGAGTGGACAGGTTACTTCTGAGACACAAATCAGACATGATAGATATCTCACAGGAGGAAGTCGGGTACATGAAGCCTCCACCCTAACCTGAGCATGAACTAGAGCCTTGTAAGTTAAAATGAACCAGTGTCTTGACATTTCTTGTAATTATACCCCCGCAAAACGAATGTTTTCGGGGGTATACTGGAATCAGCCTGTCTGTCTGTCCGTGCGTCTGTCCGTCCGTCTGTGGACACATATAGTAGTAAATTTGTGTCGCAAACTCCTCCTTCAGTTTTCCTTCAAAAGCTTTGAATCTTTATAGAAACATTCATCACATGTTGAAGTTTTGCAAGACACAATTTTTAGGTCCCAACTTCCCCTGGTTCATGAATTATCTCCCCTTGAACTTACACATTTTTTCCTATTTGTTACCATGTACTTATAATTTTGTGTCGCAAACTCCTCCTTCTATTTTAATTCAAAAGTTATGAAACATTATACAAACATTCATCAAATGTTGAAGTTTTGTGAGACGCAAATTTCAAGTCTCAAATCCCCCTGGTTCATGAATTACTTCCCTTTGAACTTAGACAATTTTTCCTATTTGTAACCATGTACTTATCATTTTGTGTCGCAAACTCCTCTTTCAATATTCATTCAATAGTTATGAAACATTAAGTAAATATTGATCACAAGTTGAAGTTTTGCAAGACGCAAATCTTAAGTGTCAACTCCACCAGGTTCATGAATTATCTCCCCTTGAACTTAACACATTTTTTCCTATTTGTTACTATGTACTTATAATTTTGTGTCGCAAACTGCTCCTTCAATGTTCATTCAATAGTTATGAAACAGTATACAAACATTCATCACATGTTGAAGTTTTGCAAGACGCAAATTTCAAGTCTCAAATCCCCCTGGTTCATGAATTATTTCCCCATGAACTTAGACAATTTTTCCTATTTGTAACCATGTACTTATCATTTTGTGTCGCAAACTTCTCTTTCAATATTCATTCAATTGTTATGAAACATTAAGCAAATATTGATCACAAGTTGAAGTTGTGCAGGACACAAATTTCAAGTGTCAACTGTCCCAGGTTCATGAATTATCTCCCCTTGAACTTAACACATTTTTTCCTATTTTTTACCATGTACTTATAATTTTGTGTCGCAAACTCCTCCTTCAATTTTCATTCAATAGTTATGAAACATTAAGCAAATATTGATCACAAGTTGAAGTTTTGCAAGACGCAAATTTCAAGTGTCAACTCCACCAGGTTCATGAATTATATCCCCTTGAACTTAAGACATTTTTTCCTATTTGTAACCATGTACTTATAATTTTGTGTCGCAAACTGCTCCTTCAATGTTCATTCAATAGTTATGAAACAGTATACAAACATTTATCACATGTTGAAGTTTTGCAAGACTCAAATTTCCAGTGTCAACTCCCACAGGTTTATGAATTATCTCCCCTTGAACTTAATACAATTTTTCTTTGTGAACACCTATACTTGTAATTTTGTTTCCCAAATTCCTCCTTCAGTTTTCCTTTAATCAGTTTCCATGTAATATCTTGGAAATTTTATACAAACATTTACCACATGAAGTTTTGCAAGACACAATTATGAGGTCCCAACTCGTCCTGGTTTAAGAATTGTCTGCCGTTACACTTACTACATTTTTTTGCTTTTTCGTTCAAATATACTAGTAATTTTTTGTTACAAACTCCTTCTTCAGTTTTCCTTCAATAGCTTGAAAACATTTACCTCATGTTTAAGTTTTGCAAGACACAATTTAGAGGTCTCAAATCCAAGAGTTATCTTTATATTTGAAGCATTTTTTGCCGCTTCTGTCAAAGTATCTCATTCTCTGAAAGCACTTGCGGGGGTATTAAGTCACATCCAGTGACAAGCTCTAGTTTCATATGTGGACAGGTAATTTCTGACACACAAAGTAGACTCCACATACACCCCTTAGAAGGAGGTCAGGGATGTTACTCAACAAGAACCTGAGCTTAAGCCTGATCCTTGTAAGTGTTTTTGTTAAGCATGTGCCTAATATTTTTCTTTTACAATTGGAAATGCTCCTACACAGATGCAAAGTAGACTCCTTAGATATTCCAGTGAAGAAAGTTTGGCATGCAGTGCCTAAACCTTAACCTGAGCCTGAGTGTCAGTTTGGGCCTGTAAAAGTATATCTCTTAACCCTTGTCATGCTGAACCTAAAATATTGACAGGTGGTATAGACCAAGATCAGCCAGCACATATGTGCAGTCTGATCTCAGTCTGTACCTTCTGATTTTCCCTATCAAATCAGAAAAGTTTAATAATTTTATTAGTCCCCTATCGGCGAAAGCCGAAGGGGACTATAGGTTTGCACTCCGTCCGTCTGTCTGTCCGTCCGTCTGTCAGTCCGGATTTCAGTTTTCCGGACTTTTTTTCTTAACCCTTGGAGATATTGAGCTGATTTTTGGTATGTGAGTCCGGATCACTGAGTTACAGAATGAGTTTGAGTTTGGTTCTGGTCCATTGATTTTTGAGGAAGATACGGATGCTGGACTTAGAAATTACGAGGAAATTTCAGTTTTCCGGACTTTTTTTCTTAACCCTTGGAGATATTGAGCTGATTTTTGGTATGTGAGTCCGCATCAATGAGTTACAGAATGAGTTTGAGTTTGGTTCCGGTCCATTGATTTTTGAGGAAGATACAGATGCTGGACCTTAGAAATTACCAGGAAATTTCAGTTTTCCGGACTTTTTTTCTTAACCCTTAGAGATATTGAGCTGATTTTTGGTATGTGAGTCCGCATCAATGAGTTACAGAATGAGTTTGAGTTTGGTTCTGGTCCATTGTTTGGTTCCATTGCATTGATTTTTGTGGAAGATACAGATGCTCGACTTAGAAAATTACCAGGAAATTTACGGACTTCTTTTCTTTATCCTCAGAGATATTGAGCTGATACATAAAATCTGATACAACTAATATTTTGGAGAGGTAGTTATACCTTTACCACCAAAAAAGATACTGCTCTAGGGATATATATATAAATCCGGTAGGGGACTTGGTATTGCCATGCAATTCTTCCAATTTATTTATCTTTTAAATCTTGACTCACAATTAGAGCATCAAGAGCTTTCAGCACTTACATTATAATGTAATTTTACCAAGGTTTTTTATTCAGCATGGCAAGGGTTAAGGGTTAATTTGAAATCAGGATAATTTATTACAGAAACAAAAGGTATACTCCACTGATATTATGGAGGGAAAATCTGGTAGAAGCCTAAAACAAGCTAAAGCCTGGCAAGTTTTTTTGGCCTGGAACAATCTTTGCTTGTGCTTGACACTTCACATTATAATTTTGTGCATTATTTATTTGAATTAGAAAGTATTATCTTCATCTCTTAATTAAGTTAAATGTTTATTTACTTTTAGAACCTCTGGAAGACTTTCCCTTGGAGCCTACAAATGTAAGATACTCCGGTGATGGTAAAGATGAACCATTTGTGATGAGAGCCTGGCCTCCAGTAGCATCCGACAGTAGTAACAAAGTGTTGAGAGGTAGGTATACAGCAGGGGCCTGTTTTACTATACATCTTACGATCTAAACGATCATTTTTTGCACAAGTCAAAAATTAAATTTGCTTCTATAGTAGAAACTAATACACATGTAGTAGTTGTAACTAATTATGGAATTCTGCCATGCAAAAGACTGCTAAAGACGATTCCAATGAGATAGTAAAAGGCAGAATCTAACAATAAATGGAAACATCAGAAATGATTTATGAATTTGGCTTACAACTAATTTTTGCTTAAGAAGTTTAGTAAAACAGGCCCCAGGGCATTATTTAATGTTGGGGGAGGGAGCCTATAGCCCTCAGTTATGGGGAAATACAGCTGTAGGGGAGAGTTTACTTTTTGATGTTTGGGTAGAAAACTTGTTAAATTTTACATATAGTAATTCATTTAGATAACTCAACAGGTCATTAACTAAAATCATTGGTTTAATTATAAAACCTCATAACTACACTTGAATTAAGCTGTAGTTAAGAGATTTTAGAATTTAAGTGGCAAAATAATCTTTGAAAAAAAAGATGACTAATTCTAAGCAAGAAAGGTACATTTTTCGAGGCATGACCTTGTTTCAGTGGGAGAAAATGGATTTATTAGTAAAAAAGGCATTTTTAGGAGAAAAATTATCTGAGGGGAAGGAGCCTATAAAAGGACCAAGTTTCTTAGTTAAAAAACTATGTATACTCATTCTATCGATGTTAAGTGTTGAGAGCTGGGTATACTAGGTTTGTACATCAATTCTGCATTATTATTATTCACCTTGCAGGGCTTGGTGAAGCCTTGAGTATTTTGGTTTTCAAATTTAGATATATAATTATTCCTTACTTGAATCTGATGTTGTTGGTACTCATTTGAAACGTCTTATCAAGGTGATTGAAATGAGTACCCACATTTCAATCTTATATTGTAGACTATCTTAAACATGAGTAAGCATTCAAAATGCTTATTTACCTTAACCTTAGATGCAATGACCGGTTACTTACACTCCGCCCTGCCAGGGAAAAAATCATGGATTATAACTTATGCTAACTTTTAGACCACCATTTGATAACAGTCATTTTAATAAACATGTCATTTGAATTGTTGATCACAAAACAGTGCTTATATTTATATTGGCAGTTACAGCTCATATTTTACCTTTTGCATATAACTCTTCCTGCATCAGACTTTATTATCACACAATGAGAAAATGAATTTATTTCCAAATAAGATGGGTTTTTTTACTTCAGAAAAATCAAGTCTCCCTGAATCAAACATTTGGCCACCACCTCAAGCCAAAGACTACATGAGGACGTTGAAAAACCTCCCGTCAAACTTCCGAATGGCTGGACCATCGGAACAAAATCCAGCAGTGGACCAAGATGTTGATGAGTTGCCTAAAAGTAGTGAAGGGGCCACTGGGTCTAATCTGACAGTGTATAGGACCCCAGGACCTGGTGGTGATGGCAAAGGTCAAGGTCAATTAGAGGGTGAAGGTCAAGATCCTCCATCTGGATCTGGCAGTGATGGTCAAGGACATCCAGGTAACCATGGCACCAGTGTTGTTGGTGAGGGTGTTGGTGTGTTAGGAGGCAATACTGCAGATGTAAATAGTAAGTTGTCTAAGTTTTCAAATTTAGGGTTCTTGACCGCTTGATCTTTGAATAAGGGGGGTCAAAATTCCTTTTCGGAAGGATCAAATGAGTAAATCATTTCAATGGATCAGTGGGCAACAGTTGCTACTGCCTATATGTTAATAGGCAGTTACAACTGTTTTGCGCTGAGCCATATTAATTTATGAATACATCTTTAACAATTACAGTAACTTTATAAATGAATCTTCATAATCAATAAAGTTTTGTTTGGCTCTACAGACCAAAAATCAGAAGAGCTGTAGCAATGGCATGATTCCTGTATGTCAGTCTGTCTATAAACAGTCCACAAATCTTATCACAGGATGATTATAGGGTCATAGAAAGGTTTCATTCATAAATGGGGCTGATCCATCGGAAAACCAAGGAAAGGGCCCTTATGGATTTTTATTCAAAATATTCTTCTTTACACGACCAAGGAAAGGATCTAATGGTAGTACTGATATGAGAATTACCAAAAATCCATTAATAGGTGCTCTAGCCTCGGCGATATAACTGAAAGATTGTTGAAACTGAATAAAACCCCATTCTGACAACAACAACAATTTAGACAACTAAAGTCTTGAAATACTTTTTTAGCTCGCCCGGGACGAAAGTCTCGGAAGAGCTATTGTCATACCCTTGGATGTCAGCGTCGGTGTCAGCGTCCGCATTAGGTTAAAGTTTTTTATTTCTATTAAATATTTATCCTAGAGGCTTTATTTTTTACAGAAACACTCATTAGGGCATAGGCTTTCATTTGAGACCAACATCCATGTCGAAATGACCTTAAGACTGTGACCTTGGCCCTTTCAAAAAAGTTTTAACCAAAAACTTTAACCTTGCTTATATTTTCTGAAAGCTTTTAACTAGAGACATTATTTATTCATATGCACACTCATTAGGTGATAGCCTTTCATCAGAGACAAAGGTCCTTGTCAATTTGACCTTGACCCTTTGTGGACTTTAACCAAAAACTTTAACCAAAAACTTTAACCTTGCATATATTTTTAATGCTCTAACCTAGGGACATCATTACTTCATATATATACTCACCAGGCAATAGGCTTTCACCAGAGACCAAGGTCCTTTACAATTTGACCTTGACCTTTACCATTTGTGGACTTAGAAAAACTTTAACCTAAAACTTTAACCAAAAACTTCAACCTTGCTTACATTTTCTGAATGCTTTAACCTAGGGACATCGCTTCTTCATTTACATACTCATTAGGTGATAGCCCTTTGCGAGAGACCAAGGTCCTTGATAATTTGACCTTAACCTTGACCTTTTATGGACTTGGGAAAAACTTAAACTGAAAAACTTGCTTATATTTTCTTGAAGCTTTATACTAGGGACATCATTACTTCATTTACATACTCACCAGGTGATAGGCTTTCACCAGAGACCAAGGTCCTTTATATATATATATATAATAAATATTTTCCTAATATATGGCATAGGTTAAAATGAATACTCTCACATTTCCAATACAAAAAAGGAACATTAAAGTTGTTTATTCTTGAATGATATCAATCAATTTCTAATTATACAATCTGTCTTCAGGTCTTGTCAAATTATATCCTCAGGCTCCCTAGATCTTTTTAGTACCCTCTCCCCCCCTTCCAATGGCTTCCTTCCAAAGTACATGATTTTGCATATATATATGTGACAAGCATCCAATAGGGCGAGCTATGTTGTCCTCTGACAACTCTTGTTAATTTCCTTGAATTTAATGGGATGATTGTTGGGGTGATAAGGAAGAATTCATTTGAAAACTGTGATTTTGCTTGAAACTTTCTATAATAATTTTCCCAATACAAGTCAATAAAATTCCTATTATTCTGACTCTTCCAATTAAAAAAAAGTTAAAATCAGTTGTACATTAGTTAAAGAGTAAAGGGTTCGTTAAATACCATTCATACTCTTAATTATAACATGGTGGCGTAAAACACATTATGAAATGAGAAATTGCAAAGAACTTTATGTGCAATAAAATTCACATGGAATGTGTTAAACAGTGTACACGGATAGCTCTGCCTATTAATTTCACTCAATGTCATCTTAAGTGGGAACATTCTGAATAACATGCTTTGTTTTCTTTGAAATTCTCCCAGCATCAATATCATTACTTTTTCATCAATTTTAAATCCAGAATAATGTAATAAAACTTTTTTACAACAGGGTAATATAACTTTTTAGCTCGGCTGTTTTCGGAGAAAGCCAGAGGTATTGCTATAGCCTCCGTGTCGTTGTCGTCGTCGTGCGAAAACTTTGACATTTTGTTATATCTCTGGTTCTACTAAAGGCATTCACTTGAAACTTGGCACACATGTTCACCATCAAAAGAGCAACCTATACTATCAAGGAGGATAACTCTAGATGCATTTTGTGCAAATTATGCCCCTTTTTCGACTTAGATTTTTCCCCACCATCCAGCACTCAACAGCCAAGCGTAGGCACCCGTAGGCGGTGCTCTTGTTTAAGA
The DNA here is from genome assembly GCA_948146395.1 of Fragum whitleyi. NCBI lineage: Eukaryota > Metazoa > Mollusca > Bivalvia > Cardiida > Cardiidae > Fragum > Fragum whitleyi. The sequence continues at coordinate 41,623,191 of OX411552.1, forward strand.
ATTGTGTCTGTGTTATAATAGATGTTATTTCATTTTCACGTTGATGTGTCCATTAAAGTCTGATGGGGGTAAGGAGTTATATGCAAAGCAAAGTTCTCTTGCACAGCCCTTGGATATAACCCTTTGAATATTACTCCTCCTCCATCAGGCTTTATTCATGGACACAGATGCGAAAATGAAATTATTTCATAAACAAAGAAGGAGACATTGTTTGCTCTATCAATGTCCACCTAATAAACTTGGAATATATATATAAATCTGAAGGTTCTTAACCCTTGTCATGCTGAACCCGCAATATTCCTGCTTTGGCAGGATCTATAGACAAACATCAGCCTGCACAAATGTGCAGTCTGATGCTAGTCTACACCACATGTTTCTCATTTTCAAACCAGAATTGTCAATAGATTCAGTTATTCAAATAAAAATTGACCTACAGTTGGTACTTCCAGCGCTTATTGCCCTTTCAATTTGATAAAAATATTGAACCAAAATTTATTCAGCATGACAAGGGTTAATGGACAAACTCGAAAAAATAGTTTCCATGTTACAGGAAAAAGAAAGTTGTCAGACGATAAAGTTGAAAATGATCCTCAAGATATTAAAAGACATTCAGCAGAGTACAAGGGCGCTGTGATAAGTGATGATCAGTCTGCTAGAGACCCACCGAACAGTGGCCAGCCTTCTTCAGGGGGTCATCCACATGGAAGTAGGACTTTTTCTTTAGACGGCTTGCAAAAAGCTGGACATAGTTGTCATAATAGCTATTCATGCAAACTTGTGCAGACCATAGTTTTCACTACAAATAGTAGAATTTGAAAAATGAATTACAGTCATACAACGACCATGTTTGTTCCTGACAAAAATGTTGTTATAACGAAAATGTTGGTGTATTGAAAATCAACCCATTAACTCGAAAGTTGATGCCATTTACTCACAACATACACTGTAAAACTGTTACATACTCTTTTTATGCCCCCGTATCGAGAGATCGGGGGGCATATTTTTTTACTCCTATCCGTCCGTCCATCTGTCCGAAAACTTAACCAAGCTTAACCTTTGCCTTTTCTCCAAAAGTATTTGACATACAAAGCTGTACACCAAAGTCAAGGTCATGTGACAAGGTCAAGGTCATGTGACCAGGTCATCTGTCAAGGTCAAACTTTAAAAAATAAAATGCTGTTACGGGGGCATTTGTGTTTCACAAACACATCTTGTTTACCTTTTGAATATTGATTAGAATTCTACAAGACTTAAAACTGAATATTGAACTTGTTACTTATCACTTTTTGAAGAAATCTTTGATAGATTTCTGTCTTTGATTGTGAACATTGTTATCTGCAGATGATGTTTCCATGCACTCTCTAGGTTTTTATTGGGGTATTTGTTTTCTAAAATCGTCTGTTTTTTCTCAAAAGAGAATAGGGTTCGACGTCTCTTTGCTGGTGGCTCAGCCATTCTTTAATCAAAATAGATCAACGCAAAATGTACGATCAAAATGTTTACGTTTATATTACAATCAAACAAAGTAAAATAATGACTTGCCATTTTTGCAAAGAAAAATCCGAGTAAAAGATTCAAATAGAACTCGCCAAATGCAAAGTGGTGTAACTTTTTTATTTTTTTTTGTTAATGAAATACAATAATATTACCCTCAACCAATTAACAGACGAGGGTATTGTGTTCCAGGTGGTCTAATTGTAGATAATCGTGGAAGAGGAAAACCTGTAATTGCACATGACCATAATTTAGTACACATGCATGCATTATTAATTAACACTTTACCACGAGGTACTAAAAATAGCCGCTATGAATTTCCCAGGTATGTGTCGATATATTGAATAACAACATATAGGGATTTTGCCCTTTCCTTCCCAAATATTTTGTGTTGATGTCGGAAAACGAGAATTCCGTTGGAACGGGATAAAAATAAACTGCAAATCCGTTCCCAACGAAGTGTCCGTATACGAAAATGTCGATGTAATGGATGACGATCAAACGGGAGTTGACTGTAGTAAGATTATAAGTTGTATACCATTTAAATGATGTCTCCCATGTTACTTAGATTGGTTGCAATCCGTTTCACCATTGTTTTTTCTGTCAAGCTGTGTGTCAAAAATCTAAATCTCACAAAAATTCATATTGAATTAGAAAATTCTTGTATACAAATAAATACCTTTGATTAATAAATCTTTTTCAAGGTTGTAAATTAAAAAAAATTGTATAGATGGAAGATCCTAGGTTTGATCCTTAGTTGTAACACACATCCTATCTAACTATCTTTAGTTCAGTTTTCAGAGAAAAACGCAGGTTTTGTGATCACTGATCACCTTGGCATCGTTTACATTGGTGTTGGGGTGGGTATGAAAAACTTTAACCTTGGTCATATCTCTGTTGTTAAAGAAGCTTTATGAAACTTGGCATGTGTATTTACCATCACATGAGCTACCCATGCAATCAAGGGGGGGGGGGTTAACTCTAGAAGCATTTTCGTAGAAGTTATACCTCTTTTTTTGTCCTAGATTTTTTTTCATTATCCAGCACATGCAGGTGAGTGGTGCATCCATAGATGGTGCTCTTGTTTTTCTTCAAAAGGGTGGATAATCTAAAACCTATGTGGGATGAGCATGTTGAGGCTTTTAAAGAATGTAATGGTAGTACTTGTGAGAGAAATACCAGGAATTTATGATGAGGTGCTCCAGGTGAAAAAAATAGTGAAAAAAAAATAGTACCATAGCTTTAAGCCCCATTGAAAAATGGTAGTCTAAAGATCCAACAGCATTTTCTGCATTCAGAATGACAAAACTATGCAAACTGTTGCAAATTGTACCCAGCTTTGCAGGGTATAATTTGCAAACAGTTTGCATCGTTTTTCCATCCTGAATGCAGTACTGGATTACTGATGCTTTACTCACATACATTTTGTTTCTCTCACTACAAAACTAGGTCATGACAACAGAGAACCATTGGAAGGTGACAGACCACATGGCCATCAGAATAGATCAGATGGTACCCTGATACACCATTCACCCGTCAGACAGATGATGTCACCGCAAAGACATCCACAGACACCAGAAAAACAACAGTCAAACATAAAAGGTAGGATATGAAGAATGCTGTTTCATATGTTTGATATTGTTTGTATTCATTGAGTTAACACCACATAACACCTAATCACACTGTATGGGTGTGCAAAAATGAGAGGAAATGAAACATGACAAAATCTGGATGATTGGCTATGCTCAGATGATGTGTTAAAGGGTTAATTATGCCCCCTTTGAAGAAATGAGGGTATATTGCTTTGCACTCGTCAGTCAGTTGGTAGGTCTGATTGCCTTTTGTAGACCTTTTTTTTGTCAGGAGCATATCTCAAAAAGGATACAAGCTAGAATCATGAAACTTCACAGGTGGATATATCTCATTGAGGAGAAGTGCAGTGCAGAAGAAGCATTACTCTACTTATCATATTTTAAGCTCAACTGAGCACAACTTGCTCAAGGTGAGCTTTTTATGATCACATTTTGTCTGTAGTACATGGGTCGCTGGATGTCGTTGACAATTCTTAACATCTTCTCAGTAACCAATGAACAGATTTCAACCTAACTTGGCAGGAATGTTGGTGACCCTTCCCAAAACTTGTTGGTGAAATTTTCATTGACCCCCAAATATGGGCGTGGCAGGGCAGGGCATTTTTATGCCCCCGCATCGATAGATCGGGGGCATATTGTTTTACTCATGTCCGTCTGTCCGTCCGTCTGTCCGAAAACTTAACCTTGCCAATATCTTCAAGCCTATTCAAGATACAAAGCTAATATTTGGCATGATGATAGATCTCAATGATCCGCATCCGCTGGTACCAAAGTCAAGGTCATGTGACAAGGTCAAGGTCATCTGTCAAGGTCAAACGTCGGAAAACTTAACCCGAAAACTTAACCTTGCCAATATCTTCAAGCCTATTCAAGATACAAAGCTAATATTTGGCATGATGATAGATCCCAATGATTTGCATCCGCTGGTACCAAAGTCAGGGTCATGTGACAAGGTCAAGGTCATCTGTCAAGGTCAAACTTTGAAAAAAAAATGCCGTTACGGGGGCATTCGTGTTTCACAAACACATCTTGTTTTACCCTGAAATCTTTAAACATTTTCTTCTCAGGTCCTAATGGGTGGATTTCAACCAAACTTGGCAGGAATGTTCCTTGGTTAACCATTCTCAAAACTTGTTCATGTATTTTTCATTGACCCCCAAAGATGGCCGTGACAGGGTGTAGCTTATTTTGAACCCAAATTCTTTAAACATCTTCTCCTCAGTAATCATTGGGCAGAGTTCAACTGAACCAGACAGGAATGTTCCTTGGTTGCCCCTTCTCAAAACTTGTTTGTGGATTTTTGATTAACCCCCAAATATGAGCGTGGCAGGGCAGGGCTTATTTTGAGCCCCAAATCTTTTAAATGTCTTCTTAGTAATCAATGGATGGATTTCAACCAAACTTGGCAGAAATGTTCCTTGGGTTGCCTTCTCAAAGCTTGTTTGTGAAATTTTGATTGAACCCCAAAATATGGGCATTGCAGAGGGGGGCAGTATTCAGTGTTGCATCCTAGCCACACAATTTTGTAGAATAACATCACCCTAACAACTAGGCAAATGTGAATGAAACTTTGCCAGAAAGTTACTTAGGTGAGATTCAATGGACCAATAAAATTCAGGTGAGCGGTTAAGGGCCATTCTGGCCCTCTTGGTTGTGTTATTGTCTTTTGTTTATTGACTAAGAATAGGCCATTGACCTGCTTTTTTGTAGAGGGGGGGGGCATAAATGTTTTAAAACGTATCTTGTTAAATTAACCAAAAACAGGGTGCAATCTTTCAAAACACTGATTATAGATAATCTTACTGTTTTTAGCTCCACTGGCTGAAAGCCACTGGGGCTATTGTCATGGCGTTGTGTCCGTCGTGCGTCCGTCCGTGCGTGCGGTCGTAAACTTTTTCTTTAAAAATCTTCTCCTCAGAAACTACTGGATGGATTTCAACCAAACTTCACAGGAATGATCCTTGGGTGACCCTCTTTCAAAGTTGTTCAAGAAATTTTGATCCAATGAAAAACATGGATTTAATGGGCGTGGCTAGTTTCCAAATATGGTAAAAAGTGACTTTTCTCAGGTTCTAATTGATGGATACCAATTAAATTTTACATAAATGATCCTTGGATGGCCCTTTATCAGTCTACAAAAAATCATTGTGATCAGATGAAAAATATGCATTTTATTGGCAGAGGTCATTTCTCTATATGTTATATAGTGGAAACTTTGAAAATCATTTTCTCAGAAACTAACTGATAGATATCAACCAAATTTCACATGAATGATCCTTGGGTGACTCTTAATCAGTCTACCAAAAATTATTGTGATCAGATGAAAAACATGTATTTTATGGGTGGAGGTCATTTCTCTATATGTTATATAGTGGAAACTTTGAAAATCATTTCCTCAGAAACTAATTGTTAGATATCAACCAAATTTTATATGAATGCTCCTTGGGTGACTCTTTATCTGTCTACCAAAAATTTTTGTGTTCAGATGAAAAATATGTATTTTATGGACAGAGGTCATTTCCTATATGTTATATAGTGGAAACTTTGAAATCATTTTCTCAGAATGTAACTGATGGATATCAATCAAACTTCATTAGTATGATCCTTGGGTGATCTATAATCATGCAGCCAAAAATTATTGTGATTTGATGAAGAATATGTCTTTCATGGGCGGAGGTCATTTCTCTATATGTTATAAAAGTGGAAACTTTGAAAACCATTTCAACATCAGTAGAACCCAAAATATCTAAAAATCTAGTCAAAACTTAGATTTGCTGTTACAAGAAATTCAAGCCTGTGGAGCGACACAAGCCATTCATGGCTTTCTAGTTACTAAGAGCTAATATACCAAGAAATCTGATATTTGTGAAAGCATTGAAGAAAACATTATCCCATGATTAATTAATTATATTTACCTACAAAAATAAAAGATAATACTTTCTAACATAGCTTCACTTGTCTTCCATACTGAATAGCCATCAGAGATATTCTTGTCTAACACATGTGAAAGATCACATTCTATATGACATCATCACAATGTCATCAAACTCACATATCTGTCATCAAACTATTGTTAATATGAGAAAGAGAATCTGTTACTTGATTTTATTTGAGAAAAATCTGATCTAAACCTTGTTCAGGGTAGAAAGTAATTAAGCTTGCCAAGGCTCGCTTAACCCTTTCCTGTTTTACAAAATTTTGGACCAGTCCAAATTCAAAAGTTTTGCAGACGAAAATTTCAAGTGCATTTAATTGGAAAAATAACCATTAAGTAGGGTAGAAAATAGTGTGAATTGTCAGAAGCAATTTCTTCTTTTTTCACAATGTTTTCTCAATCATAAAATCACAGGCACGTAAAAAGCAGGGATTTAACAGCAAAGGGTTAATAACATTTCAATTCTAGACTTGGTTAAGATCAGTTTGTCTCATATAAAATCTCATGACAGATCCTATATTTCTTTTAAAGGTGATCCCATTTGGACTAGGATGGCCACAGAATACATGTATGATGAGCTTGGCCGTGGTGCCGAATTACCCAGCACCATGAGTTTAATAAGTGGTGAGGGCGATCCTGAGGTCGGACGATGGGGAGAGAATCTTGTTGCGTGTTATCTACAAAAACAGAAAGATGCAGGGAATATAATCGACTTTCAGTGGAACAATCACCATAGTGAAACTGGATCTCCGTACGATTTTCTCGTCCATTTCGCTGATGAAAATGGAATGCACGAAGATTTTATCGAAGTGAAGAGTACAGTTAGTGATGACAAAGATGTGTTTGAAATTTCAGTACAACAGATAAAGTTTGCTGAGGAGAAGAAGGGGAACTTTCATATATATCGTATTTTTAACGCAGGTGATCCTGAAAAAGTTAGACTGATCAGGATTTTTGATCTCGATTTGAGGCTTAGCCAAAAACAGGTCAAGTTGTGTATGCTCATTTAGTGATATCATCCTTTTTACCTGATATAAAAAAATTGACTGGTCAAATTCTTAATTTGCAGATGGCAATACTCAATTTTAATTTTGTTTCAATTATATTGTCAATTTCTTGGATATTTCAGCTAGACAAGATTTTTCTGCAGAAATTTTGTAGAAACTAGGCAGTGAAAGCAAAGCATCTAAAACCATTCGACCAATCTCACGATGTACATAGACGGACTATTTTTAAAAATTACGGGAAAACCTTGGAAAAACTCAATGACGTCAGTTAAAATGGCGTTAGCCCTTGAAACTGGGAGTGAAAATATTTGACGTCACCAAAGCTACTAGTTTAATTCACTTACATGAATTCACTGATGTGAAACCATCGTATCCTAGTATAAATATCTTAAGATTTTGAAAAACCACTGAAAAAATCTTAATTTTTGAGAATGATTTGTCATTCTCAAAAATTAAGAATTTTCAGCCGTTATTTAGTGAAAAAGATATAAATCTACAGTGCTAGTTTTTCTTACACTGATTCCGCCTAACATAATGCACGATTTTGTTATATACCCATCCACCTTACATACATCCAAGGTCTGTTGTAGTTTACGGAAATTGTCAAGTGATGTTCCGAATGGTAAGCAAAGACCAGACTGCTCTTCTTAGTCTATACTGTCTGCCAAAGATTAATGCACACTAGGAATATGCTATTAACAGCATGGTAAATGGAATGGTTGTTATAAAAAGCAAAGTATAACATGAAGTGGGAGAAACACAGTGGAAAAAGAAGACATTGCTTCTTATAAATTTTTTTTCCCTCACTGTTTTCTTCAATATAATTTTCTGAGTTTTTAATCAAAAGGTCTGGATTATGTGGGAAAAGGTAAATTTACCTTGTCTTTAAGGTATTGGACATGTAATAGTTCAGTAACATTTGGGAAGTCGTGAATTTCACATGTTAACCAAGGTTTCCTAATGAAAATCATTTGGTGACCTAGGTTAATACTGTCAAAGTTCATTGCCTCCAAAATGTCCCAGAACTATTACAGATCGACTACCTACATATAGAGCTATTAATCAAAGAGTGAGAACCAATACATTTCACTCAGATAAGTTAATCATGATTGTTGAAAATTTTTGACATTCTTTTTACCTGTAATCTCTCATAACAATGTTGGTTATAACAAAGTTAATTTCATGGTCTAAAGGAACACTTTATGAGAAGAATCATTAGTTATCACAATAATTGCATTGGAAAAATACATTTGACGATGTGCTAATGGTGAGCTATTTTGATAGAGCTGTGTCCAGCATCCGGTAGTCCATCAACACCTTGTGTGCACTCTAGAGGCCACATTTTAGGCCCAAATGTCTTGAAACTTGGTCAGAATGTTTATCTCCATCAATTTCTTTCAAGTTTGAAGTTGGGTCAAAAAAGGGGTCAAGGGGTCAAATCTTAGAAAAAACTTGTGTGCACTGTAGTTGCCACATTTTTGGCCCAAATGCCTTGAAACTTGGTCAAAATGTTTTTCTCAATTAAATCTCTGTCAAGTTTGAAGTTGGGTCTGAAGTTGGGTCAAAAATTCAAAAATGGATCAAGTGGTCAAATCTTAGAAAAACCTTGTGTGCGTTCTAATGGCCACATTTTTTACTCAAATGTTTTGAAACTTGGTCAGAATGTATGTCTTCATGACAACTCTGTCAAGTTGAAAAATGTTGTTTGGACTCTAGAGGACATATATTTGTTTTAACATATTGTCAGAATGTTTGTCTTGAATTCTTAGACGAGTTCGAAAGAGGGTCAAAAACTAGGACACCTCTTTAAATCTTGTAATTCTTTAAGTACTTTAGAGGCAACATATTCCTCTTGTTGAATTATGTGATTTCTGGACAACTGTTTATTCCAAAGGAAAGAAAATGATTATGACATCTTTGAAAATAAAATATTTGCAAATTTTATGAGTTTATTTGTTCTAAGATCTCTTATTAAGCCTTGAAAAAGCCCTTGAATTGTATTTTATAATAAATGCCGTCTGATTTTCTTATGCCCATCAATCGAAAGGTTGGGGCATATTGTTTTACAGTTGCCTTTCATGTCTGTTCATCTGTCTGTCTGTTCATCTGTCTGCCTGCAAAACTTAACCAAAAAACTTAACATGGCCAATACTTCAAGTCTATTTAAGATACAATACTCTTATTTGGTTTGAAGATAGATCTTGACAATGTGCATCCACAGGTCATGGTCATCTGTCACGGTCAAAGTTTAAAAAATTCAAGGGACATTCATGTTTCTTGTTGGGTAATAAACCCTTTAATTTTATTCTTTCTTGAAAAAAGACCTTCAAATCTTTTTCATGCCTTATAAAACTTTTAATAATGACCAATAGCCCTGAAGAATCTTCAAAACTATTTTCAGTCATTGTAAATCCCTTGAAATTTGTTACATTACTTGAAATATATAGCTTATACCTGACACTAAAATTTTTTTCTATTTCTGGCAAATAATAGAGGATAAATATATAATACGTACTTAGTGTTTTATATGGAAAAAAATATCTAACGAGGTTGGGAGAATTGATCATTGTCGAGGCTCTGCCGAGACAATTACCAATTCTCACAACCGAGTTAGATATTTTTTCATACAATACACTTAGTACGTATTATATTTATCTTATAACCTCTTTTTGTCTTGTTTTAGTCGATGTTTCTAACTTAAATGCTAGTTTCTAAAAATAACTGTATGATATTATTGTTCTAAAAATAACTATGTGATATCATAAAAAATATCATACGGGTTGTTATCATACGGATACTTGTATAGTTATAAGATAATGAATGATAAGTCCTAAAATACGTTGTTTTATACCCAAAATCAGCCAAGCCCAGTTAGCTTAATTGGTAACCCATGTTGCTGTTTTGAGTTGGAATATTGGCCTGCTTAACTTCCATCTGACATGATGACAAGGTTTTAGGCTTCTATTAAATTGGGCGATTGATAAGTAGTTTGCCTAATCTGAATAAGAAGCAGATGGCTAGGGTGTAATTTTCTTATTGTTCTGGTGTGAGAAGCAACAGCAAGCCATAGGTAGGTGAGCCAATTCCCTGGATACAAGTGCAATAATGTTGAACACTGTTAAACCCTTTCAATCTATCAATCATTTGAAATCAGAGAAGGTTAAGAGCAGAAATTTACACCCTGAATGGGAATTCTTCCTTTGCCTCTCATGGTTTCAAAGGGAATTTTAGCATATTTATATGCCACTGAAAGAGTTCTTATAATAGTACGATATCTCAGTCTGTGCGTCCTTCTTTTTATGTACGTCTAGGGCCCGAGGTTATAAAAATTTTCTCATTCTCAACTCAAAATTTTATTAAAGCCATAATTCTGTCCTAATACTCATTTTAATGTATTGAAAGATAATTTTAGTAAGTTGTTATGAATAACAACTTGTTAATATTATCTTTTATATTTATAAATTTGTTCAAATTCAACATTTGAGAAAATTCTCATTTGAGCCCGAGAAAAGTTTTATAACTTTGGGCCCAGATCTCCTAAATTTGACAGTTCGCTGATGTCAATTAAAAAGGCGTTTGACACACCCAAACACTCATCCATAATTATGCCTTCCTTTGAAGATTACTGCCCTCTGTTGATTGAGTAAGAATTGGCCATTGTTGTGTTGTGTATAAAAGATACCCTCTCAGGTAAAAGTTCAACTATGTTTTACTATACATACGTATGTTGTAAGCGTTTCCGACATGGTTTTTATGCCACCGCCATATGGCGAAGTGCATATAATGTTACGCCTGCCTTTGTGTTAGACGTTGGTAGGTGCATGTGTGTCATTATTACATTAATATTCATTTTCGGAGCAAAACTTGACACACTTGCTCCCCTGGGTTAGTTCTGGTGGTTAAGGTCACGGCCGAAGGTCAAATGAGTCAGGGACAAAAATCAAGCAAGTTATTTCGGGACCATCCGTTTATTATTGAAACAGAATGACGTAAAAATTTTGATTTCGACAATCATGTCAATATTTTGAAGGATGAAGAGAGTATTTGTTGATTACATTGAGGTATGAAACCAAAAATCTTTTCACTCTATGAATACGCAAAGCGGTTTCATACATGAATGTGATTAGGTTTTTTCATACCTCTATGAAATCAACAAATGCTCTTTTCTTATCTTATAATTTGATATAATGGGACAAAAAATGTAAAGACAACTTCATAAAAAAAAAACATATTACGGGACTATTTTTTGCGGAAGCTTACAAAATTGATGCATAACCAAAATTGTTTTCATTGAGAATCAAAACCAATTTTTCAGTGATTCAGAATGCCTGAAAATTTTTGGAATCTATATAATTAAATGATTTTGTTGCAATAAAGATTGATAATGAAATTTTAGACTTTGGTTTCGTGACCCCTTCATTTTTAGTGGACGGACATATATTGGTAGGATCTCTGTCTATCCGTCCGTACAAACGTCCGCAATATATTAAGAAAGCAATGCCTCAGGTACATTTGAGGACGGATTTAGCTCAAATCAGCACAAAATGTTCCTGACACATGACCTTGTGCACATTATTGGGGGTTGCTAATTTTGTGACCCGTACTCATTTAGCGGCGTGTATTATGACTGCTATTCTTGTTTAGAATTGAACTCCTGGAAACTACCTGCTGATTTTCGTTTTTATCGTCGCTACGGTAGTATAAGCCGATATGAGCAAGACCCCCAACCTCCATAGAACCGTTAGTTGAACTTTAATCGTTTTGATGTCGGGTGGTGTACCGACTAAGCGAATGGCATGGGTGTTACTAGGATTTCGAAATTTATGAGCGCTCAGATGGCGACCAACACATAATATAACGGATAAAGGCAATATGTTGACTGTGACAAAAGATGAATGTCCTCCGTCCGCTCTCATTTTCTGTGATTTAAGCGTTGGTGAATAATCAAATCATCGAAACTACAGCTTGAATAAGCTGTAGTTTCGATGTTATGATCATTCATCAACGATATTTTTCGAAAGATGGTTGATTTGTTTTACGTTGAGCGTAACGGGAGCTGCGCCCTTGAATGGGACTGACGGTTAAAAGAAAGTAAATAAGTTCGCCTATTTGATTAATTTTTTGGAGAACAATAAAGTCATTCGGTCATGATGATTGTTTTCACATTCTTTCATCAAATGTTTTTTTCTGGTAATAACAATTAGTAATGATGAAATTTTAGACTTCGCTTTCGAACGCTTTCCCTTTACTTAATTTGTTAAAAAAAAATTGATTGACCTCCAAACATTGGTTTGGCAGGGCGTGGCACTTTTTTAATATCTTTTAAAATCCATCTCCTCCAAAACCATTATGCCAATTTCAATGAATTTTGACGTGGATGTTCCCTGGGTGACCCTTTACTTGAATTGTCCAAGAAACTTTGATTGGCCCCCAAAATATGGGCGCGGCAGGGCGAAAGTCGGAGGTTATTAAAGCCAGTGGAGCGATACAGGCCCTATTTGGCCTCTTGTTTCAGACTTTAATGCGGGCGCTTCAGCTGGGCGTATATTGGAAGCATCTCCGTGTATCTTACCGTACCTACGTCCACAATATCTCTATAAAGCAAAACCTCGGGTACATTTGAGGACGGATTTTGCTCAAGCACGGAATGTCCTAGTCACCTGTCCTCGCGCACGTTGTGAGAGTTTGTTGTTTTTGTGACCCGCACTCATTTAGCGGCGTATAGCATGACTTTGGTATTCTTGTTTAGAAGTGACATTGACCTTTAACGACTACTTGGAAAAATAAATGCAGAATGTTTCAATTGTCGTTTATTTATCGTCGCTTCCGTAGCATATGCCTTTATGAGCGATTCCCCCCCCCCCTCCCCTATAAGACGGGCAATTGTTACGGGGGATAGTGCAAGGATACATGAAAAAACTACTGCTGAGATCCGCTATGGTTCTTTAGGTGCTCAATATTAAGCAACGTCACACGGGATATCGGTTACGCAGCACGCCCGAAAGTCACTTAGTTTGTTAGTGTGCCAACCCGTGCCATTATTTTGATGTCGGGTAATGTACCGACTAAGCGAATGGCAGTGGCGTATCCAGAGGGGGTTCGAACGAACCTCCCCCCATAAAGCTCAATTAATCATCATGTATAATTTACATTAATCCTTCTCCGGTTTTTCACGAAATATGTTGGAAACAAAGCTTTGGAAGACAGTATAGACTAAGATCAGTCTGCACAGATGTGCAGTCTGATCATAGCATATACTGTCTGTCTTCTACTTGAGTTTTGTGAAAAAAAATACGGAGCAGTCTTGTTGCTATGTAAAAGAAAAAATGGCAGGCAATATGTTAAAAAAATATTTCAATTCAGCAGAGTAAGGGTTAAAATTGTGTAAGACTAGGGAAACGAACCCCTTATATGTATGATCGAACCCCCTTTATAGAAAGCCTGGATCCGCTACTGAATTGGGCTTACATTGAAAAGAAAATAAACAAATACGACTTTTTGTACTAATTTGGGGAGAACAAGTAAGTCATTCAGCCGTATTATTTGTTTTCACATTCTTGAATAAATTGTTTTATGGTAATAAAATTTGGTAATAAGGAAATTTTAGACTCTGCTTTCGAGCCCTTTCTTTTTCGTTCACATTCGGTTTTTAGCTCCATCGGTAATTTAAGATTTTCATAAACCCGGCTGTTTTCGGAGAAAACCCGAGGTCCTGTGATCACCTTGGCGTTGATGGATGCGTTGGCGTGACTTTAACCTTGAGCATATCTCTGTTGTTATTGAAGGTATCTTCATGACACTTAGCATGTTTGTTTACCACCACGAGAGCTATCCAGACTTTCAAGGGTGTAACTGGAAGCATTTTTGTAAGAGTTATGATTTTTTTTTCGACAGATTTTATGCATTATCTAGCATCTGGAACCATAGACTGTGCTCTTATTTTGTCCTGGAACAACTTGATATTAACTCTCGCTATAATATTAGTTCGCTCTTTCATACCATAAGGCGTGAAAAATAACAAATATCAAATTTAGCAAGATTACAGTCCACTTAACGTATTGGACCCTAAACTGAGTTACTGCTCTTAGATCTATCGATACTAGTCCCTCAGACATCGGGCTGCCAGTTTAAGTGGACCCGTAAAAATTCCGCAACGTTTCGGAAGTCATGCATTTTAACACAGCAAAAGGAGATTTCCTATGATTTTATAAGGATACCTCGTTTAATATTGTGAAATGTTGCGGAACTATTACGTAACCCTTATCTAAACCAGTCTCGATCTGGGCTGAAAACTAACTTATAGGGCTGTCACACCTTAACGTTTTAGCCAGCGAGTGCGGAACGTGATGGATTTTTTATAACATGCTGCGAACACGTCGGGTACGCTATGGACACGTTCCGCACACGCTATCGACACGCTGCAACACGTTGGCATACGTTGGGATACGCTGAGTATCTCATAAAATTTTGTGCTTGCACAATATTTCTCAGCGTGTGCCGAACGTGTTGGAACACGCTCTGCACACGTTCCGATTACGCTCAGCACGCTAGAGACACGCTTGGAGCTCGTTCACTTACGCTATGGACACGCTAGAAACACGTTCGCCCAAAGTTTAACGTGCTTCTAGCGTGTCTCCAGCGTACGGGGAACGTGTGCATAGCGTGTCTTCAGCGTACTGAACGTGTGTCTAGCGCGTTGCTAGCGAGGGGCATTCATGTTTCTTGTTGGGTAATAAAACCTTTCAATTTTATTCTTGCTTGAAAAAGACCATCAAATCTCTTTCATGCCTTGTAAAACTTTTAATAATGACCAAAAGCCCTGAAGAATCTTCAAAACTATTTTCAATCATTGTAAATCCCTTGAAATTTGTTACATTACTTGAAATATATAGCTTATACCTGACACTAAAATTTTTTTCTATTTCTGGCAAATAATAGAGGATAAATATATAATACGTACTTAGTGTTTTATATGGAAAAAAATATCTAACGAGGTTGGGAGAATTGATCATTGTCGAGGCTCTGCCGAGACAATTACCAATTCTCACAACCGAGTTAGATATTTTTTCATACAATACACTTAGTACGTATTATATTTATCTTATAACCTCTTTTTGTCTTGTTTTAGTCGATGTTTCTAACTTAAATGCTAGTTTCTAAAAATAACTGTATGATATTATTGTTCTAAAAATAACTATGTGATATCATAAAAAATATCATACGGGTTGTTATCATACGGATACTTGTATAGTTATAAGATAATGAATGATAAGTCCTAAAATACGTTGTTTTATACCCAAAATCAGCCAAGCCCAGTTAGCTTAATTGGTAACCCATGTTGCTGTTTTGAGTTGGAATATTGGCCTGCTTAACTTCCATCTGACATTATGACAAGGTTTTGGGCTCCTATAAAATTGGGCAAATGATAAGTAGTTTGCCTAATCTGAATAAGAAGCAGATGGCTGGGGTGTAATTTTCTTATTGTTTAGGTGTGAGAAGCAACAGCAAGCCATAGGTAGGTGAGCCAATTCCCTGGATACAAGTACAATAATGTTGAACACTGTTAAACCCTTTCAATCTATCAATCATTTGAAATCAGAGAAGGTTAAGAGCAGAAATTTACATTCAATTCAAAATTTTATTAAAGCCATAATTCTGTCCTAATACTCATTTTAATGTATTAAAATAAAAGATAATTTTAGTAAGTTGTTGTGAATAACAACTTATTAATATTATCTTTTATATTTATAAATTAATTCAAATTTGAGAAAATTCTCAGTTGAGCCTGAGAAAAGTTTTATAACTTCGGGCCCAGATCTCCTAAAATTGACAGTTCGCTGATGCCAATTAAAAAGGCGTTTGACACATCCAAACACTCATCCATAAGTATGCCTTCCTTTGAAGATTATTGCCCTCTGTTGATCGAGTAAGAATCGGCCATTGTTGTGTCGTGTATAAAAGATACCCTCTCAGGTAAAAGTTCAACTATGTTTTACTATACTTTAGTATGTTGTAAACTTTTCCGACATGGTTTTTATGCCCCCGCCATGAAATGACGAAGTGCATATAATGTTACGCCTGTGTGTGTTAGACGTGGGTGGTTGCATGTGTCGGTGTGTGTAGGTGAGCGCGTGTGTCATTTTTACATTCTAATATTCGTTTTCGGAGCAAATCTTGACACACTTGCTCCCGTGGGTTAGTTCTGGTGGTTTAGATCACGGCCGAAGGTCAAATGGGTCAGGGCCCAAATTAAGCAAGTATTTAAGGGGCCATCCGTTTACTATTGAAACAGAATGACGTAAGAGTTTTGACTTCGACAATCATCTTAATATTTTGAGAGATGAAGAGAGTATTTGTTGATTTCATGGAGGTATGAAGCAAAAAACCTATTCACTCTATGAATACGCAAAGCGGTTTGATACATGAATGTGATTAGGTTTTTTTCATACCTCCATGAAATCAACAAATGCTCTCATTTCTCAAAATATTAAGATGGTTATGATTTGATATAATGGGACAAAAATGTTCAGACAACTTAATGAGAAAACACATTACGGGACTATTTTTAGCGGAAGCTTACAAAATCGATGCATAATCAAAATTGTTTTAATTTAGAATTAAATGAAATTTAGACTTTGGATTCATGACCCTTTCATTTCTATTCAGACTTTTATACGCCGCTTCAGGTGGACGTACATTGGTAGGATCTTCGTCTATCCGTCCGTACATACGTCCGCAATATCTTTTAAAGAAAGCAACGCCTCAGGTACATTTTGGGACGGATTTCTCTGCGGATTTCACTGAAATCAGCACAGAATGTTCCTAGTCAAATGATCTTGTGCATAGTGTGGGTTTATTGATTTTGTGACCCACACTCATTTAGCGGCGTGTATTGTGACTGCTATTATAGTTTAGAAGTGACATTGACATTTTATTACTACCCGGAACCTGCATGCTTAATGTTTCAAATAATTGTGTAATTCCGTTTATTTATATGCCCATATGGCCCCCACCGAGGACTGTTAGTTAAACTTCAATCGTTCTGATGTCGCGTGGTGTACCGGCTATGCGAATGGGATTGACAGTTACAAGAAAGTAAATTAGTTTGCCCTTTTACATATATTTTGGGAGAACAATAAAGTCATTCGGCCGTGATATTTGTTTTCACATCCTTTCATCAAATGTTTTTCTGGTAATAAAGATTGGTAATGATGAAATTTTAGACTTCGCTTTCGAACGCTTTCCCTTAACTAAAATTGTTAAAAAAAAATTATTGACCTCCAAACATTGGTTTGGCAGGGCGTGGCACTTTCTTAAAATCTTTTAAAATCCGTCTCCTCTAAAACCATTGGGCCAATTTCAATGAATTTTGGCATGGATGTTCCTTGTGTGACCATTTACTTAAATTGTTCAAGAAACTTTGATTGACCCCCCCCCCCCCCCCCCCCCAAAAAAAAAAAAAGAATATGGGCGTGGCAGGGCGAAAGTCGGAGGTAATTAAAGCCAGTGGAGCGATACGGCCCTATTGGGCCTCTTGTTTCAGACTTTAATGCTGGCGCTTCAGCTGGACGTATATTGGTAGCATCTCCGTGTATCTTACCGTACCTACGTCCACAATATCTCTATAAAGCAAAGCCTCGGATACATTTAAGGACGGATTTTGCTCAAGCACGGAATGTCCTAGTCACCTGTCCTCGCGCACGTTGTGAGAGTTTGTTGTATTTGTGACCCGCAATCATTTATCGGCGTAAAGCATGACTTTGGTGTTCTTGTTTAGAAGTGACATTAACCTTTTACGACTACTTGGAAAAATAAATGCTTCACATGTTTCAATTGTCGTTTATTTAGCATATATATAGCATATGCCTATATGAGCGGTCCCCCCCCCCATAAGACGGGCAATTGTTACGGGGAATAGTGCAAGGATACATGAAAAAACTACTGCTGAGATCCGCTATGGTTCTTTAGGTGCTTAATATTAAGCAACGTCACACGGGATATCGGTTACACAGCACGCCCGAAAGTCACTTAGTTTGTTAGTGTGTCAGCCCGGGAATGGATCTACCGATATCGAACTTAAATTATTTTGATGTCGGGTAATGTACCGACTAAGCGACTGGCAGTGGCGTATCCAGAGGGGATTCGAACGACCCCCCCCCTCCCCTCTGAAGCTCAATTAATCATCATGTATAATTTACATTAACCCTTCCCCTGTTTTTCACGAAATATGTTGGAAAGAAAACTTTGGAAGACAGTATATACTAAGATCAGTCTGCACGATGTGCAGTCTGATCATAGTATATACTGTCTGTATTCTACTTGATTTTTGTGAAAAAAAAATCACGGAGCAGTCTTGTTGCTATGTAAAAGAAAAAAAATAGCAGGCAATTTGTTAAAAGATATTAAAATTCAGCAGAGTAAGGGTTAAAATTGTGTAAGACTAGGGAAACAAACCCCCTATATGTATGTTCGAACCCCCTTTAAAGACAGCCTGGATCCGCTACTGAATTGGGCTTACAATGAAAAGAAAGTAATTAAATTCGACTTTTTGTACTAATTTGAGGGTGAACAAGTAAGTCATTCATTTATTTGTTTTCACATTCTTTCATAAATTGTTTTATGGTAATAAAATTTGGTAATAAGGAACTTTTGAGCCCTTTCTTTTTCGTTTTCATTCGATTTTTAGCTCCTTGGCGTTGATGGATGCGTTGGCGTGACTTTAACCTTGAGCATATCTCTGTTGTTATTGAAGGTATCTTGGTGACAATTATAGGTAGATTTTGCGCGGTGAGCCGTGAAATCTACTTTCAACGGTTAAATTCTCGTGCTATTCTTTTAAAATAGATAAAACAGGTTTAAACATTACCCAAAAAGAATACAAATTACCTATCAAATGAAATGAATTGCTTGTCTAAGATCGTAACGTCCGTTTACTCATACGTGTACTTTCAAGGTTGAATAGGAGGTATCACGTTCAATTCTTATCGTGTGTTTTTATGATATACCCGATATACCTATGGTAATGGACACAACGCCGACGTCATAGCTCAGTTTTGAAAATGCACCTATAGCATGTTTGTTTACCACCACAAGAGCTATCCAGACTTTCAAGGGTGTAACTAGAAGCATTTTTGTAAGAGTTATGCTTTTTTTTTCCCGATAGATTTTATGCATTATCTAGCATCTGCAACCATAGGCTGTGCTCTTATTTTGTCCTGGAACAACTGGATACATGGATTAACTCTCGCTCCTCCATACCAAAAGACGTAAAAATTAACAAATATCAAATTTAGCTAGATTACAGTCCACTTAACGTATTGGACCCTAAACTGAGTTACTGCTCTTAGATCTATCGATACTAGTCTCTCAGACATCGGGCTGCTAGCTTAAGTGGACCCGTAATAATTCCGCAACGTTCTGGAAGTCATGCATTTTGAACACAGCAAAAGGAGATTTCCTATGATTTTATAAGGATACCTCGTTTAATATTGTGAAAGATCGCAAATGCCCAAAATATTGCGGAACTAAACCAGTCTCGATCCGGGTTGAAAGCTAACTTAACTTAAATCCCTTTTATCTGGGCTAATGCTGAATTACCCATGCTGAGCGCAAATTGTATAACATCAGGGTGTCTCATGCTCATTAAATAATTCAATTTGCATTTGAAGTTTAAAATTTTGCATAAATTTCTCGAAATATTAAAATGTAATGATTAAATGTAGCGATGAAAAAATGTTTTATATCCTTTTCCTTCAGGTAAATTCATACTTACCATCATTCTATTTAAGGTCGGACAATCTTGCTTGGTTATGATAACAATGATATCCTCTCTCTTTGTAAGAAACAAACATAACATAACAACATATAAGAATATAATGTGTGATGGCTTTTATTCGCCCATCGAAAGACATAATATGTGATCATCCGTTGCTCCCAGGCTGGCGGTTGAGCGGCGTCCGCTTCTTTGTCCGGAGCATAACTCTGTCACCTTAAGTCTGATTTAGTTGAAACGTTGCAGTAATATTACTCTCATGATAACGGAGTACAGTGCACAAGAATCGCAATTCTACCTAGCTTAATTTTATAGTTATTTCTCTTTTATGTTTTTCTTACTAGACATCCAGTAGTGTATTTTGTGACTATTTGCCACCTTGCTACATATGACATGTTTTCAATATGAGTCCCAAATCCCCCTTTTTTCAGGATACCAAAAAGTCTGTAAACGTAAACACACAGTACCCGGGTTTGCACGTTGGTTCACGTGCAAAACGGGATACCAGTTTAAACGTTTGAGAATGTGGTTATCCTGAACATGCGACTGGTCATCCGAGCCCTTCTGAAATTTCTTTATTCAAGACGATGGCCATTTAGCGTAATCTCGCTAAAGATTTCGCGCAAACCATGTCGATAAATTCATTTAGGGGCAAAAAAATAGCAAGTGAATATTCACTAGAAATCGGATAAATCACTTGTCACCACACGTACCGTATTTGTCCTAATAAACGCTCATGGAAGCTATACATAACATGGTCAGGAAGCTTTATTTAATTTGCATTTTCTGATTTCATTTAAAAAAAATCATTAAAATTGATGTCTTTTAGGCCCTTTTTCTTTATTTTGAGGTAAAAGTCCCCTAAACAGTTTACAGGGAAATTCATCTCCAATTAGAGAAGAAGTCGCAAAAAGTTACTAGAAATAAGGCATTTGAAGTTGGCTTTCTTAGTAAAAAAATGCAACGGTGCTACTTTTAGGGAGGGCGCTATCATTAGAGGAAATAAGGTATTTGGTAAATCTTTACTCATAAGCATAGCTCTTTATTACCAAACAAAATATGCCGGCTTACAGCACCGTAGGTCGTGTTCAGCTTTCGAATGATAAATTCATCGGTTTTGGTTTTGTACATTCGTATAAACAAATGCATTGCGTAATTAATTGTCCAATTAAAGTTCTTCTGGAAAATGAGATGACGATTTACCCAATTAGGCCGACAAAATTTATCGTCCTCTATTCTAATAAGGTTCGGATTTTTCTGAGCTATTTGATATGGGACTTGTAAAGAGTTATAAGTCCAAGCACCCTTTCTGTACTTTTTATACGCGTCGTGCCAGAGGTCAAGAAACTTGGCGCCTTTTCTAGCCATGATGAATTGATTGCCAAGAGTGTTTGGGTCCTCGTGGCTCATCGTAAAGTTGTAGTTCCGTAGCTCGTCGACGCTGCGCAGGATGACTGTGTCGGAATCGATGTACAGACCGCCGTAATCTGAAATAGATAATAGGCAAAAACTTTTAAATACGTTTAAAAACGCTTATCTGAGAACGTACGGGTCCATGTACGTGACATTCGTTTGTTTTAACGCAAGTTAGATTTATGAAAGATTTTTGATCTGAGACGGAAAAAGAACGATTGTTCAATTGCTTTGATGCAAAAATAAGACGAAATAAATGTATGAAAATTTCATGACAAGTTCTCCAGTGGCTGATACTAACACAATTCCTCGGGCCAGAGACCTGGGGATTTTAGTGAGGACTGGTAGATGTTACCATACTGCAGGTCTTTAAGGCCTGTATTAGTGGTAGTAATAAGTACAGTCAATCTTGCTCGAGCGACCACGTCTATTAAACGACCGTTTTTATTAAGCGACCGTTTTCAAAATCCCCTTCTTTAAATGAAAGTATCTTAAGAAGTAGACATTATTGGTCTAAAAATCATAGTAAATAAATCATATGTTGTTAAAACTCAGTAGAATCGTCATTAAGACGATTCTATTGAGTTTTTACATCAAAGGATTATTGAGATATTCGCACCGAGTACAGATATATATACAATTGAAATTATGTTTCTTATTTATAAACAAACGTGTACTAAAAGACCATTCTCTTTAACGACCGCTTTTTGATAGTCCCGTAGGTGGTCGCTTAATACAAGGTTTACTGTATTTTTAATTTGTCCAAATTTAAAAACGATTGTCTTTCTAATACTAAAATTTGTATTACCTAATGGGGAACATTGTAGAAAAAGAATTCATAGATTATCAAAGGCAATTTCTTCTTTTCCCTTAATGTTTTCCAATCATATTATCCGCAAAAATGCTGAAAAACAAGCATGGTTTTCATACAGGATCTGTTGTTATCGGCAAGGAATTTCTGTACTTTTCCTAATTAATGGCCAACAGGTCCTTCAGGCTAGTGGCAAAAAGAAGTTAGTGTCAACCCCTGGTTCTCTAAAGCGAGTCATTTTCACGGGCTTGCAAGGAAATGCCATAACGTACATGTATTTTTAATGATGCATCGCTTAGATGACATCAAATAATCTGATATGATCGAACGCGGGGTATGTCTTTTGGTAAATTCACTAGTTTTGTCATGAGACAACCAAATGAAAATCTACTTATTATGCTTGCTAATCTGCCAAAAAGTTTAAAAGAAAGCATCGTATCTGTATATAGTGACATCCGATTGATTAGGCCCTACCTCTTAAAAAGACCTGTCGACTCAATGGAAATTTCTATGATAAACGAGGGATGGTCTAGAAATTAACATGTGAAGCGGGGTAAGTTTACCATTTCAAAATTATTTCACGAACGCTTTCAATGCAAGAAGAGGAGGGGGAGTCATTAATTAGGGTACTTACGATGTAAAGCCTCTATCCCCATAACATCTGCCCCGTGTTCATTGAAGGATAGTTTTTGTCCGTATATACTTGTAACCAGAGGTCTTCGGAGGTGTAATAATTTGTAATATTTTGACGTAAAGTAGTCCCAATATTTGCCGTATGGTAGATGCTCGCCATGAAATATTATTAAGCATGGCTTCATATAACGAACTGCGCTCATAAAGCTGAGAAAATGATGGTATTTCACTTCCACTTTACCGTACCATATATAATGAAGCACGTTCGGAACGGGTTTACTGTCATTACAGTATTTATGGATAATGTCCGAGACACACAGATCTCCGAATGGAAAGGAAGTGACGTGTATCGATGGCGACATTTTGTAAGAGATGCATGTTCCGTTCACGCCACAGGTAAATTTGAGATTTGTTCGATTCTTTTCAGTGTTACTTATGTTAAAGACAGGACATATCACAGATTTATTAAAGTTCCAGGTGTTCAAATTAGTGTTTGAGAGAGGCACTAACAACGCGGGATTAAGGACCATTGATGAAAACAATTTGATGTCATTTTGGTGTGTCATATTCTGGCAGCCATGTCCGTGTGCTAGTTGGCTATAGGATAGTCCTTTTTCAAGGATCACAATGTAACCTGAAAGAAATGAAAACCATTGCGTTGAATTTAAATCGTTTCTTAAACAAATTTCCGACCGTGATAAACATCAACTTTACCAGTCGAGTATCTTCCATGCGTTCAGGATCACAAAACGATGTAAACAGTTTGCCAATTATACTCAGTTTTGCACGCAAAGTGCACGTGCAAAGCGGGGTATAATTGGAAAACTGTTTACACCGTTTTGTAATCCTGCACGCAGGACTTAAAATTGGCTTACCGTCACCTTTTGTAATGACGGTAGTACGTCACAAATTTCCGATAAAGGAGAATACATGAATTAAATTAAAATACATAATTAAAATAAAGACAAAGAGCCCAAAATCCTGTTAGCGAAATAAAGTTAAAACCAAAAATAAGAAATTCATTTTCGTTGTTGTTGTTTTCCAGTTTCGGCATTCAGCCAGTGCATACTTTCTTTATACTTCTCATATATTTCCCCCAAAAACAAAGTTATCCAAATAATTCTTGTAGTAGTCCGGCAGAAAATAAGCTGGACCTAGTAGTGTGGTATAAAGTTTTTTTCTTGATTTATTCTGGTAGCTAAGACATTGCACATCAAGAATCTGAATGATGACATCTTGTCATCATTGAGCATTTTGAGAAAATGGAGATGGCAGCCAGGGTTATTGTGAAATATTCAAACTAATCATTAACTTGCTAAAAATATTTCTCTGAACCTACCTTTTTACTTATTCTGGTCACCAAGATGCTTATTATAACTCAGAAAATAAATTAATGTGTGAATTGAATTTTGAATTTGGACTTGTAATCAAGATGGCAGCCAAATGGAATTCTGTATTAGTAAACAGTGTAAAGAGCCATGTTATGACAGACTTCAACCTCTAAATGATTTCAACCATTTTGTTCAGAGGCTGAAACCATTTTCTTTTTGAAAATGGGTAAAGAATTCTAGTCATCTGATTTGATCGGAAATTGAACTTGGCAGCCAGGAATGCATACATGCAAATTTGTGCTAGAAATAAATTGTCAATCTGGAAGATTTCTAGGTCCAGTTTAGCTGATTCCTAGATTGGTTCTTCTAGCCAAGGCATTCATAAATAATAACACTGATGACACCTTGTAATCATTAATTTTTTTTAATGGAGATGGCAGCCAGGACTTTCATACAAAATACAAGCCCAGCATATTAAGCATGCTGTCTACATATTCTTTAACATATCACTTCGTATTTTATGAGCTTATAAGAACTAGAAAAACAAAACATGCTTAAATTTAGAATTGTAACCAAAATGGTAGCCAAGTGGGAATCTGAAAGTCATGTTGAAACCATCAACAAACTTTTAATAACTTTAGACATTTAGTCCGCAAGTCATCGGATCAATTTTGAAAATAGGCTCATAAAACCAACCTCTAATATAATTTCTTTCTGAAATTTGAAGTTAGTCAGGAAAAAATTAATGTGGATTTCCACCTAAAAGCAAATAAACCGTCCACTTGCCATTTTTGCTATTAACATGCCCTGCCAAAATAGGTGAAAAAACAACTGCCTTAAACAAAACTCAAATCGATTATGATAATTAGGTTAGTTTTTAGCAAGTTGAGCTCTTTATAAAAGGCTATAGCTCTAAATGAATTTTAATGGTTGAACTAAATCTGAGATCATGCTTACTTGAAACTTGGGTGGATGACAGCCTTTATCGTGTATATATCTTGTTTTTAATTGGTTAACAATAAATTTTCATTTGTGCATAACATTGTGTAAATATTTGTATTATCTCTGTTAATCCGATATTTTGAGGCCCATATGGAAGATTGGGAAACCAAATATGCAGCCTCTCTAAATTAAGTCGTCATTATTATCATCATTATTATTATTATTATTATTATTATTATATGTCGTAAAACCCAGGGTAAAAGTCAGAAAAGTGAACAAAAATGTATTTCTCTAAATGAAACATTTTGTTTTTAAATGCCTTTTGCCTTTTAATATTCAACATAGCAGCACAAATGAAAGGAATAAAAGGTTTAAAAAAAATTGTATCAGCTTATATCAAGCCTTTTGTATTGTATTTAATCAAGAGTTTTTATTGGAATCTTGTTATCATGTTGATTACAGCGCATGCTATTTTAAGTATAATGACTCATCTGAACAAAGGAAAAATTTCAAAATTTTAATGTTAACTTAGGACCTAGATCATTGCACAGTGTGGGACTCTCAACCATAGGCACCATGGTTCGATCTCCGGCCAAGGCATATTGTATGAACGTGTGTCCATCAGTGCTCTAAGCAATGCAGTGTTGCTGAAATACTAATAAAAGTGGATGTAAACCCGAGTAAAAAAACTCAACTGATTTTGCAGCTTTCCCTTACATAACATTTCTTTGGTCATCAAGCTTTCTGCCAAGCTTAGACAAAAATTAAATTTTAATTCACAATGAACAAATTTTAATAATTATTGAAAACGTGGAATCACAGCCAAAAAGGCAATTGATTGAAATGATCATTTGACCTTCCTATGTAAGAATCAAGTTGTAAACATTCGATATTTTGGGTTCTACTTGTCGTTCTGAGCGGTCTAAAGATGTCGCAAAAGAATTTAAAAATTGACTGAAAAAACACTGTCTACGCTTCTTATTATCTTTTATCTTATCACAGTAGCCCATGTATCTTATTACGGATTTCAGTATTCATTTCAATCATGGAGTGCTTATTTCAAGATTGCAACATTCTCAATGTGAGATGGCAACCAGTTTTAAATACTAAATTAGCTTGTATCCAAATACATGTAAAATAATAAGATCAGAGGGGGCATCATACACTCCTCGAAGCGATATTGCGAAATATGGTATGGAATTATCCATTTGACGCAGATCCAAGACGTTAATATGCATTATCTCTAGTCTGACTGGTATTTTAGGGTGAATTTCAAGATGGCAGATAAAATAACTTATTTGTAAGAAACGCTTTTGTGGGTGTCCTTCCACATTTGTATCAATATTTTATGACTCAAACATCTGTTTTATGAGTTCTTTACTCAATCCTTATAAATCATGGTCAATTAGAAAATCATTCCGTACTAATTTCGAGATGACAGCCAGTTTTAAAAAATGTCTATTTTCTTTTTAGTCTGTGGACTAGAAAGAGTCACCTTATAGTCACAAATGAATGTCAAAGAGTGATATTTATTTGTTCATTGGAACTCTCTGAGCCTAAATCAGGACGATATGTAATTTTGGGCATGACTTGATATCAAATTACAAGATCTAAGGGCAAAACAAGTGGAATTCTATAGAGAACCATCAGCATAAAGATAGGGTTAAAGATGCTGTCATCCACATTCCTGGCTGCCATCTCAAAGTTAGAAAAACGACTCATTTGTAGTGAGAGATACAATCCGCCTGATAAAAGGAGGATGGAAAGAGAATAAAATTTGATTTAAAATGAAAAAGAATTTAGCAAAACTTTGTTAACTCCTATTCAGCAATGTTGCCAAATAATCAACCGTTCTGTTTGGCAGCCATCTAAGCTTATAAACACAATTCTGATTATCAATTTGAATACTAGTATTTGCTTTATCAGAAAACATCGAGTTAGCTGATTAAAAGTAATATTAAATAAAAGTATAAAGGTCATTTAACATTTGTAGTTAATCAAAATGGTATTATTCTCATTTTTGCATTCCTGGCTGCCATCTAGTTAGGAAGTCAATTTACAAGCGGTGATGGGGCTATCTATCTGATTTTAAGTAGACGGGATTGCAGCTATCATTTAGAGACATAACAGTAATTAAACAAATTCAAAAGTTTGGTTTGTCAAATAGAATCTTTTGTTCTCTAAATGCTGTGTAATATTACTGTTTGGGTGCCATGTTGTCTAAAATAGTTATTGTTTCTTTCGTTTTATGGGTTGATTTCCTCATTATACTTAAAAGTATGATCTTTACGACAAAACTAAGGTAAAAAATGTATTAAAGCCTATCATCAAGACAAGTAAAGTGATAGCATGTACTTGTTCAAGGGGTCCTGGCTGTCATCTCAATTTTCTCAAAATGCTCAATGATGACAAGGTGTCATCACGCAGATTCTTGATGAGTAAGACTTGGGCTACAAGAATCAGCCAAGAAAAAAACTTTATACCACACTTCTAGGTTCAAGAAAAATATGCCATTTTTCTGCCGGACTATAGTAACTGTGTCAAAATACACTCCTCAAAACTCCTAAGCGGCCACTTGCCTTTTTGGTCATATGTTATAAACGCCGCATGGTTTCAACTCGTTTTCGCTTGAATAATGTAGCCAAATCATTTATTAAGTCAACAAGAGAAAACTCAGTGAAATAATGCAACAAGAAATGTTTTAAAATTAAACGAAAGTAGGAGTACCCTCGATTTCAAAGTTAACATTGGTAGGTGGGGTATTTTTGACATTTCTTGTTAGGATAAGGATTGTGTAGAACGTTTTGGCATTTCATATTAATTTTAGAAGTCCACAGGCGTTGTACCTCTGATATTAGTACAAAAGGTTGATAGGCGTTGCGTTTTTTAAGTATCGAAAAAATTCAAATTTCTCTTAAAAGTGTCAATTTTGTGACTTTTGAAATTGAGGGTACATGCATTTAATTCCCTCTGTAGGACTTACTGATGCATAATTTTACAAAACAATTGGATAGGATGATGACTGAATGGCCACTCTTTCGAAAGACAAAGTTCATATTTCAAGATAAAAGCGGAAAATGTGTGAAAAATGGAGAAAGGTAATGTGGCCGCTTAGAACTTTTGAGTAGTGTACATAAATCAATCAGTTCTTGTGACAGACTTAATTATTTTTAAAAGAACCAAATCTCACTAAATTATACCCAGGTTTGACATGCAAGAAAAAAATCCAGAGGAATTAAAAAAAAATGATGGAATGAAGAAAATATAACTTTTATCTCAGTTTTGACTTTGCCTTGGTGTCTGTCTATTCATTGAATGGAAACTTGCAGACATGAATGTCGAGCCATCAAATTTGCCATGTGGTTAAATAGCATCCTAATTGCACGACGAAAAGTTGATCTTTTGAGATAACGCATGTGCATATTGACGTGCAAGTCTTGCTTATCTGTTTGCTTTCCTTTCACGAAGCCCAAATTAATCACAACGGACCAGCTGATACAACTAATATTAGATGATTTGTCGCTGTTGTTATGGTTGATTACAATGGAAGAAGCAAATTATGCTTAACCCTTTGTTTTGCCGAATAAAATTTTTGCAATAATCCTCATTCAAATCAAAGTGCTAAAAACACCGAATAAAAACTAATTGTGTGTCAGTATTTATTTTTGAAAATAGAATTAAGCACTGATTAAAATGGAAAATCAGGTGGGGTAGTTTTAGAGGAAACGGCGCATTCATACAGGCCGATCTTAGCCAAAGCAGGAACCATGCGAGTTAAGCATGACAATGATTTATTGATAAAGGCAGCTCTAACTGAGGAATATATAATTGAAAATAAAAAGAAAATATGATTTGTACCCGACAAGGAAAAAAACCCTAAAAGGGATTAATAGGGTTTAGAGATAAACTATTAATATTCCTTATTAAGTGCAGGCTATTTTCGTGTAGATTTTTTATTTCAGAAAAATGCAAAAAGTGTAAACTTTGCAAATTAGTATAAAAATCTTTCTAGAAATGTTGTGACATTTCGTTTTTTCAATAAAGAGTTACAGTAAAGGCCTCATGGAATAATTTTTGAAATAATAAATTATGTAACAAATTTAATCGAAAGGTTGACAAATTAAATGCATTTGTACATTTCTTTTAAAGACAGATCGTGAAATTAATATTCATTCATTTAAATAACCACCTGAAAGTATTCATTGACAGAATTATTCTAGGCATATTATGTTTTAAGTTACCTTATCTTCCACAAAAAGAAAGTTAAGACATCAATTATTTACCCAAAACTTCAGTCGAAATAAACTGTAGAGTTCTCCCTTAAGTTTAGACTTCAGTCGAAATAAACTGTAGCGTTCTCCCTTAAGCATAGAATTCAGTCAAAATATACTTAGCGTTCCCCCTTAAGTATAGACTTCAGACTTAGATGGTGCGCAATGAATTTCATGTATGCAGCCCCCCCCCCCCCTCCCATCCTACTTGTAACCCCGGCTTTCGTTAATTGACTTTTGATATATGTATATCAATCAGTTTAAAAACGCATTTATCATAACTTGATATTCGATGTACTTCGCGAAGCGACAATAAATTTGATAGATTTTTTCCCTCGAACTTGAAGAAAACACTTCTGAGATTTATAGCATCGATAGTTATTTTTTATTAGGATTTGGTTGATACCACTTTCAACATTATTGCAGTTATATCGTGGCGGCTGGTGTAACTACCCATGGTTTCCAGTCATTTTTCACACAAGTGCAATCACGACATCTCATCCGGGCCACCAGCTGCTTATCCCAATTAGGCGTACTACTTATCATACACCGATTGTTGGAAACGAAACGAATCATGTCAAATTGACTTAGGTCAATTGTCGAATGACAGTAAGCCGAACCTTGGTTCGAACCCACGACTTCAGGATCGAGAACCAAATGCGTTACCGCTGGGCTAGCCGAGCTCGGCAGCAACAGATAAGACATGAAATAAACACGTATGTCCCCCTTTTTTCACGAAAGGTTTTTATCTATGAAAACATACAATAACATTGGAAAAGTTGTCCATTGCACGTTACGGGTCGCATTTAAAAACGTGTTATATGAAGGCACGTGACTAACTAGGCCTGGCCACAAAAGCTTTCTCTCAAATTGCTGTGACCAGGTATGCTTAAACCGTATAGCACTTTAAATCTGCGGGATACACATTCTGCTTCTTTTAAAATTAAGGGAGGCTTAAATTTCTGTGTTTATTTCTGCTTCTTTTTATAGGAAACCATTCTGGGTAGGACACAATTTTTAGCCACATGCTTCAGTAATATACTACTTGTATTGATGTTTGACCAGTCAGAGGTTAATCGTTATAATAGAATTAATAAGTGTGAAAGAAAAAGGCTTTCTCACTATTAATTGATTTGACTTAATCATACAACGAATAGAAAAATCAACTGCGAAAATACCTGCATAAGCGGACAGCGTAATTTCAAGAAAGAAATAATCTTAATAGAAATTCAAAAAGATAATACATTTCAGGTCTTTGATTTCTGAGGCGGCGTCCTTGAACTCAGATATCAGTTGGACCTCCAGGATTTATATAAAGGGGGTTCGAATGTACATAAAGGGGGTTCGTTTTCCTAGTCTTACATAATTAAAGCCCTTATCCTTCCGCTGAACTTAAATATTCTTAAACATTTTTTTAAACATATTTTCAAATCTTCTCCGTTTTTTACCATAACAATCAAATAAAAGGCAGATAGTATAGGCTAAGATCAGACTGCACAACTGTGCAGACTGATCTTAGTCTATACTATCTTCCAAAGCTTTGATTCCAACAAGAATATTTCGGGAACTACAGTTGAATAGTTAATTCTATTATACATGACAATTGATTAATTGAGTTTCAGTGGGGGGAGGGGCTATCGAATCCCTAGAACCCCCTCTAGATCTGCCACTGGATAAATAGCAAAAATAAATTCCCCACAAGAAAGAATTGCTGAACAGTAAAAGGTAAGATCTTACAGCATATCACGATTCAGAATACAACATTTTTTGACAAATTTATTATTCAATTTTTTTATTGCCCTGTTATAAAATATCAATAAAAAGAAGAACAAATGTTTGCTTTTAATCATAAATCTACGCTAGTTATTTGTAACCTGATCACCGTAATGTTTCATTTACATGTATACATAAAGTCGGCATGTGTATTTTTATTCATCTTTGAGTCCCAAACATGTTAACCCTAGACTCCACTTGTAAAGTTTTAGTAGCCAGGTATTGGTTGACTACCTTTGATATAGAAGCTTTCATACTTATCTGGTTACCAAGCAGCCAAGCAAAAAATAAAAAAACAAACAAAAAAAAACATCGGGTGAACTGCAATTTTAGCCCGATTTTTGTACTTTTGAATTTCCCAGAGTCGCGGCGCGCCATTGTTCACCAATCGTGAAGAGGTACAGTTAACGACATCGTAAAATTGATAAGGTAAATAATTTGGAATAAGGTCCAAATGAAATGGAATGAGTGGGGGGGAGGAGGTTTTGAATGGAATTTTTATTTAGCTCATACATACTGTTACTTTTTTAAATTAACGAGGAATGTCGCAAATGTAAATTTCTAAGGTCAATGTCACTTCAAAATCTCTTATATCTAAAACGCATGGTCCGAACATACTTCACTGTTGTTTCGCTAATAACAATTCAAATAGAGAATCTACAAATGTTATTTTTTTGTAAGCAAGTGCCGCCAAACGCATGTTAGCTTCTGTTGGTACTAAGGACAAAGTCAAATATGCGAACATTTGCAAGATTACTGGGATACACCTTGGTTTAAAGTAGAAAAGGAGATAAAGTATTGTAAAAAAATAATGAAAAAAAAGAAAGAAAGAAAGAAAGGAAGAAATAAAAAAAACGATGGCGGGCTACTAGCTCGGGACCCTCCAATACCGGGCCAACCTCCTTATTGATTACTATTATTATTGCTGTTATTTATAATTATTATTATTATTATTATTATTATTATTATTATTATTATCTTTATTATTATTGTTATCATCATCATCATCATTAATATTATTATTATTATTATTATTATTATTATTATTATTATTATTATTATTATTATTATTTTCATTATATCTTTTAATAATATTAATAATATTATTATTGTTAATAATAATATTAATAATATTATTGTTATCATTATTATTATTATTATTATTATTATTATTATTATTATTGTATTTAAAAATATTTTTATCATTATTCTTAATTATAATTACTACTAATCATTATTCACATTTAAAATTTGATTGGTGTACATTTGAGAACGGGCGGACGGTCATACAATTCGAATGGCTCCACAATAATACATAATTAAATTAAAGCGTACTATGATTAAAAGAACCCTACCTTCGTATCTGGCATATATAATAAACACCAAACACAGCCCGGTTATCCATATTAAGCTCAGAACTAATCTCTTGGCGGCCATCGTTATAATGACATTTATCGTTCTACCTGCAGTGTTAACTAACAATTATATCAAGGTATAGATCCACAAGTTTAAGTGAGGGACCAAAGGTCAATTTTGTCTATACCTGTGTAGACAAAATTGAAATTTAATCACTCACTCTAAATTGTCGAACTACAGTGGACCCGTAATTGTTTC
The DNA here is from genome assembly GCA_948146395.1 of Fragum whitleyi. Classification (NCBI taxonomy): domain Eukaryota; kingdom Metazoa; phylum Mollusca; class Bivalvia; order Cardiida; family Cardiidae; genus Fragum; species Fragum whitleyi. The sequence continues at coordinate 41,655,779 of OX411552.1, forward strand.
GCAACGTTTCGGAAGTATTGAATTTTAACAGCGTTAACCGATGTTTCTGAATGATATCATTAGGATAAATCGGTCAATATTGAAAAAGATCATTAGTTCTGAGATGTTGCGGAACTATTACGGGTCCATTAAAGCTGCATTTTTTATAGTGAACGTGGACCCGTAAATGTTCTCCAGCGTTAGGAAAGCATTGAACTTTAACAGTGTTAACCGAATGTTTCCTAATGAAATCATTAGGAAACCTCGGCAAACATTGTGAAAGTTCACGAGTTCTGACACGTTGCGAAACTATTACTGGTCCACTACCTTAAAGCTGCATTTTTTTAAATTGAGCGATTTACGATCAATTTTAACTCTCCTATACAGTGTTGTCTCTATGGTGTAAAGACACATTTGTTCTTGGACCATTCGCTCCAACGTGTGCAAATAATCGTGCGTTTAATTATCATTAACTTTTAATTACTTCGTGATGCATATTCAATTTTTAAGCGGTATCGAGGACGAAATATCAAGATTCAAAAAGTAAAATTAAAAAAAAAAAAAAAAAAAAAGAAAAATAAAATCTTCTAACAAATATTTTATCGCGGACACAGAAAAAAAAGGTCTTTGTTTTCAAAAAATATTAAAGCTTAGTTAAGAACATTGTAAAATCGTTAAGGTGTAATTGTTAATGATTTTTGACATGATAAAATTAACAATGAAATTGAATGGGCGGAATGAACAAGCTTGAATAAAATTAAAATCAAGAAATCAAAAATCCTTAATTTCGTTCAAGTTGAACGAAAGAAAATCTCCATACAGTGTTCTATACATACATTTTTTTTCGATTCTTTCAAATGATATTAACGATAAGTGTATACCCAATTTTTGAATGAAATAGAGGGAGAAAAATATGAATTTTAAAAGAAACTACACATCAAGAATTTTCATAACATTAGATTACGGACTAAGGACTAAGGAAAAAGAGTTATGTCTGTTTTGTTTATTTTTGTCGAACATTTTTCAAGCTTTAATCATCAATATTTTTGTTAATTAAAGAAACTGAATTTTAAACCTAGCTTTTGTCATGTCATGAACTTTATTAAAAACCGATTTCAATTGTGCATACAAAGGTAAAAATGTTGTCTGCATTTCTTTTTTAAGCTCCACTGGCCAAAGGTCAGCGAGCTATTGTCATGGCGGTGTGTCCGTCGTGCGTCCGTGCATCCGCCGTTTCGTTCGTACCCTTTCCTTTAAATATCTTCTCCCGGTAAACCGATGGGCGGATTTTGAGGAAACTTAGCAGAAATGTTCCTTTGGATGACCCTCGTTTAAAGTTGTTTCAAGAAATTTTGACTGTCCCCCAAATTTGGGCGGGGCAGGGCGGGGCTAATTTTCTCTAAAGAATCATTAAAAATCTCCTCCTTAAATATTGGCCCGAATTCAATGAAACTTGGCCTTAATGATCCTTGGATGACCTTCTTCTAAAGTTGCTAAAGAAATTGGATTGACCCCAACAAAAATGGGTGTGGTAGGACGGTGCTTATTTTCACGATTAAATCTTTATAAAACTTCGTTTCCTAAACTCATTGTATGATTTCAATGGAACATTGCATGAATGATCTTTGGGTTACGTGACCCGCTTTTAAAGTTGTTCAAGAAAATAAGATTAACCCCCAAATAGCAGGGCGGGGCTTATTTTCTGTTTAAAATCATCGAAAATCTTTTTCCTCCATAACAATTTATCCGATTTCAATTAAACTTGGCCCTAATGATCCTTTGGCGACCCTTTTTTAAAGTTGATAAAGAAATTTGGATTGACCCCACAAATGGGCGTGGCAGGTGGGGGATTATTTTCACTATAAAATCCTTAAAAATCTCCTTCTCCTATACTATTGTTGCGATTTCAATGATATTTGGCAAGAATGATCCTTGAGTGACCTTCTTCTTAAGTTACTCAAGAAATTTAGATTGATCCCAAAATATGGACATGACAGGATCGGACTTGTTCGAACTAGAAAATCTTCTCCTCCTAAATCATTGCCCCGATTTCAATGAAACTTGACATGAATGTCCCTTGTGTGACCCTCTTCTAAAATTGTTGAAGAAATTTGGATTGACCCCCAAATATGGGCGTGGCAGGACGGGGCTTATTTCACTATAAAATGTTCAAACATATTCTTCTCTCAAACCATTATACATGTAAATGGCACATAGCATGAGTGTTTCTTATATGACCCTTTTCTCATGTTGTTCTAGAAATTTTGATTGTTCCCCTAAATAAGGGCCTGACATGTTAGGACTTATTTTGACTTTTAAAAATGTTCTCCTACTAAAGCTTAGGACTAATTACAACCAAAATTTACAGGAAAATGTTTCAGCGTAAATCATCTGGCAGAATTTTTATTTACCCATATACGAGGGATGATCCAGAAGTTCGTATAATTGGTCCATAACTTTGGCATTTCTAGCTTGTTCAGTGTAATATTCTTAGTGTGTGAAGTTCAGTATCTACTTAGAGCACAAGTGTTACTATTTTTGTAAAATTATTTTAAGCGGCCTTAAATTTCGTTACCATAGAAACATATGTATGCTTAGGCGGGGGAGCGTAAAAAATAATGGAAATCTGTAACACAAATCAATTTTTCTGAAAGTGTTCGTAAATTTTATTTGAAACTGCTCGCCAGAAGTAGATAAGATGTGAATGGGGAATCAAATGTCATAATTTCAACATTTTTGGAGGAGTTTTTACGGACACAGATTATTTCTAAGAAGACTAAATTTGCGATTCGTATAGGTGTTGCTTGTTTGTGCATATGTTCACAAAAATAGTTGTCATGTTCCCATGCTATATATAGTATTGATTTATTGTTAAATATCAATCAAGACATATTCACCATATAAAAAAGAACTTTATCTATTTAGAATCATTACTGATATATATTTTGAAAAACGGCTTCCATATAAGGTTTAGCCTACACGCTCTATCCATCTTTTGGCCTCTTCACAAATTTCCTTGTAAACTAGCTTCCATATCTGACTGAGTTTCTCATTGTTAGATATTTGAAAGCCAGTGGAGCGATACATGCCATCTTGGGCCTCTTGATTATTTTACTCATACATTCAAGAATACGGTTTTGAGCGTGCATCTATTCTCTTTTTTTGTTCGCAAAGTCGATGCACAAATATATGAAACGACAGGATCTTTTTTATTTATTTATTTTTTTTAATTTGTTTATTTATAAATTATTTATTTATCTAATTATCTATAAGTTATTTATTTATTTATTTTATTTATTTATTTATTTATTTATTAATTTATTAATTTATTTATTTATTTATTTATTTATTTATTTATTTATTTATTTATTTATTTATTTTATTTATTTATTTATTTATTTATTTATTTGAATATGGTTTTTAAAAGCGACGAAGCTTTACTTTTCTTAGTTCACATATGTATGTACACACCAGCTCTGCATTTAGGATGACAAAACTGTGCAAAATGTTAAAAATCATACCCCGCTTTGCACACGCAAGTGCAATGTGGGGTATAATTTGCAAACAGATTGTACCGTTTTGTCATTTTGAACACATGGCTGATTACACTATATCAAAAAAACGCTCATTTAAACAACGTTAAGAAGTAGTTTGTTTCATACCTCCATAAATCAGAATTCGACAACAAAAACAACAAGAACAATGCAGATCACTGTCAAATAAAATCGAATGACCGATCAAAACACATATTCATATATAGGGTGACTGTTGACCTCCGCCATTTTCAACATTTTCGTCAATGGGCGAATTGATCATCGTAACTACAGAGCTACACATCTATTTCAATTCAGTGTGAAACATGGTCAACTCGGTCTAAGGTAGTTGACCCATAATAGTTCCACAACGTTTCGGAAGTAATGAACTTTTACAGTGTTAACCGAGGTTTCCAAATGATTCTCATTAGGAAACCTCGGTCAACATTGTGAAGGTTCATTAATTCAGAAATATTGCGGAACGAACTATTACGGGTCCACTTCCTTTAAGTGAGTTGAATTTCAATCGTGGGCAATTCGCTCAACGACAGGCGACGAATTAAATGAATAAATCGTCTGTATTTGAAAGTCCTACTGAAAGACGTACAAAATGAGTGAGTAATCATAGTTCAATTTTGTCCTTACAGTAAAAAAAACCCAGAATTGATATTTGATCACCAACTCAAACTTGTTAATCCATAATGGTTTGGTGCATAACAACGTTTTATTATTTTTCTCTCCTATGAAGTTACTTTCATGAAAAAACTTATCCTTAGAGAACGGAGAATTAGATCTAAATTAATTTGAGATTAAAAGCGAAATACGGTATTTTTTTTTTTTTTTTTGTTTGTTTTTTTTTCGCTGTATTTTATGTTTGGTTGGCTCTCAGTGTGACGGTAGTATACATTTTTTATTAAAACCCGCAGCTTTCATCAAAACTCCCCCCCCCCCATAAATGGTCGGTCGTTTATGTATCACTATAATTTTTCTATATTTACCATGTCCTAACAGCTACTGTTTCTTTCGGCATAATTGAACAGTTTCCCTAAGAATGATATAGTTCATACTAAACCGCGTATAGAGTCCAGTGGCCAGGCAATTAATGAAATAAAGAAGTCTAAGCTAAAACAAGGGAGTCCATTTTTTTTTATACCGAGGAGAACTTCGTGGAAAAGAGAGAAAAGATTGTCACAAATTTGATGTTACGGAGCGTTATTGAACGACGTTGGGCGCTCTGACGATTTTTTGTTTTTTGAAGATCTACGAGTAGATCGCTCAAGCGAGCGACTTTTGTTTTGTGACCCGTCACGCGAAAAGGGACCATCTCGGAACTTTTATCAAATTTATATTCAAAAAGAGATTGGGATCAGCTTAGGTCAAAAAGAGGTCGTAATTTTAAAATTCTTTCACAGGAAGGTAGAATTCTCATTCTAAATTCATAAAAAGAGCAAAGAGCGAATTGTTTCACCCCTAGTCAGCCTACGCAGGCCGCGCAGTCTGACTAGGATCGACACTTTACAGGATGGTCCCTTTTCGCGTGACGAGAAACATTTATTTTAGTCGAGAAGAGTAACAAATAACACAAAGTTGTCAACTGTTTGTACGAATTTTCAAAGAATTATGTATTATCGATCTTTATCATGGGATGAGGAATCAACTGGAAAAAAAGCCAAGAGCATTGTCCATGGGTGCCTAAACTCGGATGTTGGGTGGTAGATATTCGATAAAAATCTAAGTTAAAAAATGGGCAAAATTTACGCAAAATGAATCTAGAATTATAACCAACGAAAGGTTGGTCTTTTGATAGTGAACACAAGTGCAAAGTTTCAAGTGAAGGTCATTTGCCTCCCACCAATTATCGCATGATAACAAAGTCGGGCGATCAGCTGGTAGTTAGGATAAATGAGTCTGTGCGTGACATTTTCAAAAATGGTCCCTGTGGGTAGTGCGTAAAGTGTCGACCCTTGTCAGACTGCGCAGATTGCGCAGGCTGACTTGGGTCGAAACTTTTCGAACTATCCTATATTTCTGAATCTAGAATGATTAATCTACCATCCTGTGAAATAATATTTAAAATTCGACCTCTGGTGGACCTGTATAAGCGTAAACGGTGAACGTAAATTTGGGAATCGAATGATGACATGCAATTTTTACAATTTCTAGAAATATTAGTCAAAAGGGAGGGAATACAGTTAGTACCATCGTGAAACTGACGCTCGACCCGACCAAAACAATTCTAAATCGCTTGATCAGCGCTCACATCATGCATTCTTCACAACACTTTAAAGTCGTTCAAAACAATCAACATTTCATTCAAATCGACAAAATCTTTCCAAGATTTTATTGGCTGATATTTGTGGGTTTAAACATCCGATTGGTCCCTGAAGAGACCCGGACAAAAATAGCGTTAGTTTTATTGATGGGATGTAATGAAATATCGCCATTTTCACCCATTTGGACGAAATTAGCGATATTAAATTTTATCTTATAACTATACAAATATCCGTATGATAACATCCCGTATGATATTTTTTATGATATCACATAGTTATTTTTAGAACATGATATAATGTGGTTATTTTTAGAAACTTGCATTTCAGATAGAAACACCGACGAAAACAAGACGAATATAGGTTATAAGATAAATATAATACATTCTTAGTGTATTGTATGAAAAAAATATCAAACTCGGTTGTGAGAATTAATAATTGTCTCGGCATAGCCTCGACAATGATCAATTCTCCCAACCTCGTTAGATATTTTTTTTCATATAATACACTAAGTATGTATTATATATACCTCAATTTAATATCATTCAAAAATCACTTTTGCGCTCATTTAATTTCATTCCATATCTTCAAAAAATAAATTCACCAAATCTAAGTCTATTTCAAGATGTTCTTAACCGTATTTATTTGAAATTAAGACAATTTTATATGTAATTTCCTTGTAATTTAAGGTAGCAATGGACACATGGCGTCATTTTTTTCCACCCAATGAATTTTTTTCTTGTTCATATATGTTGTAGATTGACATTGTCTAGTCATTATATCAAAATTTGAAGGTACCTTTCCATGCTCGTTTTCATGCTAGAGTTATCTGCCCTTGAGTGGTATTGGCCATTTTTCAGTAAAACGTTTATATTCGTTTTAGGTATAGTATAAAGTAAGTACTAGCTAATTCTATAAAACAAATATATTTTGATAGACCTTATACATGTACACAATGGCTGTTGCCAAGAAAATTTCTCTTTGATCAATTGCATTTGCACAATTTGCCTTCAAAAGTTAAAAATGCACTAATTTTTGTAATTTTAAAGGGCAAAAATGCCACAAAAATCTTTTTTTTGAAGAAATTACCCAATGAATTTTTCTTGTTTTCCGATATGTTTAAACCCCATATTTTTTCTTTATTTGGTTAAAAATTCGGCATACCTTTCCATGCAAATAAGAAAGTTTTTCGTTATTTTACAGTGACCTCTCCTAATTGAATGACGCTTTTGGCGCATTTTTATTGTTAAATTAAATGATCAAGTCATTCAGTTGACATTAAATGTTGAAAAGAAGCTAAGTTATGAAACTTTACCATCATTATTCTACGTTATTTCCATAAGCAGAACCTTACGAAAACCGGTCTTTTTAAAGAACGCGCAAAAAGAGCCGTAAAATAAACGAAAACCCACTTCCGGTTTAAAGAGTCGGGAAGCGGCTGTCCATTGCCACCTTAAATGTTACATTGTTTATTTATTCTTCGTCACCTTGTAAAAGTCTCACCCGTATTTCCACACCATTATGAAATACGAGTATGAGTCAATTACTCTACCTCATTTACAGTAACATATTATAGCGTTATTGAAAACGGCTCAGTCATATAAAAGGGTAATAATATAAAATGATACATTATTTAGATTGATTGATTGAATGGAGTTTAACGCCGCTTTCAACATTATTTCAGTTATATCGCGGCGGTCGGAGCACCTAACACTGGATTCCTGGTATTTCTCTCACCTGTACTACCATTACATCCTTTCCTAGCCTCCGACTGCTATCTCACATAGGTTTACGATTATCTACCCATTGGTGAGAGACAAACGTCGGAAAGGATTTTTGCCGCCACCGGGGATCGAACCCACGACTTCCAGATTGGAAGTCTTATGTCTAACCAACTGTGCTATGGTGGCGGCCCACATTATTTAGAATAAGTCTTTCTTTTTATTAAACACAAACTATTTGCAATCTAGATTACAATGGATACAATGGAGAGAGAAAAAAAAAACCTGCGTCAAGAATGCAAAATGTTTGGGAACGTTGAGAAATTGTACCCTGCTTTGCACGTGAAATCAGACAAAGCGGGATAACATTATTCAAAAGTTTCATGAACATTTTCATCTTGAACGCAAAAAGGTTTTTGAATTGATACCTGCTCACCTGCGGACGCCCAGTACCAAAGGTTGAACTATACTAGTTATGGAAGATTTCCATATATCTTAAGGCTGTGGTCCCATAAATTGAGGATATTTAATGAGTTGTCATTGACAGAGTCGGATCCAGGGGGAGAGTTGTCGAACGACCCCCGTCTGTATCCAAATTACTTTATTTCAGTGGACAAATTGAATGAAAATTAAAGAAATACAAGAAAATTGAAACGGGATTTTTGTAGGTAGTGTTTGAATCACAGGAACTTGTTACAAAAAATGCTACAAATAAGATATATGAAATGTACAGAGTTTGAGCAATTAGTCCCATAGTATCCCTATCTATATAGATAGGGATACTATGGGACCAATAACTCAAATTCTGTAGGCCGACATTGAACCCACTATTTAAAAACCCTGTATCCGCAGCTGATTGAATACCGACTTTATTAAACGAGTCATCTATAAACTGATAAAAACGAGGCTGCGCCGAGTTTTTATATGTTTGTAGATGACGAGTGTAATCAATTCGGTATTTAATGTCCAGAAATTTTATATTCTATTTATAAAATTGTCCCGATTTTTGTGATAAACGAGATATTTAACGGTTCGTTTTTCCGCGAAACATATAACGCCGCTTGCGAAATGACGCCATCAGATACATTGTGACGTCGTTTTCCTAACAAAAAAAATAACGTTGTTCTTCGTTCTTCGCTCATCTGCATAGTTATTCTACTAGTGTTAAAACACTCGTGTAAAATACACAAATATTCAATGGGGTTTTTATCGCTTTTACTTGTGCAGAAGCATGAATAATCAGATGCGCACTCAATATTCTATTAAGGTATGAACATATCCCAACAGCTGATTATAACATTTGAGTTTGATGGACGGAATTTTAACTGAACTAATTTGCCTGTTCAGGATGACAGAACCGTGTAAACTGTTCGCAAATCATACCCGCTTTGCACGTAAGTGAACGTGCAAAGTGGGGTTTGATTTGCAAACAGTTTGCACCATTTCTTCATCCTCAACGCAGGACCATTTGTTCATGAACAAATCTCTTTGTTACCGAACAAAATATGTCGGCTTACAGCACCGTAAGTCGTATTCAGTTTTCGAATAATAAATTCATCAGTCTTGGTTTTGTACGTCCGTATATACAAATGCATAGCGTAATTAATGGTCCAATTAAAATTCTTCTGAAAAAGATAAGGAAGATTATTATAATTCGGCCGACAGAATTTATCCTCCTCGATTCTTATAAGACTCGGATTTGTCTGAGCTATTTGGTAAGGCACGTATAAGGAATTATAATCCCAAGCACCGGCTTTATAGTTTTTATACGCGTCATGCCAGAGTTGAAGAAATTTGGCTCCTTTTCTAGCCATTATAAATTGATTTCCAAGAGCGGTGGGATATTCGTGGCTCATCGTGAAATTGTAGTTTCTTAGCTCGTCGACGCTGCGCAGGATGACTGAGTCGGAGTCGATGTAAAGACCGCCATATTCTGAAAATATATATGAGATCTGAAATGGGAATATATCAACTAGGATCTCCAAAAAATAAATAATTGTTACCCGTCTGACAAAAAAGAAACCATCAGAGCAGCGCGTGAAGTTTCGATCCTAGTCAGACTGCGCAGATTGCACAGGATGATTTCCGTCAAACTTTCGCACTTTGATGATTTTCTGAATCTACAATGATCTCTATACTTCCTTTGAAAGCATTTTACGAAGCAATCGCTGGTTGAGCTCTGCTGGATATGATGTCTTTTTCAAATATTTAATTAATGTAATTCTCAGATGGCTCCTTTTCGCGTTTCGGGTCACATAATTGCAAAAGGTTTGGTTCAGGCTGTGGCCATATTTCGTCATATGATGGTTTATCGAGAAATAACGCTAGATTATCACTTGATAATCTCACCGCAAAAGCAGCGAAATTATGAAAAAAAAAATACCCTGCTTTTGTGCATTTCATCCTATCTGACGTCATCAATGCGGGGTTAAATAATTGACGTCACAATGAACGTTGCATTGCAATCACGTGCAAATGACGCGCTTTACGAAAATATGTCCTAGAGATTTCACATTCTGTCTTATTTGTGCAATAAAGAAATAGAATAATCGTTTGCTTTTCATGTAAGATCGATTAATATTTCATTTCGTGAACAACAGAAGCTATCGTGAAAATATAGCTTTTGTTGTTCACTCATTGAAATATAAATCGATCTTACTCGGAAACAAACGATTATCCGCTATTTCATTGATTACGAAATTAGCGATATATATATATATATAATACATACTTAGTGTTTTGTATGAGAAAAAATATCTAACGAGGTTGGGAGAATTGATCATTGTCGAGGCTATGCCGAGACAATTATCAATTCCCACAACCGAGTTAGATATTTTTTCATACAATACACTAAGTACGTATTATATTTATCTTATAACCTCTATTTGTCTTCTTTTCGTCGATGTTTCTAACAGAAATGCAAGTTTCTAAAAATAACCACATTATATCATGTTCTAAAAATAACTATGTGATATCATAAAAAATATCATATGGGATGTTATCATACGGATATTTGTATAGTTATAAGATAAAATATTTACTTCCTTTGACCTCATTCAAAACTCGCTATTCCGACTCATTCCATTTCATTCGGAAATCATTCCAAAACCATTCACCTTTTCACTTTTACGATGTTGTTGTCAACAATTGAAAACTGTAATCAACAATTTTCATTGGGATACTGTTACCTTCTCGATGAACTTACGTTGCAAAGCCTCTATCCTCATGATATCTGCACCGTGTTCTTTGAAAGACAGTTTACGTCCGTGTACTTTCGTCACAAGAGGCCTTTTAAGATGTAATAATTTGTAATATTTCGACGTGAAGTAGTCCCAATATTTTCCGTATGGCAGATGTTCTCCATGAAATATTATCAAGCACGGCTTCATAAATCGCACCGCACTCATAAAGCTAAGAAAATGGTGGTATTTCACTTCTACTTTACCGTACCATATATAATGTAGCACGTTTGGAACAGGTTTACTGTCATTACAGTACTTGTGGATAATGTCCGAGACACACAGATCTCCGAATGGAAAGGAAGTGACATTTATTGATGACGACACTTCCTGAGAAATACATGGATTTTCAATCAGACAAGTGATTTTAAGATTTATTCGTTTCTTATTAATATCTGATATGTTTAACACAGGGCAACGCACAGATGAATTGAAACTCCAAGTCGTCAGATCTGTTTTTGTAAATGGAGGATTCAGGACGGGATTCAGGGCCCTTGATGATAAAAACGAGACGTCTTCTTGATGTGACCTATTCTGGCAGTCACTTTTGGATGACTTTTGAATATACGACTGTGACCTTCTAGGGATCACTTCATATTCTGAAAAACAAAGAAACAAAAATGATTGAAGATACATCTTATTGGCTTTGATGGCATTCTTAACTCCTTGTTATGTTGACGACAAAGTCAATGGTCTTTGTGTGATTAAATGTAGTCTGATCACAGTCTACTCCGTATCATGACATAATACCCCACTAAAATAAATGTGCATTATTTTAACAACTGTTGCAGAAGATCGCCAACTCATAGTAAAAGTGTCCGAAAACATATTGTGACCGGAAATAGATAGATGTTAAAAATCGAACCTCTAGGTCTTAATACATATCTTTTCAAGGGCTTAGCTACCATTACGCAAATTACGCGTAATAGAAATAAATCACCCTTTTTAAAAATTTCGATGATGAATGATCATACCATCGAAACTACGGCTTATTGAAGCTGTAGTTACGATGTTTTGATTGTTTTCCAACGCTCAAATCATAGAAAAGGGTAACGGTCGGACGACATTCATCTTTTGTCACAGTCCACATATCGCAACTATCCTATATATTCTATGTTGGTCACCTTCTGAGTGCGTATAAATTTCAAAATCCTCGTGACGCCTATGTATTTTGATAAAAAAGAGTTTTAAAAATATCTTATTTAATACCCATTCTCTGTAACGACTTAAACTATTTTGGCACACATGGTCTCCGATTTTGATGAAATTTCATATACAAGAAGGGAATAATGAAAGGAGAAGAAATTGACCAAAAAAATGTTTTTAGATCATCTGGTTACCATGGCAACGACCTTCAAAGCACGGGATTTTGCAATATTAAGCTTTTATGAAGCTATATAATTTGGTATTTACATGAAGATGATGGTTGATTTTGTATGTATTGGATAATCTAGGACCGAAAATTTTGAACTAGATTTTTTGTTGTGTCAGTTAGTGTCAAAAAGGTTGGTTACCATGACAACAAATATGGCTAATTTTGATAAATTGATTCCAAAATGTTGTTTATAATTTCCAGTTTTTCTTCACTTATGACTGACTTTTGATATGTAGATGGAAATTATTATATAAAAGGAGCAACTTAGATTCAAATTAATTTTGTTGTTGTGCACATTGGTAACCATGACAACAGTAACTATAGCTCATAACTTGGTTGCTTTTGTTACTTTGGAGTTGTTTTTTTAATTTTTGCAGCATGATAAACCGATGATGATTATTGGAACGTATCTAACAAAAAGCGCTCTTTCAAAAACCGCAAAAAAATTATTGGGCCTTTTTGTTACCAAGGCAACCATTTTTATTATTGTCTTAAATCAGTTATTATAAGTCCCTGAAAGTTTATATGTAATACGAAAAGAGATCAAATAAGCCTCTGTCAAAATACAAGAAAAAAGAATAAAAATTTAAATAGTTGCCATGGTAATTTGTTGATACAACCCAAAATTAAGCCTTTTTGGTGTGATTTTGCAGCTTTTTAACTAAAAAAATTAACCAATTAACACAACTATTTTAATATATAAGTTAGAGGAAAGTTTGAACTTTATTCAAGATTAAGAAATATTCCGATTGCTTAGTGTTGGATAGCCGTATCCAAGGACTAAAAATAGGCTTTTGTGAATTATAACATAATTGTTCTCATAGCAACAGGCTATTTCCTGCAAGTTTTTGAAAAAAATCTCATTTGTCCTAAAAGGTCTATTCGAGCAAATTTTACAAATTATCATAACATTGAATTTGAGTTTAATAATCTAGTCATTTGAGGATACTAAAGAGTTCTGAAGTTGCCGTCATTTAAGGGATATGAATTCGCGTTGCCATAGCGACGAACACAAAAATTATTTTTATTTGAAAGTTTATGTAATACTTCCATGTTAAACGGTAAACAATGTCTGTATTTTGTCATTACATCTGAAAAAATGCAAAAATCAATATTTAAGTAGGGTATTTGTATTGTTGCCATGGAAACATAAGTTAACAACATAGGCCCAGAAATATTATTACTTCATTTGAGAGAACGATGATGGGGAACTTATGTGTTGTGTGTTTTTTTTGTTTTTATTTTAGTTTGTGCTGCATTACTGATATATTTGCCTGTAAAAACTCGCAAAAAGAGACTTTTTCAATCTTTAATGTCTGTTTCCATGGCAACCAGAAGTGATATCAAGAATTTTTTCATCTTATTTTTACTTTTGGGTCAGCCCTAGCCTCATGTTTAAATTTTATCAAAATTTGAGACATAGCGTGCCACAACCCCTATTTAAAAGTGTAAGTGCTTACAGAGAATTGCTATTAATTATGAACAACATTATACGCCTGAGCAGAGTTCAAGTGACTACAGTGGCTGATCCAGGATTTCTTAAAAGGGGGTTCGAACATACAAAATTAGAAATGATTTTAAGGGACGCAGTTAAAAGTCTGTGAGTCTGCAATCTCAAGACTATCTGATGTTAGCCTTTAGATCCCTCGGGAAATCGACTTCATGAAATAGTTGAAGACTGTTTCAAACCGTCTGCAATTATTTTGTGAAGTTGAAGCACATTGATTGATTGATTGATTGATTGATTGATTGATTGATTGATTGATTGATTGATTGATTGATTGATTGATTGATTGATTGCATGGGGTTTTACATCGCTTTAAGCATCTATACAGTTAAATCGCGGCGACTGGAGCACCTAACAATGGATTCCTGATATTTCTCACTCCAGTCCTACCATGTCATTATATCTTAGCCTCAAGCTGCTATCCCACATCGGTCTACGATTATTGACCCATTTGTGAGAGACAAAAAGTCGAAAAGAGAGTGCCGCCGTCGGAGATAGAATCCGGGACCTTTAGATTGACAGTCCGACGCGCTACCAACTGCGCGCAGTTTATCCCCAAAGGCACACGTATTTCGACCTTGTGAGGATATTCCAAATATATTTCAATATTTGCGCAAAAACATGAGGATAGCTAAAACGAAACAGCCAATATTTTAAGCAGGGACATTGAAACATTAAGAGATTGCTTATATGACCCTTTCTATTGAGATGTCCTCTTTAAGTTGACGCCGTCATAAAAAAAATAAAAGAAAAAAAAATAGCGGGTCGTTTTCCTCCTATAGCCTATTTTGACTGAAATTCCCCATCACAATTAAATAAATTGGCCCCAGAGTGAAGAAGGGGTCGTCTGACACCCCTTCCCCCCACCGAAAGCCTTCTCAATCCGCCATTGAACAGGTTAAACACCACACTGATAAGATAAGAGAATTACATGTGCATGGCTAACGTGCATATTTATGAAATCCAAATTAATCACGACATGCATGCGGATTAAGGTATTTGGAGATTCAATAGCGCCGATGAGATAAGAGAAACTATAAAAGGCCAACTTACTTCTGACCCGCGTTCGGGTCGGGCGTAGACTGGTTTCACTATCAACAATCAGAATAGCCTATTATTGGCTTTTTAATTGTCCATATTTGGACCAGTCTAGAAATGGTAGCCCGTTGTCTGAGAATCTGATATAGCGGGCAACAATATCCGCCCGGATTATTAAAAAATAAAACAAACAAAAACAATAACGCTCCAAATCATTAAAAAACACTTTGAAATCGTTTAAGACGAATAACAATTAATTAAAATCGATCAAATTATTTTATGATTTTATCGGCTGGTGTGGATTTAAAAGTGTCTGATTGGTCCACGTACACACAAACAGAAAAACACGCTTATTTCACTAAAAGGAGGTAACAAATATCGCTAATTTTGTTCATTTTGGACAAAATTAGTATCATTGGATTACCTCCATTTTATTTCACTCAAAACTCGCTCCACACATCATTCAATTTCATTACGAAATCATTCCAAAATAATTCACCATGTCAATTTCACGATGTTAATAACTGTACTTTGAAAGACATTTGCTTTTCTCTTTCAAAAGTTAATGATTCCTCACAATGCTTTGCCTATTACTCATCAAAATTCAAGATTACCATCTAATCAAGCTTTCGCTTATGATTTTCGTTTCTTGTATAATTGATACTTTAAAAAAAGAAATAATTACTTCATCTTTTTGCACAGGCTACGTAAAATTAATTAAGAAGAAAATAAAGGCATTTTTTGTCATTGTTTACTGATATTGATCCATGACAAAATAAAACGGGGAAAAAAAAAAAAAAAAAAAAAAAAAATTAAAAGACGTTTAGGCTGCCCACCATTGTTTTTCTCCTTATTCTTTGTTTTATCCATATATTTGAGCGACAAATGACGCATTAATATCTGAAAAGAATGTCCTTTGACAGAAGTCAAGCGATGGGGCAAGCGATCTACTAATTGACTATACTACAAAAAGGAAGATAAGCCGAGGCAGGGGCTGTTTTTCCTACAAATGAACCCTTATAAACTAGAAATTTCACAAAGCAGATTGTATAATTTCTCTGGACTTGATTTCCATGGAAAAGACGTTATACAGTTTTATAAAATTCCGGGACTACATCTCAAAGATGAAAATTGTCGTAAAAAATATGTTAAAGAATTTGGTAAACTCCCAGTCGTCGAACATAATTTTTAACTTTTGAATTTAGAGAATTCGAATCAACGACAGCTCGCTCAATTTTGGAGGCAATATCATTCTTCATTCTTTTGATGAGAACCAATTTCCCGAAACCATGAAACTGGCATCCACCAAAAGACGGTTAGTTGTGCCGGGGATCTAGCTGACGGCTCGGGATAAAAGGCTTAAAATATCACCAACTGAGCTAAACTTGCAACTATCACATATGCGTATCTAGGACTTTGAAATTTATTCGCACTCAGACGGCGACAACTAAAGAATATAGGATTAAGGCGATATGTGGACTGTGACAAAAGATAAATGCCCTCCGTCCACTCCCCTTTGCTTTGTTTTGAGTGTTGGTGAATAATGAAGACATCGTAACTACAGCTAGAATAAGCTTTAGTTTCGATGCTTTGATCATTCATCAACGATAATTTTCAACAGAGTATTATTTCCTTTACGCACTTGCGTATATTGCGTAATGGGAGTTACGCCCTTGTACCAAACTGCTTAAACTGCTTTAAGTACTCATTTATCTAGAAATAATCAACCCAAGCAATACACACGTTTTAAAGGAATCGAAAAAATGTTTTAAAGGTTCTCATATCGATTGGTCAACGCGAAACAGTTGTAACTGCCTATATGTTTATAGACAGTTAAAAATGTGTGGCATTGAGTCATTGTTCGGGGTCGGGGTTAATATTCAAAATTTTTATTCAAAATTAACATTTTTTTTTTTCTCTCTTTTTTATGTTTTCTCCCTATGCGATGTATGTTAGTCTCTTCAAATGCGTAAAGTAACAGTCGATTTCACTTGCATCTAAATACTTAATTTTAATACAATTCCAATATTTCATACATGCATTTTTTGTAATCGTAAGCGTTTCTTTATATAGTTTTATTGGGTCCTCATAATTTTATAGCTATTTCACTTGTGTTATCGTCTACATAATTTAAAAGATAATAAACTGTACTAAATATTGGTTTTGCTCAGGATGATTTATTTTTCGCGGAAATGGGATCGTCCTTTAAAAAAAAGGCTTGCCGTTGACTCGATAAGATAAAATTATTTTGGTATTTACAAAACGCTGCGGTCATCCAAGTACACTGAGCGAAAAAAGTATACGAGTTCTTTCTGTTCTAAAGAAAGTGCAAAAAAGTGGAAGATCATAATCACATGTCCAGGACTCAGTGTCAAGCAACGATTCCGGGGAACATTTTTTCAAAATTTTCCTTAAGGTAGTAGATCCGCAAAAGTTCAATATCGTTTCGGAAGTCATGAACTTTAAGAGCGTTAACCTAGGTTTACCAATGATTTATTAACCTCAGTTAACATCGTGAAAAGTCACGAGCTCCAAAATGTTTCGGAACTATTACGGGTCCACTACCTCAAGGTCAAAAGACTTTATAAGATTATATTATATTTATTCGATAGATAATCATTTGGTAATTTCACCGAAATTAAGTAAAATAACACATATTTTTTTTTTATTATATTCATTTTCAATATCGTTCAGTTTTACCCTATGTGACGTCATCAAATCAGAACCCATTAATCAAACCGATGACGTTATCGTGTTACTATGTAATCACGAAATGACGTGCTTTTAGACAATGTATCAATGTACCTCAGTTTAGCAAATTAAAGAAATTAAACAATGATATATTGTGTTTATTTTGCGGAGTTATAGCTATTGATGATCACTCAGCGGAAAGTAGATCAACCGCACACGTAAACAAAAAAACTATCATCTACAGGCATGTGTAAAATTAGTACAATCGTGAAATCGGCACTCTTTCATATAAAAAACATTCTGAAATAATCATTATGCGATCTAATCTTTCATTCAAAACACTCACCAAAACCATTCAAACACACTACAAAATCATACAAAAACGCCGAGAAATCTATTAAAATAATCAACAACTTTATTCAAATCGATCAATTCATTAAAAGAAATGAGCATGTGCGTGACATTCCAACAATTTGAAATGTGCGTGAGGGGCAAACATTGAGCAGCCTAGACATTCACATACTGTCAATATAAAGTTTCCTAATGGTCTACAGATACTTTGAGATCTTATCTATCTACAAAACGCATAGTGAAATCTCTGGTCAGACTGTGCGGATGCACAGGCTGGTCAGAGTCTTTGCTTTGCGGTTATTTAAAATTGTTGGAAATTTCACTCACTGGATCAAATTTAAAAGCTTTTTAAGAGATGAAGAGAGTATTTTTGATTTCATTGAGGTATGAAATTTAAAACCCAATTACACTGTATGAATACAGCTTGTTGGGGGGGGGGGGGATTAAAGAGAATAAATAAGGTAAATAAATTATCATTTTCACTTTGCAAAAGTGATAACATTTCATCGTAGGGTTACAAAACCTCGTAACTTCAGCTTATCTAAGCTGAAGTTACGAGGGTTTGTTACCATTCGATGATGTATTATTTCGAGTTTACATAGTAGACTGCTCATAAAAGTCTATATTCGCACGGGTTCGATCCCCGGCCGCGGCACTTATCCTTTCCGACATTTGTCTTCCACCAATGGGTAGATAATCGTAAACCTATGTGGAATAGCAACTGGAGGCTAGGAAAGGGATGTGGTGGTAGTACTGGTGTGAGAAATACCAGGAATCTATCGTTAGGTGCTCCAGTCGTCGCGATATAACTGAGAGATTGTTGAAAGCGACGTAAAACCCCAATTCAAAATCAAATCATAAAAGTGAATATATTTTAAAGAAGGCTGATTTACCTTAAACTCAATTGCAAAGACCCGTTAATTGGGCCCCGCCCTGCCAGGACATACTTCATGGATTATACTTATCCAATATTTTCTTTGTCATAAATCAGCAATGAAATAGCAGGACAAGTGTTTACGTTTTGAAACTTTAAGTTTTATGACAGTTTTTGCGTAACATGACCGGAGGAATGCGTAATAACAACTTATGAGTAATAAAAAATCAAGTACAGTGTATTGTTATTCGAGACATTTTATCATAAAATGGCGATTGAAACTCACTCAACTCAGCATGTGCGCCAAGCAAAGGTTCTGGCTAGTCTCTGCATCCGTTTCTTTTCTCTGTCTGTCTCTGTCTGTCTATATATATATATATATATATATATATATATACATACACACACAAAATCAGCTCCAGTTCTGACTGGACTAAAATTACAT
The DNA here is from genome assembly GCA_948146395.1 of Fragum whitleyi. NCBI lineage: Eukaryota > Metazoa > Mollusca > Bivalvia > Cardiida > Cardiidae > Fragum > Fragum whitleyi. The sequence goes on from OX411552.1 coordinate 41,674,802, forward strand.
TCATACCTCCATGAACAACTTTTATTAGCACGTATTCATTTGTATGTAAACGTACACAGTTTTAAAACGTTCAATATAGCAAAATATAAACACAGTTCTAATTCTTTGTTTAATTATTTTAAATCATAAGAAATAATTTTCAGGTTTTTACTTTTATTTTTTATTCATTTAGCTGTGAAAATTAGAGGCTTATCACAAATTAATCTGTTTATGAATCTTCTCCACGTCCTCACACAGTGCGATTGTACTTTTAATTTCATTCCTTTCTTCAACGAATAAAAAAGTTTCTTCACCTCTTATTCAAGAAAGTAAGAAAAAAAACTGTCCGTGATTTTTAATATGAGTAACACATTTCTATTTAAAATATAATGATGAAGCTGTCTTACAATATAATTTTGGCCACATTCCGTTTTCTCCTCAATCTTAACAATATGAATCAGTTCTGAATGAAATGGATTAAAGGAAGGTAATCCAATATCGCTAATTTCGTCCAATTGGATTACCTCCCTTTTTCAAAATCTACGTTCTTGTGTTTGTATGCTTGTGTGTCTTCATGGACCAATCAGACACTTTAACACCCACACCAGCCAATAAAATCGCTTTGATCGATTTCGAAATATTTTTGAACGATTTTCCCGAGGGTTTTGAAGGCCCTAGTGAGTCTTTGGAAAGCGTAAATGAAGCGCTGAGCGAGGGATTTAAAACGGCTTTAATTGAGGTGAATGCAAATTCCACGTTTTAACTAGCTTCAAGATTCTTCGACAGGGATCGACACTAACACCTGTCCTTAGACCTGTGGATTCTAGGGGGGGATAGGTGATATTGACCCTTTGCTGTTTAATCCCTGCTTTTTACGTGCCTGTGATTTTATGATTTAGAAAACATTGTGAAAAAAGAAGAAATTGCTTCTGGCAAGAAATTTCTTCTTTTTCCACACTATTTTCTACCCTACTGAATGGTTATTTTTCAAATTAAATCCACTTTATAATTTCGTCTGCAAACCTTTGAATCTGGACAGGTCCAAAATTTTGTAAAACAGGAAAGGGTTAATTATCTTTTGTGACCATATTCTTTACCATTACTTAATATAAAAGGATACTGAAGGCTTTCAGTTATTGGCCAGCACTTTTTGCCATGGTTCCCATATCTAAAATTTCGTTACCAAAGGGAAGGCCATGGGGAGACATTGTGGGAAAAGAAGCTTGTTACAAGCAATTTTTTCTTTCCTCACAATGTCCCCCTAACAATTCACTGATTGCTAATTTGCTCTTGGAATCTTCAATAAAATGTTATTTTGTTATGAATTCGGAGATACTTTGATGGGTTTATTTGTAAGCAGGCATGGTACATAGAAAAATGGACAAAATGTAATTCCTGGACGCATGGAATTTAAACAACAACAACAATAAACTAATCTGGACAGTTGTTCTTGAAAGGCGAAACTTTAAATTGAAATTATTTCGCATTTATTTTGTCTTGTCAACGAAAGCAGACTTGAATAAAATGTATGGGCATTGCACTAAAAGAATCAACCCCAAAGGCGTGAACGTAACTACATGTATTATTCCGTAAAAAACGTACGCATTTGCGTGGAAAAGGTTTATACAATTAATAATCATTCGCGTTTTGTTTTGAAGGACCAAAACATCGAAACTACAACTGTTTCAAACTGTGCTTTCACCAAATGATAATTTGGTCACCTTTGAATGTTTGGAAATTCATTTTTTGGAGGAAAATGTCTCTCATTCCCATGCATTGGGGGATGAATCCCGCTCGTGTCTCAATCTTTTTTACTGTGCATTTGCGCTCCTAAGCACTTTGCACGTTCCATTATATGCTTCCAAATCTTACCCACCAATTCCCTTGTTATTACAGGTAAAAAAATCGGACAATTAGCTTACCTTCGTAACTTGAAAATGATATAAACGCCGAATACATTCCAACAATCCATATTATCAACAGAGCAAACTTCTTGCTTGATATCTTCGCCATGTCATCTAGTCTCCTGAAAATGCAAATCAATAATACTGTGGACGTGCATTTACGTGCGTTTTTCTTTGCTTTCAAGATAAACGTAAACTCATGATTGGTCGACAAAAATCTCGTAACTACAGCTTTTTCAAAGATGTAGTTACGAAGTTTTTGTCACGCAACCACAATTTAGCGATAACGGCACTTACCACACGGGTAAATTTTTTTAAAAGATAAGGCCACCTTCATAGCACGGTTTGTAGCGCGTCGTAATATCATTTAAAGAATCCAAGGTTGTATCCACGACGTTATTTGCTGATAACCCAGGGAAAAAGGAAATACACCGTAATTCTTGCAAGTTGTGGTAGAGTTCGACACTATGGGGAGTCCATGAGTCCGAGACTCCTTGTTTGTCAGTTGGGACCTCTTCATTTTGCAAGTAAAGAGACCGATGGAATCCCAGGATCATATCTCAGAATATTTTGAACAACAAATGCATTGGGTATATAAGCAATTCTTCATTTCCACAATGTTCTCCCATTACGAAAAGCCTGACTCCTTACTGTGAGCTTGGACCCCTTGATTTCGTAAGTTGGGAGTCCTATGGACTCCTTACCAGTGTTCCAAAAAACCCTCAAATGGGTTGATTTACCCCCTAATTGAAGCGTGTACCCCCCTATTTTTGCAAAGAGCCTTCTTTGTCTCATATAGAGGGGGTGCATGCATGCTGTAAAATTCCCTTTATCGCCTCCAGATTGGAGCAGCAGTGGTAACACTGCCTTACTGAAAGAAGTTATCTGACGAGCATGCACACATTCGCATTCCGTTAGGGTTTATTTTTGTTTGTTTTGTTGTTTTTTATTGGGGGGGGGGGTCCTTAACAAGTAACGATTTTATCGCTAAAACGTGTTGCCCTTATTCAAAATTCGGAAGTTCAGAAAAATTTGAAAAAGACAAACGTGTACTTAGGAGAAATGAGCAAAAGCAGTTTTTCCTCTACATGAAATAATATCCTATGATATCATGATCTTTTCAAGAAATCACATTTTATATGAATGAAAAGCGCATTCCTACTTACTTAAGTGTTGTAAAGGTTTTAGTTTTAAATCACCGAAAAATCCTTTCATACATGCAAATGTAACCTACGGTCATCCGAATCAACAGTAAAAATGTCTGTCATTATTAGAGTGTTTTATTCACCCTTTATTTTTTTCTTGTAGACGGAGGTGGGGTGGGGGAGGGGGTGGAGAGTATTAAACAAATTCTTCAGCCATTCAAATTTCGAAAGATACGCATGGCTAATAAATAAATAAAATAGTTGCCTACTCCAATTCTGTACATGGACCACGAATCAAATTTCTATGCCTACCAGAACAAACAAATTTTGTTAGATGAATCTCAAATCCTAATGAAATAACAATCGCAAAATTTGACATTTATTTTTTCTTACTTGAATTGCACAGTTTCTCGTCATTTATTCAATTCCTTATCACAATGATTAATTATTAAGACTATTAGATGTTATCGAACCGATTAAACATGCGTGTTTGCAAAAGCAAAAGATAACAAAAGTTTGCCTTACATACATGTTGATGTATCTAATGTAACAAGTAATCGTGATTATCAGTAAAACGCACTCTTAATTTTAATTCTTGAGGTTGACCTTTTATTTACGTTTATCATGCAATGACGCCTGTATTGACCTGTTATCACCTGTCATATAACATAACATGATATCAGGCAGACTATTTTTAGAAACAATTTGCATAAACTTTCACCTGAATTTCTTTCATTTTTAAGGGTTTATCATACTCAAGCACTGAAAAATGATTGCATGATAAATAGAATAACATGTTAGTGTCTTAAAATATCAATGTTATCAGGTCTCGGCTGTGAGAAATTATCATGATGAGGCTGTACACAGCCTCGTCATGATAAATTCTCCCAACCTTCTTTCGATATCCTTGCATCATATTTTTTTTTTGGTGTCCTTATATTTTCATGTTTCTTTTGATATCTTTGCAATATAATGCAGGGATCAACACTAACACCAGTCCTCGGGTCCGATACCTGTGGAATTTAGGGAGGACTGACAGAAGTTGCCATGTTGCAGGTCCTTAAGACCTGAGGCAATTGACCATATAATTCCAAATCTGTCCAGTTTTGAAAAATAGTTGCTTCTCCCAAGCAATTTCTTCTTATCCCACACTGTTTTCCTTACATTTGACTCATTAATTTCCCTCTAAAACAAATATGGGTTAACTTTTACAGAGGCAATGTTCTTATCAGGGAGGACCCGTAGGATTTCATGCTTATTGCTCCTTTGGGCTGGTGGTTGAAAGTAGTAAGTGTCAAACCCTATAATGTTTCTTTTGTTACCCTTGAATAATCATGTTACTTGCGGAACCCTTGCATTGATGCATAATCATGTTACTTATAAGCATAATCATGTAACTTGCGGAACCCTTGCATTGATGTTTCTTTTGTTACCCTAGCATAATCATGTTACTTGCGGAACACTTGCATTGTTGTTTCTTTCGTTATCCTAGCATAATCATGTTACTTGCGGAACCCTTGCATTGTTGTTTCTTTCTTTACCCTAGCATAATCTTGTTACTTGCGTACCCTTGCATTATTGTTTCTTTCGTTACCATAGCATAATCATGTTACTTGCGGAACCCTTGCATTGTTGTTTCTTTCGTTACCCTAGCATAATCTTGTTACTTGCGGTACCTTTGCATTATTGTTTCTTTCGTTATCCTAGCATAATCATGTTATTGCGGTATCCTTGCATTATTGTTTCTTCTGTTATCCTAGCATACTCATGTTATTTGCGGTACCCTATTATTATTTTTCTTTTCGTTATCCTAGCATTATCATGTTGCTTACGGTACCCTTGCATTATTGTTTCTTTCGTTATCCCAGCATAATCATGTTACTTTCGGCATTCTGAGATTATTGTTTCTTTCGTTATCCTAGCATAGTCATGTTATTTGCGGTATCCATGTATTATTGTTTCTTTCGTTACCCTAGCATAATCTTGATACTTGTGGTACCCTTGCATTATTGCTCTTTCGCTACCCTAGCATTGTTACTTGCGGTATCCTTGCATTATTGTTTCTTTCGTTATCCTAGCATACTCATGTTATTTGTGGTACCCTTTTATTATTTTTCTTTCGTACCCTAGCATAATCATGTTGCTTGCGGTACCCATGCATTATTGTTTCTTTCGTTATCCTAGCATAATCATGTTACTTGCCCCACCCTTGCATTATTGTTTCTTTCGCTATCCTAGCATACTCACTTATTTGCTGTATCCATGTATCATTGTTTCTTTCGCTACCCTAGCATAGTCACTTGCGGTACCCTTGCATAATTTTTTCTTTCGTTATCCTAGCATAATCATGTTACTTGCGGTATCCTTGAATTATTGTTTCTTTCGTTATCCTAGCATACTCTTGTTATTTGTGGTACCCTATTATTATTTTTCTTTCGTTCCCTAGCATAATCATGTTGCTTGCGGTACCCTTGCATTATTGTTTCTTTCGTTATCCCAGCATAATCATGTTACTTGCCCCACCCTTGCATTATTTTTTCTTTCGTTATCCTAGCATACTAATGTTTTTTGCGGTATCCATGTATTATTGTTTCTTTCGCTACCCTAGCATAATCATGTTACTTGTGGTACCCTTGCATTATTGTTTCTTTTGAAATCCCTCTTCTATCCGATTACTTTCGATATATTTGCTTTATCATTTTACTCTCGGCATCCTTTTACTTCACTGTTTCTGAACTTATCTTTCGATATCATTGAAATGCCATGTATCTTATAGTATCATTTAATTTTGATGCAACTTTGAATATCCTTTGACTACCTTTGATAGCTCAATTGTTAGAACGTCATCTCCTTATCTGAAGATCAGGGGTTCGAGTCCTGTTGACAGCATGGCAAGGATCTTGATAGTCACTGCCTCAGTTTAAACATCTGTAAACGGGAAGCAGTTGACGAAACCCATTCAAAAAAAAAGGAAAAAAAATATTGCCTCTCGAATTTCTCACCCAAACTCAATAACATCCAGAATGATTAAAAGAATGTTAATAGTTATACATAGTGTTTCTTTTGATACTCTTGCACTCTAGCGTTTGATATCACATTAATATTATTGTGTTTCTTTTTAATATCCTTGCACTATCGTGTTTATTTTGTTATCATTTTTTCTTCTATATATACACATGTACATACCGTGTCAATTTATATATCGGTCTTTTATAGCATTATCACGTTTCTTTCAGTATGACAGTATCCGTACACTATCTCCGTAGAAACAAAACTTTATTTGTATTTTTTTTTCTTCTATAGAAACAATTATAAATAATAATTTTACTTCTTGTAATGGTAAAAAATATTACAATTATTATTAGGGATGGGAACGATTATCCGATTAATCGATTACTCGAGTATCGCTTACCAATTTAGCCTATCGAGTAATCGGAAAGAAAAAGAAAATCATGAGAAAATTCATTACAAAACTATTTAAAAAAATCGTAAAAAAATTATCCATATTTTCATTTTCAATATTGTACAAGGGTAAAGTATGCAGCAACAGATCGTCTGCGTATTATTTCATCCCTTGAAAACTTTCCATATTTGCAATCAAGTGCCAACTGTTATTGTTCTCACTGTCAACCAATGTCATAAATGTTCGCACCTTGAACGTTTGATACCCTGATTAGGGTCGACGCGTTTTAGCTAAACGCACGCTTTATCAGTTTCCATTTGAGTTGAATTATCAAACTGCCTTCAAATCGACAGAATGTCTATCGGCACGTCGAAACCTTGAAACTCGGGCTTATCGATGTTGTAGTTACTTGGTGTTTGTCTACCGAAGACATCATATCAAAACGTCGAATAACACTTATAAAAATCATCGAGGAATGCCACTCTCTAAACAAGTGTTTATTAATTTAATGTTTTTTTTCAAATGAATAAGGGAGCATATGTCACCCAAACTTTTACTTTGACCAAAGATATGCTGCAAATATCATCGACCAATATACGATTTAAACACAACAAGTGCATGTCGTATTGCGATGCAATACAGGAGTCCCCCACCGGATAACAAAAAATCCTTTCTTATAATATATCTCCTACTAACTAGATCTATAACTGTATACAAAATTTAGAGTTGCTAGCACATTAGGTTTTGAACAAAATGTCCCAAACAAAAATATAAGAGTAAAAACAACCAATGGCAAAAACTCCAAAAGTGGGCGGAGAAGAATGATTCTTGTACATGCCACTTGTCCCCAATGAGATTTTTAAGTGTACCAAAGGTCCAAGTTTGAAGTTGCTAGCACTGATGGCTCAGGAGATATGGTCCGGACAAAAATGTCAGGATAAAAAACAACAACGGACAATAACTAAAAAGGGGATGTGGCAGAGTAACAGTTCTTGTGCATTACACTTCTTCTCAATGAGATCTACCAATGTACAAAGTTTGAAGTTGCTAGGGCCTATGGTTTAGGAGATATGTACGGGACAAAAATGAGAGGATAGAAACAACAAAGGGCAATAACTCAAAAAGTGGACATGGCAGAGTGACAGTTTTTGTACATGACACTTGTCCTCAATGATATCTATAAGTGAAGCAAGTTTGAAGTTTCTAGCACTTATGGTTTAGAAGATATGTTCCGGACAAAAATGTAAAGGTAAAAACAACAAAGGGCAATAACTCAAAAAGAGGGTGTGGCAGAGTAACAGTTCTTTTACATTACACTTGTCCTCAATGAGATCTTTACGGGTACAAAGTTTGAAGTTGCTAGCACTTATAATTTAGGAGATATGATCCGGACAAGAATGTAAGGCTAAAAACAACAAAGGGCAATAACTCAAAAAGTGGGCGTGGCAGAGTAACGGTTCTTAAACATGACACTTCTCCTCAATGAGATCTATAAGTGTACAAAACTTGAAGTTGCTAGCACACATAGTTTAGGAGATATGTTCCGGACAAAAATGTAAGGATAGAAACAACAAAGGGTAATAACTCAAAAAGTGGGCGTGGCAGAGTTACGGTTCTTGTACATGACACTTGTCCTCAATGAGATCTATTAGTGTACAAAGTTTGAAGTTGCTAGGGCTTATGATTTAGGAGATAAGTACGGGACAAAAATGAGAGGATAGAAACAACAAAGGGCAATAACTCAGAAAGTGGACATGGCAGAGTAACAGTTCTTGTACATGACACTTGTCCTCAATGATATCTATAAGTGTAGCAAGTTTGAAGTTTCTAGCACTTATGGTTTAGAAGATATGTTCCGGACAAGAATGTAAGGGTAAAAACAACAAAGGGCAATAATTCAAGAAAATGGCGTGGCAGAGTAACGGTTCTTGAACATGGCACTTCCCCTCAAAGAGATCTATAAGTGTACCAAGTTTGAAGTTGCTAGCACATGTGGTTTAGAAGATATAGCCCGGACAAAAGTGTGACGGACAGACGGACGGACGCATGGACAGACAGACGGAATCGAGCAAACCTATAGTCCCCCAACCGGTAACCGGTGGGGGACTAATAATCAAACGTCGTCAATTCTATACGAGTACTCGAGTACTCGATCGGAGAGGCTACCGAGTACTCGATTAGTAAAACTAGTACTCGTTACCATCCCTAATTATTATAATCATTTTATCTTACGCTTTTATTTCATCTACAATTTGACCATCAACCTCTTATCGTTTAGTCATTTTCTTCCCCAGCTTTTATTACATTCTTCTATTCTATCTTTTATCATCTAGTCATCTTGTCGAGCCAAGGGTTACGAACGTTTTACTTATCTTACCCTTGGCTGATTGAATGGGTAATTTCTGTACGCGTGACGTCACAGAACGGAAAACGAGGCGGACCAATCAGTAACCTTCTTACAAAAAGGTCCTACAGCGGGAGGTATGTTAGATCAATATAGACTGGTCCCACTGTCGACTATCATAAAAGCCGACAGGTAGTCACCAAATTACTGTCACACGGTATTGACTTTTCAATATTTGATGACGTACGCGCACCTAGCACTTCTGATTGGCTAATGAATTGTTTGTAAACAACAAGTCAGGAGGGGGCGCCATTTTGTCTTTCGCGTAAGTTTGTTTTTTAAGGTTATGTCCTTAAAGAAAGTATACATTCATAAATAATCTATATCACCCTAAAATTTTTTCGCCAGAATGTAATATTTCCACACATAGATTAATGAATAAACCCCATTATCGCTTTAACTTTGTAACGGACCGGAGCCTCGTTTTCATTTTTATAGACTAAAAAATCTGAAGGGATAGGTTTCTAGACTATGGACGAAGAAATCGGTGTATACCTGTCGGCTTCATACATGAGTCGACAGCAGAACCAGTCTAAGATCAATATACCCCGCGGCTACTTTCCAGATGTGAAATTAACCCTTAGAATTGCGCTTAACCCCTTCAGATTTAGGTAATTGTGACACTTAGCAAGACTGAAATACACAATCACAAAAACTGATCGAAATTCCTATCTCTGTTCAAATGACAACATATCTTTTTAATAATTTCATGGTACATTGAAAGGTTCTCAAATTCTTCTTTTTCACCCTCGATGACATTGTATTACGATTGTACAATGTTTATTTGAATTTTCAAGTTATTTAATCAATCAATACCTGTTTAAGTTTTCAATGTTTTAGACCTTATCGATGGCATACTCCAATATAGTAGAATGCATCTATATTGAAGTACGCGAAATTTAAAATTTGGAATAAATTCAATAATTAAGCCGTCTTATAAATAGAAATAATTTAGAAATGATAATTTACTTGAATTTTCATACGAAATCTTTTATTCGGGAGTTTTTCTCCTTCTTTTCCAGCAGACTTTTCTTTAAACACATTAAATGACAGGAGAAATAAAGAGAATAAAATATGAAAATAAATGAATAAAGAAAGAAATTAATAGAACAATTTTTAGTAAAAATCCTCTATCTGTGTAAAATAAATATCATGTGAGAATATTGTGGGAGCCGAAGAATTAATCAATTTATTTGTTAATTATCATAATTTGTCTTCATTATTTATTTATTTGTTTATTTGTTTGAATTAATTTTAATTTGTAAAGTACCCATATTGCAGGTAGTCACAATGTTACGATAAATTTAAAACTTAGATTTGCTATGAAACAACTTATTCACGACGTTTAAAACAAAGCAATCACGCACAATGTCCAATCCAAATCGAATTACACATGTATTTGTAATTAAAAAGGGATTATTTGATTTTTGTCTCTAATATATATGATATATACGTGTTTTAATGTGGGGTAGTCCAAAATCTCGTGGCTACAGCTTATTCAAGTTATGATTAAGTAGTTTACCGCCCGTTGACTATATTCTATGTAGTATAGGAATATATTTGCTTTCAATTAAAAAAAACCCTGGCCATTAATTTTATTATTTTTTATTTCATACATTTTTTTTGGGGGGGGGGGGGGGAAAGAGAAGGCTATCCAAAATGTTCTTCTATGGAACAATATGGGGGATAGATTTACTCAAAATCATTTCATGTTATTTTTGTTAGTCGGCAAAAATACAAAACGTGTGAAAGATAATGTCTGAATTCCCAACTCACATTTTTGATGTAATTTAAGGGGGGGGGGAGCTTCGGAAACACTCACGGTGGACAATGAGGAAACTTTCGTCTTACTTTTCCTATCATTCTGATAAAAAAGGAACTGATTTATATTTTGTTGATTTTATAAATCTATCTGTCATCGAATAAAAACGTACTAAAAAGTTAGTGTCTTCGATGCGATGCATTTTCTTTAACCAAGAATGAAGGGTTATCTACACAGTCGTCGGAATACAACAGGTTGCCATAGGGATTAAAAGGTACCGATGTCGTTTGTAAGTAGCTCTCTGATTGGCAGTCACAGAAATCGCGTTTGACCTTTTGATTGGCCGGCTTAAAATAACTCGTACAGAAAATACCTATTCATTCAGTCAAGGGGTATTCGAGAAGATCTTTTCGATTCGATACCCCTTGACTCGTGAAGATGTCATCTAGTATGCAAATGTTCACATTGCGAGTCATTACTTTCCATTACTACTCAAGGTATTTGGCCGACTTATTTCTGACCTGGGCGGGTACTGTTGCCCGCAATATAACAGTATCTGTCAGAAAGCGGGCTACAAGCTCTAGACTGGTACACATATCGACTATCAGAATAGCCTAGAATAGGCTATTCTGATATTCGACAGTGAGACCAGTCTACACCCGACCCGAAAGCAGGCGAGAAATAAGTTGGCCCATTATTTTATTTTAACGAAAAATAGTTTCGAATCAGCCATGCGTTCAGAATAACGAAGTGCTCACATTGTCACAAGAATGAACCCCTGCATCTCCTCTTAAAACATATTTAACGCGTGTTTCAAGAGAAAAACGCTTGCAAGCGCTTCAAAAACCTGAACGCAGTACGGATTCTATCGACCCCTCCTCTCACGTCAGTTTTAAAGATCTAGGAGAAAAAATAGACTAAGATCAAGCTGCACAATTGTGCAGCGTGACCTCAGCCTAAACTGCCTTCCTTCTTCTTCATTATTAAGGCAAAACTTTAGCAAGACAGTTCAAAATATCCGAAATTTAGTAATTCCTACAGAATTAAATTTAAATTAAATAAGTTACAGTTTTGGTTTTCCCCATCATAAAGAATAGACCCTCTTCATATCTTTATCGATCGAGGAAAGTCGACTTTAGACTAATCATGTATGCTTTGTAAGACAATTAAATGATATACCATTTAAAACCGTATGAACCGTCAGTCAAAATAAGACCATTAGGAAAGCGCGTAATTGATTGATTGATTGATTGATTGAATGGAGTTAAACGCCGCTTTTCAACATTTTTTCAGTTATATCGCGGCGGCTGGAGCACCTAACAATGGTTTCCTGGTATTTCTCTCACCAGTTCAACCACCACATCCTTTCCTAGCCTCCGGCTGCTATCTTACATAGGTCTACGATTATCAAATCATTGGTGAGAGACAAGTAGTCGGAAAAAATGAGTGCCGCCGTCGGGAATCGAATCCGGAACCGCTAGATTGACAGTCCGACGCGCTATCAACTACGCTTTGTCGGCTACTCTTTCGATTCAAGGTAGTGGTCTCTCAAAAATTCCGCAAACTTTCGGAACTCATGATCTTTCACGACGTAAATAGAGGTTTCCTAATGAGATCATTAGGAGTTTAGGACACCTTAGTTTACACTGTTATAAAACACGACTTTCGTAACGTTGCGTAACTTTTACGGGTCCACTACCTAAATAATATATTCTGAATTATATTATTCTGATTGAATATATTCAATCCACCATTTCATGCACAGGCTGATCAGAGTCTTCATACGTGCTCTTTTGGTAGATTCAGAAAACCAATGTTCCTATGTTTTCACTTGTTTCCTAGACCATGATTTTATGATTAGGAATAATAGTGTAAGATAAAAGAAATCACTTGTTATAATGACATTTTTAGAATGTGCCCGTCGTTTGTACGTCCGTCCGTCCATAAAACTTTTCTTTAAACATCTTCTCCTCCCTAACCAATGGGCAAATTTTAGCCCAACTTGCCAGAAATGTTCCTCGTGTGGACCCTTTTTCAAAGTTGTTCAATAAATTGCGATTGACCACCAACTATGGGAGTGGCAAGGCGGAACCTCCACCTTCCGACCTATTGGGGCGATTTCAATGAATCTTTGCATGAAATGTTAATTGTTTGACCCTTTACTTAGACTGCCAAATATGGACGATGCAGGGTGTTGCTAATTTCGACGATAAAATCTTCAAAATCGCCCCCAAAACAACTGAGCCGTTTTCAATAACACTTGGCATGAATGTTCCTTTGGTGTCCCTTTACTACGTGGCAGGGTGTTGCTTATTTTGACGATAAAATCTTTAAAACCTTCTCACCCAAAACCACTCGGCCGATTTCAATGAAACTTGGATCGTTGGTGACCCCTTACTTAGATTGTTTAAAAAAAATGATTGTTTCCCAAATATGGGCGTGACAGGGCGTAGCTTATTTTGACGGTAAAATCTTTCGAAATCTTCTGCTTCAAAGATATTCTGCCGATTTAAATGAAACTTGACATGAATATTCCCTTGGAGACCCAATCCAAGGTTGTTCAAGGAATTTCGATTGGCATACAAATATGGGCATGATTCTAGGGTGGAACTTATTTTCACTTTAAAATCTTTAAATATCTTCTCCTCCTAAACCATTGGTCTAGTTTCAATGAAACTTTGCACGAATATCTTCCCTAAACATTGGACCATTAAATAAAACTTCAATATGGATAGAACAGGTTAAAACAACAAATAAAAAAATACAATTGTCCATTTAAGATGGCATATATCTTATCGCAGGACATACATCATGTACGCGTGTTTTCATAATTGAAGAGGAGGGACAAGGTCAATTCCTACTACAGGGTTCGAAACTAAGGGGAGTTGTTTATCTGGGGAGTCTGAGTGTCCGAGACTCCTTGTTTATCTATTGGGACTCCTTTATTTTGTAAGTAAGGCGTCCCATGGGGTCCCTTGTTAATACAAGAATATTTCAACAAACATGATAATCAGTCAATACTCAGAACAGTTTCTTTTTCAATCCTTGTCAAAACTGTTCATCTTTTTCACCATTGAAATTATTGTATCCCATACCACGAGGATACATTTGCTTGTATCTAGATCTAGTAGTATTTTGAAAGAAAAAGAAACTTGTGGAAAAATAGAAATTGCTTGTAATAAGCAATTTCTTCTTTTCCACAAGGTTCTCCCTATTATGAAATTTCCACTCCTTACTTTGAGATGGGACTTCTTGACTAAGTTGCTTTGGAGTAGGGCCTACATTCGACTCCTTACTCAAGAAGTTAGTGTCAAACCCTGAACCATATGCTCTTTTAATTTAGCCGATATATCTTTGATAATATGGACTCAGCGCCTACGTCAGTGTTCAGTTTTGAATGCACTTTTGACCAGCACGCCTTTAATTACGCCCGAATTTCCAAATTAATTCTGTAGGCGTTTAAGATTATTCGTTTTTTTATCTACACAAGAGCATGTGTAGACGGGTGGACTTGCAACTCGATCTGTAACAGCAACTGCGAATGGGTTTTCGGTAATAGTTCGACTGATATTACCATATTTATACAGGTGTTTATTCTAGAGATATAGCTCAAGTTGAACGTTATGAAATATATTTGCTTTAAGAAGTACTCTGACAATTTCAACATACCTTTCTCAATGATGTCTATCTGTATTCTATGACATCATAAAAATGTGCAATCGTGTCCAAGTTGTATGACATGACGTCACGAAATGACGTGTATAGGATAGATCTACTTGTGTATGGTGTCAATAAAGCGCCGTTCCTCATACGTTTTGGTTCCTCATTTTTAAGTTGGAATGCGGAGCAATTCCAACTTAGATTTAACAAAACCGCAAAATGAACCTAAGATAAATTCATTTCGGGTTTTTTGAGAACACACATCACGTGAACAGGATGTGAATACACTTCGGCCTATTTTGTATATCTCAACTTGACATAGACATATAGTTCATTTCATCAAAGGAAATCATCCAGTACAATTACACAACTATCACTTCATGTATATTATTAACACGCTAATTCATGATTTAACGATATTTATTGAAATTTGCGTACGATTTTACTAGTATCAGATGTTTACATTACTATATTTGGAAATCATGTGATAAGTCAACGCAAATAAGGTCAGCTATTGAAAGTAGCACTAGCAAATCACGTGATCTACTTATTTGGCAATGTCGCGATCAGGTTTCTCAGTATTGTGGACATAGCACAGGCCGATCACGTGATCTGCTTATTTAGTAACGTCGCGACCTATTTTCGTAGAATTGTGTTATAGCTTCTTTTAAAGGTATAGTTTCTCTTTCTGAACGACCTTATCACACATTTAACTTATGACAAATTGTTATATTGTACATTTCTGTCTACAGTTACGAAATAAAAATCTTTAGTTTTTCTTAAAGTGAAGATACACTTTTAAAGTTAATAAATATATTTGCAACATATTGTCGTTTGTTTTCCGTCATATTGCAGTTACCTACATGAATGTTTCATTGTCAAAGCCCAAAATTTATCTAATAAAATCCTGGCCACCACATCTTTAATGGAATTATGAATATCTTTGCCCAATTGCATTCCATCACCAAAATAACTTGCCATTTGAAACAGACCTACTATTTCAACTTGTTTTCTTCACATATTTGCACATCAACACGTTTAAGAGCACCGTCATACAGTTAGTTACATCGCGAAATTGACATTCATCTCAATCAAAAACATTCTAAATCGCTCAGTCAGCGCTCCATTCATTCATTTCAAACACTCACTAAAACCAATTAAATCTCTCAAAATTACTCAATAAATAAGATCAACTTGTATATTCAAAATGAATAAAGCATTTTAGAACCGAATCGCGATTTCACTGACATAATTGAAATTTAAACCGTCTGATTGGGTTTTTGGCGAAATATAAAGCTATTGGTGGAACTCTCATGTATTTTTATTAAATTGAGGTTTTACATATCGCTAATTTTGTTCATCCTGAACAAAATAAGCGACATTGGATTCTCTATCTTAAATTTCACTCAAAACTCGCCCCGCTCACTCATTCAACATCATTCCTTAATCATTCCAAAATCGTTCACTTATCAATTTAACGATGTTATTAACTATACCCCTAACTCAGAAGTAGAGGAGCACATATTGATTTCTTCATATCTGTCTGTCAGTCCATTGACCTTCTGCTTTCCGCTAGCTAAAGCCGCCACCATAGCGCAGTTGGTTAGGCATAAGACTTCCTATCTGGAAGTCGTGGGTTTTATCCCCGGTGGCGGCAAATATCCTTTTCAACGTTTGTCTCTCACCAATGGGTAGATAATCGTAAACTTATGTGAGATAGCAGTCGGAGGCTAGGAAAGGATGTAATGGTAGTACAGGTGAACGGAATACCAGGAATCCATTGTTAGGTGCTCCGGCCGCCGTGATATAACTGAAATAATGTTGAAAGCGGCGTTTAACTCCATTCAATCAATCAATTTCCGCTAGCTAAACGAAGAAGCAATTGACCAGCAATAACGAAACTTTACACAAATATTGCCCATGACCCAAAGAAATACCCTATTGTCTCGGGGTCATACATGTCACGGTCATAAGTTACCTTGAACTGTTAACAGTTTCCACTCTAACTGAACAACCAATTGACCCAAATCATAAAACTTGGCACAAATGCTGTCAACGACCCAAGAAAGTGCCAAGTTTTGGAGTCACGAAGGTCGAAGTTACAATTGAACTTCGTCCAAGAATTTTCTTGCGATTCCAACTGATGAAGTAAACGACTTCCCTGCGAAAAAAGTTTTTCATCAAGGACAAAGCGCTTGTTGAGGTCCACTTTGCGACAATTCAAATTAAAAATGTAATTGATAACTCAAATGGAGCAGAAGTCATTTGAAAAATAACATAGAAACTGTTTTGAGTTTGTAAGTGTCCGCCTCTGCGTCCATTAGTCGGCTGTATGGTCCATATCATTTTTTTCCTTTTTAGCTCACCTGATCACTACGTACTCAAGGGGAGCTTTAAGGATCACCCTGACTCCGACGTCCGTCGTGTGTCGTCAACCTTCTTAAAACTTCTTCTTCTACTAAACCGCCTGGCCGATTTCAATAAAATTCTTACAGAATGTTACCTGGATGACCCTCTTCAAAGATTCTTCGCGAAATTCTGATAATCCACAAATATGGGCGTGGTACGGCGGGGCTTATTTTTAGCCAGAAATCTTTGAACGACATCTCATCCTGAACCACTGGGCCGATTTCAATGAAACTTTACCAAAATGTTCCCTGCATGACCCTCTTCAAAAATTCTTCGCTAAATTCTGAAAATCCACAAATAAAGGCGTGGTAGGGCGGGGTTTATTTTGAGCCAGAAATCTCGTCCTGAACCACTGGGCCGATTTCAATGAAACTTTACCAGTATATTCCTGGGGTGACCATTTTAAATAATTGTTCGTGAAATTGAGAATGGCCAATAAATATGGGCGTGGTAAAGCGGGGCTTATTTTGATCCAGAAATCGTTGAACAACATCTCCTCCTGAACCACTGTGCCCATTTCAATGGAATTTTCCAGAATGTTCCTAGGGTTACCCTTTTAAAAAATTGTTTGCAAAATTTTGATTGGCCCTTAAATATTGAAGTAGCAGGGCGGGCCTAATTCTATGCCAGAATTCTTTCAATGAAATCTCCTCCTGAACCACTGGGCCAATGTCTGTGAAACTTTACCAGAATGTTCCTTGGGTATCGCTTTTGGCAAATTGTTCACGAAATTTTGGTTGGTCCATAAATATTGGTTTGGCAGGGCGGGACTTATTTAAGCCCAGGAACTTTGAACGACATTTCCTCCTGAAGCACTTGGCCGATTTCAATGAAACTTTACCAGAACGTCTCTTTGGAGACCATCTTTAAAATTTGTTTGCAAAGTTTTGATTAGCCCATAAATATGGGCGTGGCAGGGCAGGGCTAATTTTGAGTCTCCTCTGTAAATAGTGGGTGGGCAGGGTCTATTATCACTGTTTATTCTTCGAATTATAATTCCTTTAAACAATTAGGCAAATTTGAAAGAAACTTTGCCAGAAAGTTTCTTGGATGAGATCCACTGGTCAAAACGTATTCAGGACAGCGGTTAAGGACCATTTTGGCCCTCTTGTTATCATTTTTCTTCCAACAGTTGCATGCCTGTATAGCGAATCAGGGGTTTAAGCGTCTCTCTCTTTTAAATACATTGATTTATTATATACGCCCGTCAAAAGACGAGGCGTATTATGTGATCACCTGTGTTGGACGGGAGGCGTGAGCTTCGTTAGTGGCTTGAGGTCACCGTCTCTTTAACGCATTCCAACTTATCAGTACTTTCAGTACTTTGATTAAATAAGAACAGCATCGTCTAGGTTTACATGCATGAAGATATTTGGGCTAGGTAGGTTTTATGTGACCCATCAAGCGAAAGGGGACCATCAGGATAGTGCGTAAATGTTTAGTTTCGATCCTAATCAGACTGCGCATTCGGCGCAGTCTAACTAGGCTCGAAACCTTAAATTTGGCAATTCATTGATTTTCTCTATCTAAAATGACAATTTTACCTTCCTGCATAGGAGTTTCTGGAATGCGACGTCCGATTGGCCCAACTGGATTCATTCTATTTTCACATTTGTGATCTGTCAAGCGTAAAGGGGCCATTTCGGTAACGCGTAAAATGTCAACCCTAGTCAGACTGCGCGGGTTGTGCAAGCTGATTAGGATCGAAACTTTTCGCACTTTTCAGATTTTCTGCATCTAGAATTATCAGTCTACATTCCTGTACAAGAATTTTCGAAATGCGACCACCGGCTGACCTCTACTGTAACGAATCCCTTTTTCGCAATTTCATTTTACGGATTCCGAGATTGTCCCTTTTCGCGTGACGGGTCATATTTTTATCATATAGAGATTCGAAATGATCCCTTTTTGCGTGAGATGTCCAATATGTTTTCTTACAATGAAAGAGAATCCATCCGTTCCAAAGCACCGCGCGTATCATATGATTAAAAATGATAACTTCTATAAATTTGAACAATGTAAGTGATATTCAACTCGACTTTTTTCGGAGAATACACAGGGTAATCTGATAACCTTGGCGTATTTCGCGTTGGCGTTGATGTTGGCGTTTGCGCAACAGACTTTGACCTTGGTCATATCTTTGATGTTATTGGAAAAATCTTCATGAGACTCTGCATGTGTATTCGCCATCGCAAGAGCTATCCAGACTATCAAGGGGAATAACCGTGGAAGCATTTTTGTAAGAGTTATTTGTTTTCGACTAAGATTTTTTGTATTATCCAGCAGCTGCAGCCGACCGTTGCACCCGAGGGCGGTGATCTTGTTTCTATTAACTCCCTATGATATCATTCGAAACACACACATCACACTTATTCACTTGAAATCACTTATTATGTTTCTTATTAATCATTGTGTATTTCATGATATTCATAATTATGTAAGGAAATTCCGTTAAGAATGCATAGTCATTAAAGCAAATTGAAGAAATAGAATGGAATGGTATTCATAATATAATATCCACAAAAAATCTATTTAGAACAGATATTTTAATGCAGTATCAAACTTTTTGATTGACCCCAAAGTATTCCTACACATAAATTTTGTTAAAAGGTCAAAATAGGTCAAAATTGAAAGAATGTATTTTGATTCCCCAGAATTACAGTCTTTGAAGACTCCTGACCTTTCTTGGAAGAAGAAGAAGAATTAATTATCTATATTCATCCAATTTTGATTAAGATTTTCCCTCTTTTATCTTATAACTATACATATCCGTGTGATAACATCCTATATGATATTTTTTTACGATATCACATGGATATTTTTAGAACAATGACATAATGCGGTTATTTTTAGAACCTTGCATTTCTATAAGAAACATGAACGAAAAGAAGGCAAATAGAGGTTATAAGATAAATATGATACGTACTTTGTGTTTTGTATGAAAAATAATACCTAACTCGGTTGATGGAATTGATAATTGTCTCGGCAGAGACTCGACAATTATCAATTCCCCCAACCTCGTTAGATTTTTTTTTCATACAAAACGCTAAGTATGTATATATCTATCAATTTTTTAACTCGGTTTTTCTAGGACAAAAAGTTAATCTATTATTATCACCTTGGCGTCACAAGCGTGAATGCCTTCATTGACATTGGCATTAGGGTAGTTAACGTTGACCTTGGCCTTACCTCAGGTGTTATTAAAGATATCTTCTTGAAACTTGTCAAGTGTTTATTACATCACTAGCTATTCGGAATACCAGGGAAATATTTTTGAAATCATTCTTGAAAGAATTATGCTCCTTTTTTACTTAAATTTTTGACATTTTGATTTTGCCTCCTTCAGCCGAAGATTGACATGCGAACGCATTGCTCTTGTTGAATTTATTAAGACATTATTTACGTGAAAAAAAGTAATAAGAAGACAAGATTTATTTATTTATTTACTTTTTGTTTCAATAAAATTTCTCAATGAAAAACATAGTTTCTCATTCTTTGGTGAACGAAGTTTTCGTTCACTAGTGTTAATACTGTGTAAGGAAAATCCTTTAGGATTTTAATAGATATTAGATTAAGCAGTTCTCCTTTAGTTTCAATTTAGTATCTCTCGAGACTTCTCTCCACAAAATCGCTGTTTATTTCGTTAATGGTGCCATACTAGAATTCTTCGTCAAATGGCGATAATGAAAATTACCATTTAAAAACACAAAATATGAGTTTGCAATGTTTAGTGAAGCGTATTGATTATCCGCGTAAGCTTTTTGGGGGTTTAGGGCAAAAACAAAGTTTGTGTCTATACTTTTTATAGACAGATAATATATTTTTGACCTAAGCCTTCGCTGTTGCAACTTGTAGTAATTTGCCGGAAATGTGTGTTTATTTAGGTCGTGCCCTCTTGAACTTCTACACACCCCTGATTTGCCACACCACACGTAATGACCTATTACGATTTTATCTGCCTTCTTATGAATGAAGTCTTTGCTCATGAGTAACGAAAGATCAAGTTTACAAACGAATGGAATGTTCCTACCATATTGCTCCTATTAAACGCGCCCGGGCGCGATGCACAACGTCGTGGGGGCGCTATTATTTTACTTTTTCAAAAAAACCGCGTATTTTGGTACCCAACAGAAGCAAACTGTTAACATGTTCGTTATTGTCGATTGAAATACACGCGCTACCCAATACGCTTTCCGGTTTATCTATTAGGGCTATAAATTTAAAAAAATAGCTAATGAATTGAAATTCTGTTATTTAAAGTCATCTATCCAAATACGGTCACATTCGACCATTAATTGCAGCTTTCAAAAGCAAGTGAATGTGGTAGCAGAGATTATTATCATTATTATTATCATAATTAACATTATTATTATTTTTGTACAAAATAGGAAGTTCCAGACGATGCAATATCCAATGTTCCGCTACCGATGGACAAAGCGGTCTAATAAATCATAACTTTTGACGTATGAAATAAATAATCCTGTATTAAATCCTAAAATTTTGTGATGTATAAATGCACCCGGTACATGAAATGAAAGTGTGTCGTAGTGAAAACACAACACGTCTGGAGCTAGCTGGGTAAGTGAGTCTCGGCAACCTTTGAAGTCCCCAGATTTTTGCAAGCGACGACGTCGCTTTTGAGTAACACACGAGATTTTACAGGGTTTTCTTGTTTTAACAGCATGAATTGTGAGTAGGATTTAATCATTTGACTCGGATATTTTTGATATTTGCAGAAGGTAAAATGATTTCATAAATATTTTCGTAACAACGTGAAGAAAGGGGATTTTGTTCGCATGTGACTTATGAAGAATGGCGAAAAATAGTTTTAATTTTGCGATAAATTTTTACCTTTCGCGCTTCCGGAAAAATGCGCGAGTTAACACGCGCTAGTTTTTCAGATGTTGAACGATCTTTTAATGACGCAACCAGCCTAATGCTGATAGGAATTTAAGTTAGTTAACCCATAATCTATTGAAAATTACGCCGTGTAGTAGCAGCTAATGAAATAAATTTGAGACCGGATTTTTTCACAACGGACCTTGGACGGTTGGGTGTTGTTGATCGGATAGTCAAGGGCCCAGGAATCGTATTTATGGGGGAGCGCGTTTATTAGGAAGGGCGCGTCTCAAAGGTGAAATACGGTATATTTAGTCTCTTATTTAATTCTCAATAAAACATAAACACGCACCACGTGACCGTGACCAACCTTGATATGATGCAAGTCTAGAATTCCCTCAATCCAATCATTATCTATTTGTTTTACCGGAAGTACGTAAATTTTTACAAAAAACGAAATTTGGATTGTGAATCAATCGCCTGTGGACTGGATCACCTTTACCTTCACATGGAATCTGGTATTTCCCGCACCAGAATTATAATAAGCATACATCCGTTCATAGTTGCCATCTTCTACCCTCTTAGGTTAACGATTATCCGCCGTTTGGTAGGAGCAATAGAATTTAAACAACGACTATATTTGGATAATTCATTAGCTGTACAAAATACCTACCTACATAAATCGAATTGTTTTTCTTTAATTCTTTTTTTACGCAATGGCATCATATAATCATTCTTCAACGAAAATGAATATTACCGAAAGAGACCAAAGCCCTGCAATTAAAGCGCATTGGTTGAAAACGAAACAGCGGTCCGTAATTCGGAGGATGGGGGGCCCAATTCAGGTCGTTCCAGAGTCATAGCAGGTGACGTTTAAAAGTCAAAATGCAGAAAGACTGCTGTTTAATCTGCTAATATAAAATATGGGTTCCGCATGTGGAAATTGAATTACCTTTCTGACTGCTATTTTTTGAGTTAAGAAAAGAATCATTAGTCTAGACACTATAGTTGCCGGCTTTCTTTTCTCTAGGCCTATCGCTCTCTGTCTCTCTGTCTATCTGTCTATCTCTGTCTGTCACTCTCTCTACCTTTCTTTTCCTCTTTTTCTCTTTCTTTGAATTTACAATTTTGACGAGACACTTTCCCTTGATTATTTTTTACATTTATAATTTCTCTTTTCTCAATGAATTCAATGTATCACTTTAGAATGCCAACAGATTCGTTCACCATCAGTACTTTCAGTGCTTTGATTATTCCTGACAATGTTCGCACTACACAGATGAGTAGTATCGCTTATAAACTGAAACCAACTTTTAATCGGTCATAACACGTTTCTCTCTTTTCGACAAATTTATATACTCAGTTCCAAAAGAAAGTGTGCACTTTTGAATTTTGAATATCTCTGAAATTACACAATCTATCGTCATGAAACGTTGTATGACCATCCCAAAGATTATGTGCAAACAACATTTGAAAACAAAAATCGCGGGATGAGCAAATATTTTCAGCGAAATTGAGATGTTTGATTTTGCATGATTTGCATGTGCATTACGCGTTAGACGAATAATTGGTCTGAAAATGCATTCATCTGAATGTTTGCGGCTTCGCTAAGCAAAAAATCACATTTCCAATGCAAATGTGCATGATACTTCAGCGTGGTTTGACTACCAATAAGCGTCGTTGAACAAATTCGAACCTTGTCAGATTTAGAACGTCATTAAAATCGATTGAGCATTCATATTCCAATCGAATTCGAGGTCAACATATTGTAAGCCTTTAATAAGCAAATCGAGATGTCATAGAACGCCATAGCACCATTCAACAACAAGTTACTGGCCTACCAACGTAGCAATGTCTAACGTTGACTTACATGTAACGTCTGCATAAAAATTAAAACTTTTGTTTGGCAAAGGCTTGGAATGGCTTCTTAAACTCTATAATGCAACTTCAACACATAGCTCTTACCAAAGAATACGTTGAAAGGAGGTCAAATCCTAACAGTTTAAGTAAATCGATCGCGTATGCAGCATGCGATACTTTATCCAAATCTGATTTGACTTTTAATTTCAAAAGGTCTTGCCTAAAGTATGGTATCAAATTTACTCCATAATTTTCCTCCAACATAATAAAATCAAAACAAATGCAAACAGTGAATGTGCACACTTTTTTTTATGGAACTAAGTATATGAAAGAACTGAATGGGAAATGAATTGTATAGAAAGGACCAACAGAACGACTGTAGCAGACAAAAGAAGACACCAACCATACTTTGAATAAGTCACAAAACACGCAAAATTCAGGGAATTTTCAAAATTAAAGTCGAGAAAATACCGCTATGCTGTAGGAAAATCACTATATCCTTTTAATGCTTTACAGTAAGCCGAATAGAAATATGCAAAGAACCAGAATTTTAGACGCCCATTTGTTTAAATGAGGTGAATATTTTAAATTTACCCCCACCCAAAATTGTTAATTTTGAAATTGTTGGTACCCTTGTTCTCATGCAAGTTAAATGCTTTCCATGGAGATTTTTAGGCTAGATTTTGGTTTCGCTATCTACCAAGTGAACGGGCTATCAGAACTCAAACATACACTTTCATATTTTATATTATTTAACAATACTTTGAGTGACCAATCAGAAGTTGGTTTAAGTTTACAGCACATCTCTTCCTACGGGAGTTGATCTTTAAACAAGTCTTTAATTACTATCAAATAGCAGTCCTTTAAGCTCGCAGATTGTAAACACTGCTTAGTTTAATCCATCGTATTCAAAAACATGCAAATCACTTTCCCATTGTAATGAATAATCATCGGTTTTATTTATAACTTATAATAATTCACAAATCATTATGTCCCATTACATAGATATTCGATAGGAAAAATGCTGATGGAAAAAAGAAAACTGCTTAGGATAGGTGACCATTCACTCGCAAAAGGGGCCATATGGTAAATAAATATTTTAAATGAATTTGTTCTAGTACGTTTCAACAAGAGGCCGCATGTAAAAAAAAAATATGTTCACAGAATCGATCCTTATTGATTCTGAAAATCAGCAAAGTGCGAGGGTTTTCGATCCTAATCAGTCAAGCCAGTCCGGGCAGTCTGACAAGGGTCGACACTTTATTCACTACCTAGATGGTCCCTTTTCGCGTGAAGGGTCACATATATAAAGCTACCTCTTCAATCCCACATTTCTTCTAGCGGTCAATAAGTTTATGGTCAATGATGAATATTCATGCCTGTAGCCAAAGTGTAAGTCAACGACTATTAGTTTATCCAGATAAACATCTTAACGTTGTTAGGAGACCAAACCCGCATCAATGCAAAAACACACACTGCCCGATATATATTCTGCGTTATTATTCATATGGCATTGCTTGGACAAGTCTTTTCAGTGTAATATATTCCGTCGAAAGCTGTCGGCAATCATCGTCAACGCATATAACTTCACAAGTGAACGTATTTTATTGTCAAATCCCCGTAACCTCAGCTTTTCCAAGCTGAAGTTACGAGGTTTGGTAACCTTACGACGAATGTAGTTTAATTTTATATATCTACTATCTATACAACTGAGAGTAAAAATCCAACTAAGGTAGTTTACCTCGACCTAAAATGCAATGAACCGATTTTTTAGAGGCCACTCTGCCCGACCAAAAATAACCAACTGTACTGTACTGTCAGCTACAGTTGTATACCAGGTACATCGTAGTGAAAATGTGTCCAGTGCAGAAACGGGTAAGATGGCGGGTATTAACTACAATAAAATGCAAGTACATTTTCGATAACCTGATTTTTGGAAATTGAAAATGTACTTGCATTTAATTGCTGTTTATGTCCGACTTCTTGTATATTTAGCTGGGCAAACTATCTTTTTATTGTAAATAGAAGGAATATTTGATTTTTTTTAAAATAAAAAAAAACTCTTAACGTGAACCTTAAAACTCAATAGAATTGTCTGAATGATACGATTCTTTTTAGTTTTATCTTATAACTTTACAAATATCCATGTGATAACATCCCGTATGATATTTTTATGATATCACATAGTTATTTTTAGAACAATGATATAATGTGGTTATTTTTAGAAACTTGCATTTCAGTTAGAAACATCGACGAAAACAAGACAAATAGAGGTTATAAGATAAATATAATACATACTTAGTGTATTGTATGAAAAAAATATCTAACTCGGTTGTGAGAATTGATAATTGTCTCGGCATAGCCTCGACAATGATCAATTCTCCCAACCTCGTTAGATACTTTTTCCCATACAAAACACTAAGTACGTATTATACATTTAACGACATAAAATTGTTGAAAGTATTGGAAGTATGCGTTCCGGGTTATCTACAGACATATGTCGTAATTTAATCTATGTTTCGTATGGTTATTTGTTAAAACCAAACTTATGAAGAAAAAAAATATTTATAATAATTCAGTAATAAGTTACATAATCTTATGAATACAATGTCAATGAAAAAACTACTCAGTTTTTTAACGATTTTATTTTACTCAGGTTTTTCACGGTTGTTTCCCTTTGTCTAGTTTGAAACTAACAATCTATGATGTGTTTTTTTTAGTTTTTTTTTCGGGGGGGGGGGGGGGGGGGAGGGGGTGGAAGAGGGAATTATTGTCGGAAGAATATGTTCCAACGCCGGGAATCGAACCAATGTCAAAATTTTTGGAATAAGGTGCGCTTCTAACTGCATAAAGGAATGTCTGAAAACTGAGTCTGATGCGTAATCGACTACGCTATCATCACACTAATAAGATTAATAGAATACAACCCTGTGTTCAGTATGACAAGACGGTGAAAATTGTTTCTCAATTTTACCCCGCTTTGCATATGCACTTGCCTGCAAAGCGGGGTTCAATTGGCAAACAGTTTGCACCGTTTTGTTTTACTGAACACAGGGCTGGTAAAAATCACTCAACTTGTGAAAAGGAACCAACTGGGAAGTGCCTAAAGTGTCGACCCTATTCAGACTACGCGGACTGCGCTGACTCTAAACTTTTTTGCACTTTGCGAATTTTTTAAACGCAGAATAACCTATCTGATTTCGTATAACAAACAAACTGTCCGCAACGCTGAAAATTACTGACGGAAGTCGGTGTCGAACCTACACGGACAAGTAATATTGAAATGAATGGTTTACAAGTCCAATGCGCTAACCACTGAGCCAAAGAAGATCTTCCTTGACGCAGGTGTTAGACATTGGATTTAAACCGATGTCCTCCTGGTTCTTTAGCATGCACGACGTAAATCACCGATACATGGGATTTGGTTTAGTGTCTCATCCGAAAGATCATTGATTAATTTATAAATACGCAAGCCCGGGAATGGAACCCGCGAACGACTACGTGATTTTAAGTCGGACCATCTATCGGCTGAAGGGAATTTACGAAATGACGAAATGAATATTTATGTAAAAACTTGCCGGGGCAAAAAAATAAGAGATATATATCATCTGTTACAAAATAAAATGAATCTAGACGATTTCAAGACTGTTATTCTCTACGCTGGTGGAAACGACGCTGCAGGTAACATTTCTATAGAAGAAACAGAAAATGATTTAATTCTCTTAGCAGACTACATGCAACCGAAATGTGATCTTTATATATGTACATCTTGTCCTAGATCAGACACTAATGTGAGCCAACTAAACATAGCTATTAAAAGGTTTGTGAACAGACCGCTGCCAACCTGATCGACTGCTTACCGTCATTCGTGTACGGAAATGGTAACACTGTTTCAGAGTCGTACTTACGTGACGGAATTCATTTGTCACAAAAAGGTACACGAGACTTATTAACTGTGATCAACGAATCTGTGACTGTTATTAAACCAAGGATTGAAAGTCGACAAAAAAGTATGCGCTACAACCGATTAAATGATCGGAGATCTGAAATACAATATAATACAATATAATACACAGGCTTCGTCTGTGCTGCTTGACAAATACCAAAGATATTGCGTTATTTGTCGGGACAACACACATGAAACCTGGCAGTGTGGATATAGACAATATGGTGTGTATGGCCCTCCTTATGGGTATAGAACATGTTAGGGAAAATCAGACAGTTACCCCTATCGCGTAAGAAATATTGTGAACTTAAAAAAACTTTATCAAATCAAACAATGCCCGAAACAAAAATGAAAAATACTACTCATGATAATAATTTTCATGTATTGGATTTAAATTGCGATGATTATAATCATACCCCAAATACACGTAGCTTGTCTGAAGACGTTAAGGATTTAGTTGTTGAAAATAATTTAAACGTGAGGTATTTAAATAGTCATTCCATCAACCGATTGGGAAATCCGCGTAGGGAAACTGTTGATTTAAAAATGTCTCAAATTACCCCTATTTCAAACGATACATATAATACAATTAAAAAGGACTATTTTAATACAGATAATCAAAGTTCGCATTTACATGCTGAACAAAGTGTTTTTAACTCCGCGGATTATCAATTTAACTCAAGCGATAAATGTGAAAATAATTCCCGTAAGCAAAATAAATTTCATTATAAAAATGTAAATAATTCCACGCGAAAACAAAAAACATGTTCTATTACAGGTGAAGCTCATTTCACTAAAAAATCAAAAGGTATTCATATAGCTAATTTAAACATTAACCATCTTCTTCCAAAATTTGAAGAGATAAAGTTTCATTTAAAATCTATTCAATCGCCTGATATTTTGGGAATGTGTGAAACATTCTTACATGAAAATATTGATAGCAACTGTTTGAAAATACCGAACTATACTTTTGAGCGACAAGACAGAAAAAGAAAATTAGGCGGTGGTATTATAGTGTATATTTCAGAAAAAATGCACTATAAAAGGCGATTTGATCTTGAATCAACCGAAATTGAGTCCATCTGGATTGAAATTAACCATTCTGATAAACCGTCATTTCTTCTCGACTTTGTTTACAGATCGCCTTCATTTGTGCAGTCGTGGATAGATATTTACCAAAAGCAGATAGACCAAGTTGATTTACTAAATAAAGAGTTTCATGTTTTAGGTGATTTCAATATAAGATATTATAGGAATGATGGTATAGAAAAATTCGAAAATACCAAATGGGAAAATTTTGTTTCTAATTATGATATACAACAGCTAGTAAAAAGTTCCACAAGGTTGACTAAAAAAAGTTCAAGCATAATTGATCATATATATACAAACTCTGTACATAATACGTGCGATGTCTATGTTTCAACATTGTCTATAAGCGATCACTTTCCAGTTTGTTTCACGAGGAAAAGGAATGTGGATTCAGATGATTTAAGAAGTAGTCAAAATCACGAAACGATTGAGTATAGGTGCTATGAAAATTTTGATATAGACAAATATACATTCGATTTATCTTATTCAGGCATTGAATGTGTAGAAATGATAATCAACCCTAACGATGCTATTAGTAAATTATATGCCATAGTAAACTCAGTTTTATCAATTCATGCACCCTTGAAGCAAAAAAGAGTCAAGCGCTCACACCAGCCTGCTTGGTTTAATAGGGAAGTAGAGGAAATGATGACGAAAGGGATATGGCTCTTAGACAGAGAGCTTTTGATAGATACAAAATTTTACGCGATAAGGTTACTTACATGATTAAGCATAATAAGAAAAACTATTTCAATAAGGCTATAGAAAATAAGGAAAGTCCCAAAATGATTTGGAAAA
This sequence comes from Fragum whitleyi, assembly GCA_948146395.1. Lineage (NCBI taxonomy): Eukaryota > Metazoa > Mollusca > Bivalvia > Cardiida > Cardiidae > Fragum > Fragum whitleyi. The sequence goes on from OX411552.1 coordinate 41,704,000, forward strand.
ACCTTAAAGAAATTGCATATGTAAACAACTCAAAAGAACTTATAATGCCTAAGAAAATCATCACATCAGATTCTATCATTGAAGGAAATCTTAATATAGTTAATGAATTAAATAGACATTTTGTTTGCATATCGGAAATTGTGAACAAGACGAGATTCTCCATTGAAAATTTTAATTTTCTCAATTTTGTGAGTGCATCAAACCATAAGAAAACTTGATTCAACTAAAGCGACGGGTCTGGATGGCTTGGGTCCAAAAATTTTGAAACAATGTGGTGATATTATTACTCCGGCTATAGCTTCGATTATCAATAATAGTATTTCTTCAGGAATATATCCTGATCAAATGAAAGTAGCACGCGTAATACCCATTTACAAAACGGGTGACAAAGACGATCCCAATAATTATAGACCCATTTCGATTCTTTCCACTATTTCAAAGATATTCGAAATGCACATCGCTACACAGCTTCAATGTTTCTTTAAAAGAACAAACGTTTTAAACAAATCTCAATCTGGTTTTAGAAAACACTATTCGTGTACATCGGCGTTAATTAAAATGATAGACGCGTGGCTTTCAGATGTAGATGACGGTAAATATGTAGGGCCAGTTTTCCTAGACCTAAGAAAGGCGTGTGATCTTGTTGATCATGAAATCCTGATACATAAACTGAAATTATACCACTTTACTGAGAATACGTGTACCCTTTTCAAATCATATTTGACTAACAGAAAACAATTAATACAGATAGCGCACTTAAAATCGTCTTTACTTGAAATAACATCTGGAGTACCCCAAGGATCGATTCTAGGTCCACTTCTCTTTCTAATTTACATCAATGATATCACTTTAACCAAATCTGAAGTTGAAATAGATCTATATGCAGATGATTCTACTATGTACAAGTCCGATTTTGAAATCGTATCTATACAATCTAAACTGCAATCGAGCCTAATTCGCGTGCAGGAATGGTGTCAAATTAACAACATGTCTCTACACCCTTTAAAAACAAAATGCATGTTGATTGGACCCAAACATAAATTTTTGCAAGACAGTCAAATTAAATTAACTATTAACGGTCATGAATTGGAAAATGTAAAGTCACAAAAAGTCTTAGGTGTCTTTATAGATAATCACTTAAATTGGCGACCACAAATTGATTATGTATGTAAAGGACTGAAGAATAAAATCGCCCTTTTCAAAAATATTTCTTATTATCTATCAAAGGAAATGAAATTGCTTTTTTACAATTCATATGTATTACCCATTTTTGATTATTGCTGTGTTGTATGGGGTAAGAATAACAAAACGTATGTAAATAAGATATGTACACTTCAGAGAAGAATAGCTCGGCTTATACTCGGTAAACCAAGACAAACACAAGCAAACGAATTATTTAAGGAATTAGAATGGTTACGCTTTACAGAAAGATGCAATTATCACGCAGCTGTTTTAACTTTTAAGACAATCAAGAATGAAGCACCGGATTACATGTCCGATATCGTCCACATTTCTAGAAATGAAAACTATACATTGCGATCAGAGACAAAGAATGACCTATTTGTCGCGAAATTACCACGAACAAATGTGTATAAGGATAGTTTTAGCTTTTATATAGTAAATGTTTGGAATGAGATTCCCATTGTAATCAGAAACGAAAATAGCATAAATACATTTAAAAATAAATTAAAATTATTTTATTTTGAAAATTTTTGTAAAAGATGTTAATAGACAGTTATGCAACTAAAATATTTTAATCTGGGATAGCTGTCTGATTAAAGAATTGAGAGCTAGTTGTTGTTGGTTTTTTATTTTTTTTGCTTTTTTTTAGTTTTTTTTTTTAATATTTTGAACTGTTTTATATTGTTAGCTTAAAGAAATATTGAACATTTTAATCTGTCTGTTTTGTAAGCTCTGAGTAAGAGAGAGAGAGAGAGAGAGAGAGAGAGAGAGAGAGAGAGAGAGAGAGAGAGAGAGAGAGAGAGAGAGAGAGAAGAGAGAAGAGAGACAGAGACAGAGAGACAGAGAGATAGAGAAAGAGACAAAGAATGAGAGACACAGAGAGAGAGAGAGAGAGAGAGAAAAGAGAGAGAGAGGGAGAGAGAGAGGGAGAGAGAGAGGGTTAAATTTGTATTGTTTTATTTTTTCTTTTCAGAAGGCCGTGTTGAAAATAAGATTTGTGCATATTTGTATATGTCTTAACATGTTTACCTTCTATAAATAAAGCTATTATTATTATTATTATTATTATTAATATAAAGTAAATATCAAGGAATGTAAGGAGGCGGAGGATCATTTAAATATTCATTGATATGATAGGTGGGCGGGGGAGATGGGTTATCGTTAAAACTATTGGTGTTCGATAAGGCGGGAGGCGGGGTGTTCGGGGGAGGGGGAGGACTTGGAGGTGCAAGGGTTATACCGCGACTTGAAATGGGCGGTAATACTGATGAGTCATCGTCAAATCTATTGGTTGTAATAAACGGAGGGGGCGGAGTATTTGGAGGAGGCGGGGGACTTGCTGGGGGAGGAGGGACTATATGACTTGCAATAGGCGGTAACACAAAACCCTGTCCCTGACTAACGGCTGTCGGATGACTTGGTCGGACATTTCTTCGCTTCTTCTTTTTTCTGTGAGTTGGTGGTTGGCTACCATTTCTATTATTGTGTCTGTTTCCCTGGTTTTGAGCACGCCTCGCGGGCCGTCTTGTTATGATAATTTGTGTTACTGGGGAGGGCGTTGATTCATTATCATCTTGTTCCGCTTGCCACGCCCTCCTCGGAGATTGTTCATGAATATTTGTTTCTTGCATGTCTGAATTCTGATGCTTAGAATTTTGAGATGTCCGTTGTTGGTGTCTAGAATCGGGCTGCTTAACGTCTGAAGGATCTTGCATTTTAGAACGGATTTGGTGGTAAAATTCAGATTTCGGCTCTATATTAGACAGTCTAGGCGTTTGATCATCCGTATGAGGAATTCGGTGATTCGGTTGCAATCGATTAGAATTATTGTGAATCGGCTGTTGTCGTTGATTAGAACCCAATATCGTTGTGGTATCGATATGATTACACTGAGGATGTATTTGATTCTGTATTTGAAAGTTTGCCATGGCGTGTTCGGTTGTTGCGTACACGGACGGCGGGGACGATTCCGGAATCATGTTCGATATCCGATTTTTACCACGTAAAAATAACACTATTCCAAAATTACTCGAGTGAATACACAATATTACGAGACCTATCACATCAGTAACGAATATCATCATTAGAAATATCACTATAGTAACAGCGAGACGATAATTTCTCCCTGAATGTTCGATATATGAACACTTTGATGAGGTACAAATTCCCGAGAATCCAGCTATCAAAACTGCAACCAAACAGCCTAACCAGTTGAATGGTAGTAAAATACAATAGGTCCGCATCTGAAAAGAATAAGTTAAGCATAATTTATCGACTAAACGATGGAAAAATAAATGTTTCGAGAAAGAAATTTAGTAGATCTAATTAATTAAAGAAGGATCATTTGAGTTGTGATAAAATTATTTGCACATATACTTAGCAAAAAAAGAAACTTTACATGACTTACTGAGGGGTGTAGTATCGCTACGAAACCATAAAGAATACAGATGTTACTATTACATGAAACTTGAAGGCAATATCCGTCGGTTTATGGAAGGGTTAGTACCGGATGTTTGTAAAATGAGGTTTTTATTGGTGGTCAAAGGACAAGGGGGTCGATTTCAAAAATCACAGAAATGAAATCAAGATTGTCGGTGATGTTTTGAGTATAGGTCTTTGACGTTTTCGTGATTAGAGTCGTTCCAATATCATGATAGACCAACGTCTGAGCTAAATACGCATACTTGTCTTGCAGTTATCCTTTCTTTGATGAAATGTATTGCAAAATATGCAATGGTAACAGGGCCTCTACATGACGTCAAAAGTGGCCTAGCTCATCTCGGCGGACACTTTATGCGGTTGTAACTGATTTTTTGTTAATTGATATGGGTTAAAAGGTCACTATCGATAGTTTTACATTTAAAATTCGACCGCTGGTGCACCTATCCTTAGTTTCTTGTCGTTTCTAACAGTACGGCTAGAGCTTTCATCTGAGGCACCGGTCGCAATTCTCTCCTTGGCGTATCACTTGCCAATTGTGTGGGAGAGAAATGACACTGATCACAATGCTTTTTGTCAAATATGGGATGAAAGACGGCCTAGCTAGAGGTCGAACCCACGACCCGATGAATGATGACCAGATCCGTAACCGATTGTCCTAACCGGGCGCGGCAGTTCTAAACCGAGCTGTTAAAATGTGAATTGCCTGTCCCGAGTAGCCAACCTTAAGAGTGACGTTATAAACAGACGTTCAAGCTCTATGTATACCTGTGGTCTGATTCCTGCCTTTATTCGATTGTTGTTACATACCCGTTTCAATAAAAATGTACAAACAATTTTGCTTTTTCGTGCCGATGCTAAGGAATGAGTGTGACTGTGTAATAAAAATCACTCAAAATGAACTTTGGGTAGCTCAACACGAGTATATGACCAAAACCGGAAGTTACAGACTCATAAGCTCGGACTCGCTTAACTCGCTCAAATTCCTGCGTCTGTGTAGTCTCTGTAGCTAGTCCAACTAACACATGTAAATAGAGTTGGCCTATAGCCACTGTAAGTTATTCAAAACAGACCAACAAGTATGTAAAGTTTCTTTTTTTGCTAAGTATATAAGCTTGTTTATAAGTTGGAAATATCATGCATGTTATAAAGAAAAATAGAATAGGTGGATTTTGTGCGGTGAGCCGTGAAATATATATTCTTATATAGATTCTCGAGCTCAGATTTCAAAAATAAACCTATAGCGCCGTATCCTTAACCAAGTAAACACAAATCCTTCCATCGGGAAACAATTGCACGTGTCCGATTGTGATAATGAGTCGCCCTTTTTTCTACATGATCTCAATGTATAAAATTGCTGTTCATGCATAGACTCTGCAACAGAGTTTGATTTATAACGTAAATGTTGAAGAAGTACTTGTGTTATCTTATTAATCATTGTCTCTCAAATTTCTTTATTTCATGTACGGTAGCAATTATGTTATTTTTGTTTAAAGCAGGGCCTGTGCTAACTTTTTCAAATTCAGGGGTCATTGACCCCTTGACCGCCAATTTCTAGAGGTCAAAACTGGTCTTAAAGTGGTCCAAACAATAAAGTAAGTGGTAAATAAGTAACTTTTTCTTGGTTATGCTGTTTAACTTCTTTAATTGTTTCCTTCATGTCTTTATTAGAGATTCATATTTCATATGAATCTCTGATAGAAATATGAAGGGTACAATTAATTTTAATACATTCCTTATTGTGTAGCAGTATCAGTTTGCAATACAAAACAAACAAAGGGTCATACTTTGACCCATTTGACAGGAAAATTTAGGGGTCAAAATATGACATTTTGATATTTTTGAGGGTCAAACCCTGGTTTAAGGGCCAAACACGAGCCCTGTTAAAGGCTATTTGAATTGTTTGAACTGTATATCTCTTTCAATCAAATTGATCTGATGAATTGCTATACACGACAATCACTACATGTATAAATAGAAGCAGCGAATCTTGCGCATTTGACAGAAATAAAATCATACACATCAGATCTGTCATAACAATATGTTTGAATTCTTGGCCCGAGGTTATAAAACTTTTCTCATTTTCAAAACAGAATTTACTCAAGTTTCAAATTGAGATTTAAGATGTAATTCTGTAATACTACTGTAAAAAGTATGAATTTAAAAGATAAAATTAGTAAGTTGTTATTTATAACAACTTGTGAATATCCTCTTTTATGCTCTTACAGTTATTTAAGTACTAAGGTTGTGAAAATTCTCAGATGACAATGAGAAAAGTTTAATAGGCGCGGGCCAAGATCTTACCAAACAACCAATTTTCTGCTCAGCCACATTTTTGCTAAAACAATGTCTTCCTCGAAAGTATATAACAAGTCCTACAACTGAGGTCAGCAGTGCCTGGAGTGGATTGAAATAGAGAAATGAATTGAAATTATGAAATATTATAATGTATACTTCAGCTTTAGCTCGAACTTGAATAGGTCGCAGGTTGTTCGAGGAAGCAATTGTTCGATTGATTAGGAAATTAACGAAAGATGGTCGTTAGTTCTGAAAATGAAGTATTCTATCTGTTTCTTTTTAAATTCTTTCTAATCATATGTGTTATTTCTTTGTTATAGGGCCGTTTTTTTAGCGTATAGTCAAGATATTATTTGTTTAACCAGACTCAACACTGTCTTTAAGGCCTCCCGACTATACAAACTGGAAGTGAGGTTTTTTTTTTTTTTTTTTTTTAATTTTTTCGGCTCTTTTTGCATGTTGTTTTTAATGGCCGGTTTTCATAAGAATTTCTTCGTGGAAATAACGTAGAATTGTGATGGTAAAATCATATAAATTAGCTTCTTTTCAACATTTGATATCCATTGAATGAGTAGATAATTGAATTTAACAATCAAAATATGGTAAAACTGCCATTCAATTAGCAGTGGTCACTTTAAAAACCGAAAACTTTCTTGTTTGCATGGAAACGTATGCTGATTTTTTTACCAAATAAAGGGAAAATATGGTTTTAAAACATATCGAAAAATAAGCAAAATTCATCGGACAATTTCTTCAAAAAAATTTTTTTTTTCATTCACCCCCCCCCCCCTTAATTTTTTTTAACTTTTGAAGGCACCGTTAGGCAAATGCAATTGCTCAAAGAAAAAATTCCTTTGCAACAGCAATTGTGTACATGTATAAGAACTATCAACATGTATGTGTTTTATAGCTATTAGCTGGTACTGTTTATAATTGACCTAAAACGAATAAAAACGTTTCACTAAAAAGTGACCAGTACCACTCAAGGGCAGGTAACTCTAGCATGAAAACGAGCATGTAAAGCTACATATAAACTTTAATATGATGGCTATACAATGTTAATCTACAACATACATGTATTTGAACAAGAGAAAAAAATCATTGAGCGGAGAAAAAAAATGACGCCACATGTCCATTGCTACCTTAGGCAAAAAAAAATGGCCCTAACTTAACCCATGCCATTCAGATTAATCAAAATCTATTTTAATCTAGAATTTATAAACTACTTTGCATGTGCTTTTAAAGGATAAAGTTACTAACGGAATTGAATTTCAAATATATTTTGTGAATTAACAAATTATGCCCGTAATTGAAATCTAAGCATTTTTTCGTAGAGGTCATAGGGTAGAGTCAAATAAATCAAGGTATATAAGATCTATGTTTAAATGAAACATCCAGTTAATAACATATGAAACTGACTTTCATTCCGGTCAAAACTATTCTACATCGCTCACTCAGTATTCCGTTTATTCATTCTCAATACTTAACCAAACCATTCAAAAACGCCCTATATCACTTAAAACCATAAGATGAACAACTGCATTCAAAATGAATATCTGTATAAATCAATCCACGATTTCGCTGACTTGGTTGAATCTTTCAACCGTTATATGGTTCGTCAAGTCATTGAAAGCTACCCATAGAACTTATTATGCATACTCTATTAAAGGGGGGTAATAGATATCGCTAATTACATGAATGTTGGTCTTAAACAAAATAGTGATGTTGGATTACCTCCCTTAAATTCCATTCAAAAATCACTAATCGCATTCATTCTATTTCATTCCGAAATTATTTTTAACGTTCAGTTTGTCAATGTTGTCGATGTTCTTAACGTTTTTTTTCTCTGAATACACTTTAAAGACTTACCAAAGGGGCTATAATGAACACCCCTATATAGTAGGGCGGCACACCATCCGCCGGCTGACCGTGTTGTCCATTACACACCCCTCCCAGTATCATCACAAGAATGACAAGACAGAACTGTAAGATGCTGAGATTCTTGAGTACTCGTAGAGCCTTGTTCTTTTTAACTGAAAAGGATATTAACCCTTTCCTATTTTACAAAATTTTGACCTGTCCAAATTCAAATGTTTTGCAGACGAAAATTTAAAGTAGATTTATTTTGAAAAGTAACCATTCAGTAGGGTAGAAAATAGTGTGGAAATAGAAGAAATTGCTTGTCAGAAGCAATTTCTTCTTTTTTCCCAATGTTTTCTCAATCATAAAATCACAGACACGTAAAAAGTAGGGATTAAACGGCAAAGGGTTAAACTTGTAGCCCGCCGTCTGACAGACCAAGGGGCAATAATCCAGTCAAATAAGGATATATGATGCCATGAGTGAATAAGAAATTTAATTTCACGGTTGGCGGAATGAAAGATAAATTTATCTCGCAGAAAACGCAAATAATTGATGAGCCTGCGCGTGACATTTCAAAAAAAATCGATATATGCGTGAAGGGCCGACATTTACCAACCTTGATTGCCACGTAGTAAATTCGAAAAGATTGTCTGACCTTCTAAAGACACTTTTGGACACTTTCTTTCTACAAAGTGTACAAGTAAGCTCTGGTCAGACTGTGCAGATGCACAGGCTGGCCAGAGTCTTTGCTTGGTGCACATTTGAAATTGCTAGGTATGTCGACCACATGCTCAAATCAATTTAGTAAATGAAAAAAAATCATCGTATTTTTCCGTTAGTGTATATTTTTTTGCTAAACAGAGCCTTTGAAATCTACATTTGATAATAAAATTGTAAACTAATTTGATTGATTTGAATAAAATGTTGATGAAAGGTTTTGAAGCGTTTTTGAACGATTTGGAATGAATGAATGGAGCGCTGAGTGAGTGATTTAGAATGGTTTTGATCGTAATGAATGTCAAATTCAGGTTGTTATAGTCCGTTTGACTTCTATATGGACCAACCTTTTCATCAATTACATAAAATTCCGTTTGAATGAAGGATTTCTATGTGGTGAAATATTAATTCTAGCTTAATACCATTCCAAAAAATATTTTTATGAAAACAAAATGATTTTAAATGTTAATATTTTCGCATTAGTTTATGTTGATATTTTCGCATTTTCTACTCTTAAACACGAGGGGTGGTGAAGGTTGTTTCGTTGTAAGAAAATGTACACAAATAGTAAAAACACGTGGTTTTATACTAAACATTTGACAGAAGAAATGTCCATTATTCCATATGTGGAAAAGCTAATTAGCATATCGACGGTCAGGACATCTTAAATTTAAATATCCCGTGATTTATACCGTTATTACTCGCCTGCTTATCTAGTTTTCCTCGTGAAAATCCCGACGACTTCGTAAAATAATCCTTTTTGATTGGTCTTAATAAAGGAATATGGGGTTCATCTAAGAATTGATAAAAACTATTATCAATTATCTGGTCAAACAGTTTTAAACAAAAACAGAACACACTAAGATTTGATACCTAGGGAAGTAAAAAAATCTACAAAATTAATTTTTGAAAAATACTCGATTATACACGAAAACGACTTGCCAAAATTCATACACTTTTGACTCGGTCCCTATGCAAATCCGAACTATTTTTGGATAGACAATTCTCTGTTCCGTTTATTACAGACAAGGGTAGATATGAAAGGCAAAAAGTTAACATGTAGACGGACGGACAAAATCATCATTCCACCTTCAAAAATTCTGAAAAACAATTCGTCATGGTATTAAATGGAAAATATTATATGACAAGAAAAAAATACGCTTCATGAATTCGATTCTGAGATTTTCGGCGAAATGTTGGTCCATATAGAAGTCAAACGGACTATACTAACTATATTTTTAGGTTCAAGTCATAAAGTATTCAATTGTTGAATCAAGTACACCATGAACTTAAATCTGACAGAAAACAATCGGCATTCAACTTGTTCAATAGACTTTGTTTGAACCCGATTGATATCATGCATAATTAAATCGATCGGCTCACCAAAAAAGAAGAAGAAGAAGAAAAAGGTATTTAATGTGGACAATCGTCCATCTTGCTTTAACAACATTTGAATGTCCTAGAATCATGGAATGTCATGGGAGTCGATCCCTGATTGGGGCACAAATCCTTTCCAACAATATTTTCCAACAAATGGGCGGAAATTGTAGACCTATGTGGAATAGCAGCTATAGGCTATGAAATGATGTAATGGTAGTACTGATGCAAGAAATATTAGTTATCCATTGTCACATGCTACATTCGCTGCGATATGGCTGAAAAAATGTATAAGCGATGTATAATCCTTTATCAAAAAACAACAAGAACAACAACATATAAAAACCAGATACAAATTGAATGTCATAGATATTTAATATAAAGAATTTCATCGTTCAAAATGATCCGTGGTTTATCCATCTTTCACTTAGAACAGGCGCAAATTGGTTTGTTTGAATGTGGATTTACGCAGATTTTCAACAATCTTTCAGTTATTTCGCGGCGGCTGGCGCACCTAACAATGGGTTCCTAGTATTTCTCACACCAGTACTTCCATCCAATCCTTTCCAGGCCTCAAGCTGCTACCCCATATAGTTCTACGAGTATCGACCTATTGCTCCGAGACAAATAATCAGAAAGGATGAGTGCCGCCGTCGGGAATCGAACCCGATACCTCTAGATTGAAGTTCCGACGCGCTACCAGCTGCGTTATGACGACAGCTCTGGGCACAAATTGGACAGGGCTGTCTTTCAGATATATAGGATAATCGCTGGTTTCAGTGTAAGATGAATTTATACTTCATTGAGTGATCAACAAAAGCTTTTGTTGTTCACGATATGAAATATTAAAAGATCTTACACTGAAACAAACGATTATTCTATTTCTTTCATGCAAAAATTGGACAAAATGTGAAATTTCAAGGACACATTTTCGTAAAGCGCGTCATTTTGCACGTGATTGCTATGCAACGTTCATTGTGACGTCACTTATTTCGCCCCACATAGATGACGTCAGATAGGGTGAAATGCACCAAGGCAGGGTATTAGTTTTTGATAATTTCACTGCTTTTGCGGTGAGATTATCAAGTGATAATATACAGTTATTTCTCGATAAACCACCAAAAAGCATTAAAGAAATCTCTGTAATAAAGAAGTCTACACTCATGTGAATAAATTCTACCAAAAACCGACTCATTACAAAGGTTCCGGCTTTTGCGATCGAGTGAAGAGGGTCACAAGAGACGACAAAAAGACATAACAAACTTTAAACGTGTCCAAAAAGAAAGCTGTTTATAATAGCCTATATAGCCAAACAGTTGGTATCTGTTCATGATACGAAAAAGTGTGCAAAAGTTTAAAATGATACCCCGCATGGTTCAAAAGTCCGAGTTGAAAGCAGTGTATCATGCCTTAAACGTTACGCAAACGTAACGCTTTTTTCTTGAACATAGCGCTTTTTTCCCAAATAATGATAATAATAAGAAAGAAAAATAAAGTAAACAAATACATTTTCAAAACACTTCTTTGGGTAATGACAAAATTTAGATAGAATAACGTGAAAATGCTTCTTACCGTAATCCATCCTAAATAATCCAAAATGTAATTATCCAATACCAGTTCCCGAGACAAAAACGTCAAAACCTTTTGCACCCATCTCCTTAATTAATTGAAGATAAATGAGACCCATTAAGTTAGTTAAACCCGTATTTTGGTTATATGCATGTATAGACACCATTGGATAACTATCGGATTTCAGGGGTACTTCACAATTTTGAATTTTAACGACGTAACTATCATTTTGCACTTTACGCAAGTGCGTTATTTAGATTAATCCTCTTTCGAAAAATCTCGCTGATGATTCATCAAAACATCGCAACTACAGCTAGTTTAAGCTGTAGTTGCGATGTTTTGATCATTCACCAACAATTAAATCATAAAAAAGGGGAGCGGGTGGAGGGCATTTGATCTTTTGTCACAGACCACATACCACCTTTATCCGACATATTCTTTGGTGGTCGTCTTCTGAGTGCGTAAAAATTTCAAAATTAAAGTTACGCTCGCTAAAGTCTGCGTTACTTCCTATTTTTTCTATAAAAAATCACGAATCTTTTACATGTCTGTAAATCCCACATTACTTTATGTGTTATCAATGCAGCGAAAGTACTGACTTATCAAGCATACCAACGTTTCCATAATAAATAACACTTATAATGATGAGACGGACGTTCATGGCGTTTGAAAAACGACTATGCGCTTGCAATGGGCTTGTTTTTATTTATTTTTTTTAATTCTTTGAAACTTTTGGATGAATATTTCTTATTTTTCTCCTTTAACCAATCCTGTTTTAAACAAAGCACTAGAAGTATGTGAATATGCATAAACAGAACTGTATTTTTAGGGGGTGGGGTTGGGGGGAGCCAACAAGATCTATCTCCACTTTTTTTCCGAGCACTTAGACACAGACATAGCAAGCAATGTCTACCCTAAATTGACTGTTGAATTCAAATTTGATAATTTGACTTATATCTTAAGCGCAAATAAACAGACACATCGTCCTCAAGATTTCCTTTGTTTGGTGTATAATTTTTGAATGCAAGATGAAAAATAAATTAATTAGTAAATAAGATATTTGATTTTAAAAATGTTAAGATAATAAAATTATTAAATAAATTGATGAAAAGAAGAAGAAGAAAAAAAGACCTTTATTAGATTCAATTTTCTTATATAATAGAGGATACATATTTTTTTTCTGGTCCAGTGGCCATTTTATGCTCTTCTTAAAATACCTACAGATATGGTAGCATGTAAACACATTTTTTTGTCGCTCATTTTGATCGCTAACTGAAGATACGATGTCTTGACTGTCGGCTTTAGGAGGGTTTTAGTTTAGAACATCGTGAAATATACAAAATGAATGATATTGGAATGATTTTAGAATGAAATTGAATGGTTGAATGGGTGTGTGGGGCGAGTTTGAGTGAAATTAAAGGGAGGCAATCCAATACCACTAATTTTGTTCAAAATGAACAAAATTATCGATATTTATTACCTCCCTTTGATAAAATATGCATACATAATCTCTGAATAGCTTTTTGTGTCTTAACGAACCCATCATTCGCTTACAAAATTCAATTATGTCACTGAAATTGTGTATTTTTTCTACCGATTTTTAATCTGAATGTTGTTGTTGATCTTATTATTTTTAGTGAGTTTTGGGCGTGTTTGAGTGAGTGTTTGGAATGAATAAATGAATGAATGGAGCACTGAGTGAGCGTTTTAAAATGCTTTGTATCGGAATGACAGCCAACTTCACGGTGCTTTACCACGACTTCTCCTCTTGATCCACTTAAACTGATTATTATTCATTTTTGATGATTCTGAAATACATTATGTGAGTATTTATATTTGTGACCCGTCACGTGAAAAGGGACCATCTGTGAACTCTGAAAAATAGTTATTTGAAATAGAGATTGGTACAAGTAGAGCCCAACAACTAAAACTACCCAAAAACTCTTTAACTGGAAGGTAGATTGATCATTCTAGACCCAGAAAATTAGTTTAGCGCGAATAGTTTTGACCCTAGTCAGGCTGCGCATTCCGCGCAGCCAGACAATGGTCGACACTTTACGCACTGCCTGGATTGTCCCTTTTCGCGTGACGGGTCAAAATTTTCTCTCATTATATTCGCGGTGGTATTTGTGGGCGGGAGTTGAGGGGTGGGGGGTATCATGGCTAATGATATTTATATACATCCGCTTTGCGCAATTAGGTTTCTACTTTCATTTTCACGCCTTCGTGTATTAGAAAAAAAATATTCTCATCGTCTCTTTAACCCGTATTGGCTGTTTCATGTGACGCTACGAAAATCTTTAATAAATCCATTAATAAGATACTGAATTGTTTGTAAAATTATATGCAAATCGGTGACCTTTGACAGGTCTATTCAAATTGTAACCGATACCAAGCGTCATTAGATTTTAGAATAAATGAATCGAAGATAACTTATAAACCCTTAACTGCCCGCTGATCAATAATGTCATTTCGAGGAGTCAGCGCAACACTATTGTAAGTGCCTAAAATATATATAATACTAACAATACTTACAATAGTATTGCACTGACCCCTCAGTTTACTCGATGGTTGAAAATGATTCATTGCTAAAAAGGAAAAAAAAAGCCTCTGAGACCAAACTATTGTAGGTCCGAATCTAAACGTGTAGACACGACGTCTTTTACGCCCGAACTCCCCTCCCCCTCCCTCCCCCACGAAATAGCGTCAATTACCCTTCCAAAATGTCGTGCATTAAAGGGGGTCTTTTGCTTATTTTGTCAAATTTGGACGAAATTCGCAAACTCGTTTACCTTCTTTTAATAACATCTAGAAGCTCTTCTGTCTGTGTGTACTGATTTGAATAGCAACTAGATTAAGGAGCGTTTCGTACGATTTTATTAAAATTCTCTTAGTGCGTTAATATGGTTTTGGCGAGTGTTTTGAATGTATTGAATGGAGCATTGAGCGAGTGTTTCATTTGGTTTTGATCGGGGTGACTGTAGATTTCGCGATGTTACTTACATCGCGAAATTGACATTCGTCTCGATCAAAACCATTCTAAAGCACTCACTCAGCGCTCCATTCATTCATTCGAAACACTCACTTAGACAGTTCAAACTCGCTCCAAATCGCGCAAAAACGCTTCAAAATCTTTTAAAGTGGTCAACGTTTCATTCGAATTGATCAAAACATTTCACAATTTTATTTTCATATGTAAATTTCAAAGCCTCTGTTTAGCTCATAAAGATGTAGAGACAAGAAAATACAAAGGTTTTAATCAAAGTGAGGTAATAAATATCGTTTATTTTATTCATTTTGAACAAAATTGGCGATATTGGCTTACCTTCCTTTAATTTCACTCAAAACTCGCTCCACATACTAATTCAATTTATTTAAAAAACATTCCAAAAAAATTCATCTTGTCATTTTCACGATGCTCTTAACTGTAGTATGGCAAATCTGATGGAAGACTTCATGCAAATTAAAAATCTCTGGTTTCTATGACATAAAATGAAATCAATATACGAGAGGGAGATAACGGTCTTGTTATTAGAACCGAGCTTGTAAACAAATCATCTAACATCGGAATAATTTTGAATTGACAGTTTTTTTTTATCGTACTCTTCTTTCTGACATAAGGCGCGGTTAGGTTCAGAATTCCCAGGAATACTAAGAATTGGGGACAGAATTACTAGAATACTCTTGAAATGGCGTTAAACTACTTGTGTGATGCCTTGACTATATTTACGCTTTTTAGCCTTGGTACGGTCTGTTTTAGACTGCCCTCATTCGTCTTTTTTGGGGCATTTTCGGAAAATATTTTTGTTTAAGATCTATTACAGGCATCTTTAATCTAAGTTCATATTAACAAGTGCTGAACAAAAACGACTTTTTAGAGACAGGAGACTTAATTGAGGCTTAATTGAGGCTTTTGTAAGCTATCGCAATTTAATCTAAAAAATTGCATTAAAAATACTGTAAAAAAAGTCTTGTGGCCACACTAGGCCTCTTGATTTGTTAAGATATGAATGGACTCGCAAAACTGTTCTACCACCGCATACAGACATCGCCTCAAAGGAAACGTACGGGATTATAGACAGGGTTATTCATTGCCTGTTTCAAGAGAGATTTGTCTTTCACTTTCACTAGCAAGCAGCTAACTATATGTCACTCGTAAACTTTTGTTGTTTGAGAAATGAAAGAAATAAAGTTGGTGACAGACATTTGGCAATAATGGTCACCTGAGAAACATGGCGAACTATTGAACAGCGCATTTAATTTCCAATGCGTAAGTTTTCCGCATAAAGCAATTAACACCAGATCTTGTTAATATCTTGATGAGTTCACAGAAAATCAGTTTCCGTCATTATCTCTGATGACCCTCGTCTGATAAGGAAATCATAACATCGGGGAATTATAGCCATATTTGCGTAATCATCAACGCTGGATACAAAATAGCTCAGAAGCTCTGCGTTCGAGATTAAAACCTTCGCGAAATGTTTTAGAAATGGCATCCCACTTTGCACGTTGATACAATTCTGTAACATTTGTAGACGATTTTTTTTGTATATACCAAACCAAGGGAACGTATAATGTTCGTGGTTATGACAGAAGAAATGTGACATCATGAATGCAACATCAAACTTAAGTGACGTAAAAATTCTTGAACAATTAAACGATGCAGAGATCAAGGCTAGATTACCGGCAATAATCTTCCAGTCTATTCTAATTGTAGTCGGTGTTGCGGGAAATACTTGTGTTTGGTACATTTATGGATACAAATTTCGGAAGCGGTCTACCCATAAGTCGCTGGTTCTCGGGATAGCGTTTTACGACAGTCTAGCATGTTGTATTGGTATGCCGGGAAACATCGTCGATCTTCGGAATCCTTTGATGTTTTACAATTCTACTGGATGCAAGGTTTGTTTTTTGTAACATTCCCAAATTAAGAAAATAATATTAAAATATCTCCATCACATTTTTAACATCATGAATTTTAAATTTAATTTTCATTGCCATGTGTTTTACGCCAACGTGTACCCCTGGACAACGAAAAAGAGTGAAGGCCCCTTCACAGCATACACTATGTTATGGTTCTTGAAGCATATATCAGAAAAGAGCAGAATAGGATTTTATTCTGAAATACGACTTGATCACATAGGTTCATCATCGAAATACATGCACAATGAAAAAGAAAATGATATGAACCTATGCGTGACATTTCAAACAATTTGAAATGTTCGTGAGGTGCAAACATTGAGTGGTGTATACATCCAAATAATGTAAATATAAAGTTACCTGATGGTCTACAGATATTTTGAGACCTTTTTTATCTACTGAGCATGCAGTGAAGACTCTGAGCAGACTGTGCGAATGCACAGGCTGGTCGGAGTTTTTGCTTTTCGCATATTTGAAAGTGTTGGAAATCTCACGCATCGCTTTTTTGGTACTTTCTTAAAATATCAATGTTATTTGGTCGAGGTTGGGGTAATTGATCTTGAACAAAATTAGCCATATTGGATTACATTCCTTTAATTTCACTTAACACTCGCTCCACGAACTCGTTTAATTTCATTCGAAAATCATTCTAAAATCATTTATCTTCTCAACTTCACGATGATATAACAGTATTTGGTCGAGATTGGGATATTTTATCATGACGATGCTTTGCGGAATCATGATAATTTTTTACAGCCGAGTCCAGATATCATGTCACATCTAAATCGATTTATCCTCTTTTTACAGATCCTTCGGTTTGGGTATCACGTGCTCGCTGCTGGGTCTACATCGACACATCTTTTAATGGGAATCGACCGATATCGTCGGATCTGTGTTCTCCATGGCGTTCAAATGTCGCACAAATTTGTCGTCTACATGCTCGTACTTACGTTCATATTAGCAACAATCATTTCTTCCCCGACTTTAGTATTCTACGAAAGCATTGAAATCCCCACTAGCGTGTCGGGTGTTTCCGGAAAACAATGTAGCCAATCAGAGAGCACGAAAGAGAGCATTCTCCTTCTTTTGTACGAGGTTCTACTAGGAGTCTTAGTTCTTGCTATAATCACATGTTTGATAGTGTTCTATTCCCTGATTGGTCGTAAAATTTGCAACCGTGAAAACGTCATCATCTCGGGGACCAATAATAGCGTTCGTAGTATAGAACCCCATAACTCTGAGCCAAATACTGCCGAGGAAGTGAATGAAGCCAAAAGCCACCGAGAAAAAGGGAAAGCAATTGATAAAAAATTATATAAGACTCATACAAACGAAGGGCGTGCTCAACACTGGTCAAGCAGACGCCAAAGTAACGAAAGTGACGTTGTTAATATGGTTAAAGAAATGCAAATACGAAGAGCGAGTCTACGAAATTCTAAATCACGAAAACTAACTCTGATAACTTTCCTATTAATGTTAATATTTATCACAAGCTACTGCCCAGTGATAATTTTAACGGCTATGTACAGTACAAATCGTGAACTGATTGATGATTTGAGTTTTTCCGAGAAATGTGCGTACTTTGTCTTTTTGGTATCTTACACCATTAACAATGTTTCAAACCCATTGGTTTATCTAGCTATTGATGATGAATTTCGTGAAAAGTTCTTACAAATATTTTCTGTCTGTTGCAAGTAGATTGGTGAGGAATCCATACAAAAGATAACAAACAGTGTATTCGTGTATCAATGTGGTGCATAAAACGAATTAGATATAATTTTTATGCTATACATGTTTTATATGTCTTTAACTTGACATTTATGGGGGAATTTAATAGTTGTGAGCTCTATGACTGACAAGATATTTATTCGATTTATTCGGAACCTACAGTAAGTAAATTCGTCAAATTAACTCTCATTCCGACCAATACCATTCATAATCGCTCACTTAGCGCTCCATTCGTTCATTGCGAACACTCTCTCAAAAACACTCTTAAATGACTTAAAATAATAAGATCAATAATTTCATTCAAAATAAAAATCGGTAGAGAAAATCCACCATTTACGTAGATAATTGAATTTTGTAAGCGAATGATGGGCCCGTGATGATATGTATAGATGGCTATTCAAAGAACAACTTGTATGAATATTATATTAAAGGGAGGTAATAAATATAGCTAATTTTGTTCATCCTGAAAAATTTAGCAATATTGCATTATCTCCCTTGAATTTTACTCAAAACTCGCTCTACACGCTCATTCATTTTCATTCTTAAATAATTCCAAAATTATCCATATTGTCTATTTCACGATGTTACTAAATGTATCATTAATTGAATATCAAATTTGTGTCAATAAAAAACAGACTTACTTAAGGTTCATGTAAAGTGTTTGAGACCCAATATTTAGGGCACTTCATTAGCAAAGAAAAAGCAGTATGTCCAGCTATATTATATATCAAAATGAAGCTATTCGTGAGCACAAGCAGTAAGGCAACATAAGACCGCCATAGCTATAGCGGTATAGCCAAAACACTGTGGAAAAGGGTAATTTTGTACAGAACAAGCAACTGCATGACGGTTGCATAATATTGCCCCGTATTTTATCAAAGTTCAGTCTGAAGTACCATCCAGGTAGTGCTACAACCTTAGATATAAAACTCAGTCTCAAAAGGCTCTTTTGAAACAATCAATTTCCATTTATTTTGTCAACATACATGTCAAACCGGTTTGGTCTGTTTTCAAAATAGATCTAAGGTATTGTGCAACATCACACCATAATATTGCGAAATATTTTCTGCGATTTATTTCAAATTATAGTTTTTTTTAATTCAATGATCTACAATATTACTATATATTTATCATTCTGTGAAATAGAAATTGATATATTGCTAAACAACCTTACAGGTATATAAACAATTAATGTCTATTTATGTTGTGATAACACACCATACCTTAAAAAGATCTACACGTTTACAAAATGAGAATGACATATATGACATATGTGTTTATAAAATAAGTCAATATAAATTGCTTGCATAACGACGTTTTGGGGTTGAGTTTTATACCAATGGTTGTAGCACTACCTGGATGGTACTTTATGCTAGGCTTTGTTAAAATATGAGCCAATTTTATCACACAGTCATGCAGTTGCTTGTTCTGTGCAAATGACCCTTTTCCACAATGTTTTGGCTCTACCGCTATAGTTATAACAGTCTTATGTTTTTCAACTGCTTGTGCTCATAAATAGCATCAATTTGATATATATTCCTGGACATACTGCTTTTTCTTGGCAAATGAATGCCCTTAAACGTGGGTCTCAAACTCTTTACATGAACCTTAATTCGTCATATAAAACAGAAAACAAGAGGATCGTTGGCCATAAACGCTCAACTGAGGTTGCAAAATGCCACTATTTACAAATTGCATATGGGCAATCAAACCGCCATGTTTATACCCCTAATTTAAGAATTGAACCTTTGTTTTACTTTTTCTGCACTGATTCAATTTTTCATGTGGAATGTAGAAAACATTCTGCCAGAAGTAATGCCTCTAAAGTGGTAACAAGGTTTTTCTAAGATTTGCCACAATGACCTGTTTTTTTACCCAACTTGATCCAATTTTTAACTCTTCCAGGATGACATGTAGACAAACACTCTGACCTAGTTTAAAGACATTGGGCAAAGACGCGGCCTCTAGAGTGTTCACAACTTTTTTGTGATTTGACCCCTTGACCCCAGTTTTTTTTTATCCAAATTAACCCATTGTCGAACTTGACCGACAGTTGAAAGAGACAAATATTCTGACAAAGTTTCAAGACATATGGGCTGAAAATGTAGCCTCTAGTGTTCTGACTAAGTTTCAAGACATTGGAGTCAAAAATGTGGTTTCTAGAGTGCACACAAGATGTTGACACATGCCGCAGGCGGACGAAGGACGACGGACAAAACTATTCACATAATCACAATATGAGAACTCTGTGGGTAGGTGAGCGAAAGAGTCTCATTTTATCTGTTAAACGATGCTGAATTTGGTAAGTTTGGTATTTTATGACAAACCATTCAATATCATATATCTTACAACCACTCTTTTATTGGTATAGGTAGTAACATCGTGAAATTGACATTCACCTCGATCAAAACCGTTCTTAATCACTCACTCAGCGATCTGATTAGCCCGAAAAGCTAAATAAATAAGAAAATACGTTGATTTTTTTTCTAATGGAGGTAACACATTATCGTTTTTTCGTCTCCCCCCCCCCTTTCTTAAAATCAAAAATCGCCTATCCCGCTCATGTAATTTCATTCCAAAATCATACAATATATCAATGTCACGATGTTCCTAACTGTATGTGTGCTGAAGCCATGATAGCTATTGAGTTGTGCATTAGACTGACAACCTGTCTTTCCGCGTTCGACTATCTGGGCCCGAGGTTATAAAATTTCTCAGCCTCAACTGAAAATTTTCTCAATTTTAAAATTTAAATGAATGTATCTATATACAAGATTTATATTATCTTTTGTGTTAATACAGTAAAATGAGTATTAAAACAGAATTACTAAGGCTTTAATTTCAAATTGAAATAGGAAAAAAAATTGAATTGAGAATGAGAAAAGTTTTATAACCTCGGGCCCAGATAAGTATTTAGTCATTCCCTTATTTGACGTTTTATACTGCTGTTAAAGAATATTAGGAGCAAAAACTCGTTTTGTAAATATAATCATTTTTTTCCCCAACAGTACCTCAGTCTGTGATTGGTAATTGACATAGAAAAAACGGAAATTGTTTCTTGGCAACAAACTCTTCATAGTTATTCAAGTACGGTTGTTTTTCAGCCATAATCAGTTTTTCAACCTCAAAGATACCATACTCGACTTAAGAGATAACTAAACGTCTATCACGTATTCGACTACTAAAAATGCAAATAAATTCATGTAATTCTATGTGAAAAGTGATTTAGAAATACGCTTGATTGTTTGAGGCTAAGAAAAGCATCTTAATGAAATATTTTCCTATTCAGATGACCCGATTTTGTCAAAATATCCGCGTCCATATTTTGATTAATTTGTTCTGTTTAATCGATTGCCACAATTTTAGATTGATCGAAATTGAATAACTCGAGTTCAGATGAACAATCAGAAATTCTGAGACAAAAATAGGGTAGAATATAATTTGTTGTAAGAAATAAGATAATAGAATCCGATTTACAGGCAAATACTGCTTTTTCCACAACATTTGCCAATTATTGTTACTCTACAGAGTAAAAGGGCCCGGATGACTGAATATGAATTGAATATTTGTGTCTAAAATATGATCTATGTAGCGGAAGTGAGATAACCCCGCTGATAGTTTTTGGTATAACACGGGTGTTATTACACTAGTGGAATTACTGTGCACGTGAGCTAAGAACGTAAAGCAACGTTATATTTTCGTTGTGCAAATGACGTCATTGATGAATGTGATGGCTTGAAATCGCAAACGGAGTTAAATGGTGCGCTGGATGACTTCAATCGATATATTTCTGGAATTTCCTCGATCTATCGCACAAATTCAGATCAAATTATAAATAGAAAATCAAATTTGTGCTAATAAATCCGCATTTATAAAACCCGTCATCTAAAACAGACAAAAACTCGGCATAGCCTCGATTTATCTCTTTATAGATGACTCGTTGAGTTAATTCGGTATTCAACGACCCCTCTTGGAATTTATCTGTTTATTTATTTGTATGGGGTTTTAAGCAGCTTCCAACGTTTTTTTCATTTGCTACCCACATAGATTTAAAATTGTCACCCATTGGTTTGAGACAAATATGTAGTCGGAAAGAATGAGTGCCGCCGCCGGGGATCGAACCCGGGACCTCTAGATTGAAAGTCCGAAGCGCTACCAACTGCGCTATGACGGCGGCTAGCACTCATTTTTCAATCCTTTAGCTAAACAAATAAAGACGAAACAGCAACAAGCGATAAAAGTAACTCTGTTTATTGCGTAATTGTTTTTCATGCAAAAAATACAAAAGTAAAACAATAAAATGGATGTAAAGAACGACATACACACATCATTAAAATGTGAACGAAACCTTCATCTTTAAAGATCTACATATAAAATGTTATGAAAAATAACTTGATGGTTATTAAAGGACAAATACAATCTACTCCACTCCCCGCTCATACACCCCTGCGTTCGCACTTAATTTATTTTATACAAGTAAATTGTTCCAACAAAAATGAAATAACTTTGACTTTGAGCCATAACCATGAAAAATCATCAAATACCCCAATCTAATAAAGGTTACTTTATAATTTCACTATTTAAAACATAGATGAGGCAGTTATTTTTAACTATTTTTGTCCTTTTGGCAATGTCTATAATGCATAAAAACGTATTGTAAATAATGATTAAAACTTTGGTCTATGATATGCATTAAATGGTATTTACAATGCAAATATATATAAATGAACATGTTTCTAACTAGGTTTTCGATAGATCCAATAAGTATTGTGACCCGTCGGGCGACAAGGGGCTACCATTCACTCCTTTACTTAAATGCTTGAAAAACAGATTGATTCCTGAAGAGGTCAACTGGATAAAAGATGTAAATAATTCTTGTACTGGAAGGTTGAATAATTATTTTATATTCAGATAATCAGCATAGTCTGAGAAGTTTTGTCCTTCGTCAGTCTACGCAGTCAGCATATTGACAAGGGTCACCACATAACCACTTCTCAGATAGTGTCTTCTCAGTCAATAGTGTTATTAAAATAGACCCGTTAGACAACAATGAACCTTCTTGCATAATTTCCGCGGAACATCTCGAAACGATATCAATTCCAGTCATATGTTCAGGATGACAAAATACCTGCCAAAGTTTTAGGATGGTTTCCCCTTCGCACACACAGGAAACGCTACTTTCATGTAGGACCCATTAGCATAGCCTCTAAGAAACGGTAACCCGTTTTGTTCGTGCATTTGTTTGCAAAGCTGATAACAATCTTCAACTTTTGCAGACGTTTTTGAAATCATGAACATAGAGAATTATGAGTCAGGCAAGATGGAAATAATGTTCGATATTTCGAAATGTAAAAAGGAAACCGAGTATTTTTGATATCTTTCAGCCTTTACAATCAGTGCTACCTGGCTATGGTCGGCGTTAAATGTCTATAAAATCTCCATGTAGTGGATAAATCGATGGCTCAGCGCGATACAGTTGTAACTGCCTATAAACATATTGGCACATAACTGTTGCACGTTGAGCTATCGAAATGGTGTTGTTTAATGTATGCTTACATCAATTTTACGTCTGAGTAATTATGCTTAGTACATTACAAACACAAAACAAATATTATTGTTTTTCAATCCGACCCTGGCTTATTCAGGTCACACGCAGCGCCGTCAAATTCAGCAGAAAATTTGAGATTCGCTTCTACTGGTAAAAAAACAACGTTTATCTACCAACAAAACTTATAAAATACCCTAACAATATAACCACAACGTTCAAACATAGACCACCGAGGCTAAGACCTAGTCCTTGTGCACCAGCCGTCGGACAAGGGTCCCTTCCTAAATCAGTTTTGACCTGTTGTACCCAATCAGCAACAAGTTGTTGTAAGATAGTCAACGGCATGGCTCCGTTCTCGAGGAGGACGGCGTGGAATTCCTTGATATCGAAGCTCGAACCTGAAAATTTAAAATGAAGAACAGTTGTGATCGATCATGTGTAAACGGACTTTATCATGCAATGAAGCCTGTAGTGACCTGATATCACCTGTCTAATGACGTAACATGCTATCAGGCAGCCTATTTTTAGAAAAAAATGCTTACTCTTTTCCCTTTATTTCTTTGATTTAAAGGGTTAATTATAATTAAGCGCAAAAAGTTGCACGGTGAATAGAATAACATGTGTCTTATAAAATCAGTGTTATCTGGTCTCGGCTGTGAGAAATTATCATGACTCGGCAAAGCCTCGCCATGATAAATTCTCCCAATCTCGACCAGATAACATCGAAGTTTTTAGACACTAAAATGAGATTCTCTCTATCTTGAAAGTGCCTAAAATATCGCCCCTTTCGGCCTATGCGGATTACGCAGACTGACAAGGGTAGACATTTTTGCCGTTCGCAAATTTTAAACAGTCTACATAAGTGCTTCTACAATGTACCTTCCTATATTCTACCTTCAACCTTTCGCGTCTAGCCCTCTAAATGTGAACATTTTAAGCCTCTGCCGGATCCAATCTAAATTTCATTTATGAATGTATTCATTATCCAAAGGAAGATTTTCATAAATAAATATTCCTAGAATATATAACGTTTAATATCTTTGAATTGTGTCAGTAATGTAATAAAATGTATACTTCTTTGAAAATGGCTAAAAGTCTAAATATTATTCGTCAGATGAACCTTGTCTAAACTGTATTGATAATATTCTAATTTCCCATCCAGGAGTACAGATAAGAGGGTTTATTCATTGGTATCCACAATAAAGGATTTGTTTTAATGAAATGACTTATATGAAATCTAAAATCTCCCCTCTATTTGTAGCTCTGCTCCAATCAACTTTAAACAAAATACATACAAAGTTCTCTTTCAGCAAAATCTCTCATCTCTATAAATTTGATCTTTCCCATGGTATAAGATGTGGCTTGTCCGGGCCATGTGGAATACCGATCTACTTCACGTTCTAATGACGATTGAGAGCTAGCTGTGTTGTTTAGGAAGTACTCTACGGCTTGGTCTTTCGTCCATCTGAAGAAATTGAAAACAACTTATTAATTTTTAGCCAGTGCTTGATATTTTCAATAATTTTATTTTGTTGGCTCAAGGCGAAGAAGTTACACTACTGAGCTGTCAATTTCTGAGCGATGGTATAGATAATGAGCAGATGGGGAATTCATAACGTTAAGTGTGTACAAAAATATTCTGAGATTTCGAACAGAAATTGGGATTCTTTAACTATTTATCTTATAACTTTACAAATATCCGTGTGAAAACATCCCATGTGATTTTTATGCCCCCCCTTAGAAGAAGAAGGGGTATATTGCTTTGCACTTGTCGGTCGATCGGTCAGTCCATCGGCCGGTCGGTCCATCCGTAGACAGTTTTTTTGTCCGGAGCATACCTCAAAAAGTATGCAAGCTAGAATCGTAAACTTCACAGGTGGATAGATCTCATTGAGGAGAAGTGCAGAGCACAAGAGCCATAACTCTACTCATCATATTTTGTGAGTTATTGCCCTTTGTTGATTGACATAGATAGGATATTGATCTGCTTTTTTTAGGGAGGGGGCATAAATGTTTTACAAACATCTCTTGTTTTAATGATATCAAATGGATATTTATAGAACAATGGCATAATGCGGTTATTTTTAGAAACTTGTATTTCTGTTCGAAACCTCGACAAAAACAAGGCAAATAGAGGTTATAAGATACATATAATACATACTTAGTGTATTTGTATGAAAAAATATCTAACTGGATTGTGGTAATTGATAATTGTCTCGGGAGAGTCTCGACAATTATCAATTCCTCTTTAGATACTTTTCTTATACAACACGGGGTACATATCATATATTAATACAGCGCGTACAAAAGCTCCCATTAGACCGTGCGGACATAATAAACATTTCTTTAACACCTTTCGGTGGATTATCGAGAAATAACTATAGACTTTCATTAGATAAACTCACTGCCTAACCAGTGAAATTATTGAAAGTTTATACCCCGCTTTCGTTCAATTTATCCTATCTGACGTCATCTAAGTGGAGCCCAATAAGTGACGTCACCATGAACGTTGAATACGATCACATGCAAAATGGCGGGCTGTAGGAAAATTGACTTTAATTCTAATACATATTTAGTCTCACTTTTGCATAAAAAAAAAGAATCACCGTTTGTTTTTCCAATAAGAGTAGCTGATTTTTTTTTCGTTAACGAAAAAGTTTTAATGCTAACTGAATGAAGTATCAATTAATCTTACACCGAAACAAACGATTATTCTCGATTTATTAAGCTCGTAATAAACAATTATTAAAATTGTTTTCCAAATGAGATAATTACAAAGCCTCGTTTTTGTCTGTTTGTAGATGACCGTTCAATGAATTAGGTATTTCATGACCACTCATTCAATATCCTTTATATCTAAATATAAGATAAATAATAATACTCTTGACAATCATGAACATCTGGGGCCCGTTTAACTTAACTTCTTACGAAAAAAAATTATCGTTAGTCAAACCATAAGCCACAAATCATACCTGGTGTGTTTATTCATTGTAGATTCTGCCTTACAATATCTCATTGGAATCGTCTTTAGAAGACGCTTCCATTGAGATATTGCATGGCAGAATTCCATGTTTAGTTATTACTGTATAAGCAACTTTTATTTTTCACTTACGCGAAAAAATGATCGTAAGATGTTTAGTAGAACAGGCCCCAGATTCCTTTGGTCACTTAAATATCAAATATTTCTCGCCGCTCGCAAGCCGTATGTATTTAGAGAAATCTCTCCATTTATTATAAAAAAAATCCTTGTACTACTATATTTACCCTTTTGCATGTATACCCGTATCTACAACCAGTCTGGCAGCTCGAAATATTTCGGATATGTATTTACCAATCCTGAAAAAATTGTATTTATTGTGTGAATACTTCAAGATCAATCAGGAATTAGCAAAAGTGAAAGTTTAAGATCAAAAATTGTATATAAAGGAACAAAAGAAGAGATAAGCATAAATAAAGAAGAATAAAGAAAGAAAGATAGAGGACAATCAAAAAAGAAAGAAAGAGAGAAAGTATAAAGAATAAAGGGAAGGAAAAACAGAAAGAAATAAAATAGAAAATAAGAAAGAAAGAAAAGAAAGAAAGAAAGAAAGAAAGAAAGAAAAAAACAAAGAAAGAATAAAGAAAGAAAAGAAAAGGAAGAAAGTAATAAATTAAGGAAATAAAGTGATAAACAAAGAATATGAAATAAGCGGAATTCAAGCTCATTTGACGTTCGAAATTCTAAAGCATTTCATATTTGTTAATGTTTTTCTTTTTTCAATTAGGCCTACCCGAAATCTTACCCGATATTTAGTGCACGTACCTTCATCGTTAAATTCAAAGTACGAGTATTGAAATTAAAAAGATATAAGGAACGTACAATTCATAATCATCCAGATAAACTCGCATCTCTTCGCCAAGATCTTCAGCATACATCGCCCATCCCTTTAATTAAAATAAAAAGCATCGATAAAAACAAATAAATCCAAAGGTACATTACATATAACAGGGGGTAAATCCAGTTTAAAATCTTTATTTTCAGTTGAAACCCTATAATATGGGTACTCATTTGAATTGTCTCGTCGAGACAATTCCAATGAGTACCTACAAGATAGGGTTTGAAGAAGAATTAGTAAGTAACTTCAATTTGAAATCCAAAAATAACCCTCTATTTGAAGGTGTGTATGTAGATATCTATAATGCAAGAAAACCATTAAGTCTTTTCATAGTTGTTTATTTACTACCTACCGGTAGAAGGCCTTATGAATTCAAAACACAAAACAACAATCTCTATATACATTTAACCAAGACGTGACGAAAAATCGCTATTTCGCTCCCGGACTAGAATTGTTTTTTTTAATGATTTTTCATCCCTAAAATAGAAAACAAACAAGAACAAGTCGGTCTTGAATTGAAAAAGTTCCTACTTGAATTTAAGTAAAGGCTCCAAACAATGATTCTGAGAATAAAGACATTCTTGTGAATGAATTACCTCTGAATACGCAGTATAGAAGGGAAAATGAAGAGGCGCAGCGAAGTATTTAGAGAAGTCGGTTGCTTTTCTGAAATCTGGAATACTACTTGAAGTCAGAGCGAAGGCGTCTTGCAAGTGGTGGCCCGGATCAGACTCGTGCAGGAGAAGGGCCGGCATTCCGTAGGTTGGACTGAAAAATGAAATTTAAGATAACATACTTTTGCATTTTTTCGCTATGGTCTACTTGTCGCTTTGAAAAACAAGAGCTGTCGGAGTACAGCGAAGCTCGACTATTCCTAGTACTGGATAGTAACAGCAAATCAATATCGGCATTGGAAATTCCAAAAAATGAAAGTCAAGAGAAAAGAATCTTTATCTAGATGCTGATATTATGGTCACAGAAGCATGTGCAGAGTTTCAAAGCAATAGCTTTAGTAGGAAAAGAGATACAACTAACATTAAACAGTTGCACATTAAAACATAACAAAGATTTTTAAGGCCGAAAATGGTGAAAATTCCACTAAATAACAAATCAGAGTAATTAATCTTTTTCTGTTGGCTAATGTTATGGTAAAAAAGCATGTGTAAAGATTCCAAGCCACAGCTTCAGCAGATACAGAAATAATACAGATGAACATCAGTTGCACGTAAAAACTCAACCAAGATTTCTAAGTCCGAAAAGGGTAAAAATCCTTAAATTAATATCAATGTAATGAATCTTTGTCTAGATGCTGATATCATAGTAACAGAAGTATGTGTTAAGTTTCCAATCAAAAGCCTAGGTAGAAATAGAGCTATAACTGATATACAACATTTGCACGTAAAAACTGATCCAGGAATTTAAGTCCAAAAAGGGTTAAAATTCTATTAAATTCAAAATCAGAGTATTGAATCTTTGTCAAGCGGCTGATATTATGGTCACAGAAGCATGTGCAAAGTTTCAAAGCAATAGCTTTATCATAATAGGAGTTATTACAGATAAACAACTTTTGCACGTAGAAACTTAACCAAAAAATTATAAGTCCGAAAAGGGTTAAAATTCCACTAAATTCAATATCGGAGTTTTGAATCTTTGTCAATAGGTTGATATTATAGTCACAGAAGCATGTGCAAAGTTTCAAAGCAATAACTTTAATAGAAACAGAGATTTTAAACACTTGCACGAAAAAACTTAACCAAGGCATTACGCCGACGCCCGTGTGACCGGAATACCCCCCCCCCCCCCCCCCCCCCTATTTTTCGAATAGTCGAAGTAAAAATCATCCATAGATATTGCCTTCAGCTCACAACATCGTGAAATTGACAAGATGATTGATTTTGAAATGATTTTGAACGAAGTTTACGAGGATGTGGAGCGATGCTTGAGGGAATTTAAAGGGAGGTAATTCAAAAATATCGCTAATTTGGTTAAAGACGAACAAAATTAGCTATGTTTTTACTTCCCTTTAAAACTAAAAACAATATACAATCTTTTCTGTTTCTGTGTTTCGTGGACTAAACAGGCACTTTGAAATCTACACCAGCCAATATAAATCGTAGAAAAAGTTGATCGATCTGAATTTATTGTTGGTCGTCTTGGCCGATTTCGAAATGGTTTATAAAGATTTCGGAGCGTTTTCGATCGATTTGGGTGAGTATTTAGAGGTATGATTGATTTACTGAATAGGTGATGTTTGAAAGATTTTGATCGGAATGACGGTCTATTTCACGCTGGTTTAAATTGTATAAAAATGATTGCACTCACACATATACTAGTAGTGAAACGAGATTGTTTTCCCATCGAAAACGATTTTACTTTATAATATTATAATATTTAATAAATTAATTGTGGCTTGATTTTACTTACACGATATCTTATCTATTCTACGAAAAAAATACAATTACAATTAGAAAATTTCTGTTTTTCAAACCAAGTCATCTTATTGCCTTGTTATAAGCTGAAAGTCGACCCAAGTGATTTTTTCCCCTTAAAATAAAGCAAAATTCCTGATTGTTTTTGAGAATACGGCAAATGGCCTTCCATGTGAATAACGAAATGGTCTTAGTTGATTAAAAAAAATTAGAATTGGCTGAAACTGCTCAGTAAAGGCTAAAAGTGCTTATGTTCGGAAATTACAAACTCCAATACAGCCACCTGTAACGAACATAAGCGTAATATATATCAGGGAAATGATCCGTAATTGTTTCTTACCAGTCCCGCATACAAGATGAAATCGTCTATAAAATGTGTACGATTTGTATGTTCGAATGTTGGTTTTTTTCGTCGCTTTCAATATTTTTATAACATCCTTATATCGTGGCGACTGGAGCACCTAACAATGGATTCCTGGTATTTCTAACACCAGTTCTACCATTCCATCCTTTCCTAGTCTCCAGCTTCTATGACATATAGGTCTAAGATAATCGACCCATTGCTTAGAGACGAGTAGTCGGAAAGGATGAGTGCCGCCGTCGGGGATCCAACCTAGAACCTCTAGATGTATATGAAATGGTCCCCCGCTTTGCACGTGTACCTACGTGTACACATGCAAAGCGGGAGACCATTTCAAATGTTTGCAATAGTTTTTTTTTATTCTGGCATGATGGCTATCGTACCTATCAGTATAAAAAATACTCGTATATATGTGAATTTAACGCCATTACCTGTTTCGAACGTTGATAACGTTTGCGTAATATATCCCGGGTCTGGATCCGTCAATAGCACCGTTCTTATAGATCCCCGGCGCTCCGTCATACGGCATTTCTTCTATCCTTGTAAATGATATAAGAAAATTCGCAGTTATATCGATTTCGTCTATAATGTCTTATTCCACCGAAATATTTTTTTTCCAATTCTTAAGTTAATTTAAAACTTTGAAAAATTGTAAAAAATATACTTATTCATCGAAGGCAAAACAGTTTTTTTTTCTCTAAGGTTAGTTTACATGATTTATTTCAGTTCGATTTGACGAAAGCTTAAGCTGATAGAGTCGCTTTCGAACGCTCAAACCTGATATATTATCATTCCTTAGAGACAGAGGCACTGATTAAAACCAACTGTTACCCAATTTTACATCTGGGTGAACTGGAGCTGGCAATCAAGTGTTTTTTTCCAAACCCCGAGACGGTGGCGCTCGAACCACGGACTTCCCTAAAGGTTGAAAAGGACACATCAGTTTATGATAAATTATTTACTTGTCGAAAAATAAAGATCCAATTTCATGCAAGATCCGGATTTGTTGCCAGTTCGATTAATTGTTAACAGGTAAGCCTGTGTGTTAACTATGAGCATATGCACTTGCCGTAGATACGAAGTAGTGTACCTGACTCTAAAGCCGATCAAAAGGCCCTCAGGTAGTGGACCCGTAATAGTTTTGCAACATTTCAGGAGTAATGAACTTAACAGTGTTAACAGAGGTTTCCTAATGATTTTCATTAGGAAACCTCGGTTAACATTGTGAAAGAATATGTGGTCCAAAATGTTGCGGAACTATTATTGGTCCACTACCTTAACATAATGACGTCTTAGGACACTATGTAAATTAATGCAATAAAAGTACCTGAGTTCTAAGTCTGGGATTGTCTTGAAGTACTTCGGAAGCTTGGAAAGAATTCTGGTGTATAATGTTTCGTTCAGGCGTTGAAGAATTGCTTCCTGCAAAAGTAAAACAAATGAACCGATTCTAATAAGCTCCAACAGCATAGGTTTCAGTGATCCTAATATGTTATTATAATAATCATATTTTTCATCATTATTATTAATATCATTATTATTTTTATTTCTATTATCATTTTCATAATTATTGTTATTATTATTATTGTTCGGATTTTTCAAAAAAATAAGGCTTCAAATAAGGATTTGATTAAAACAAACAAAGATTAAAAGACAAAATCATCAACATACTAAATCATATTGAAGTGGATTGAACTTGCGAAATCTACGTTACCTTTGAATCGAGGTAAAAACGCTGTTCATTTCTAAGCATTTCCAAATAGGCCTTAAAGCTCCCTCTCCAACCCTGTTTGCTCATAATCTGTTGAGAAAATTGCGTATGTTTAATCAATCCCGAAATTTTGTAAGACTTAACCATTGGTCTACTAAAAACACAACGCTCAACTGATTATCTAATTAATAGTTAAACCCTTATCACGATATTTAAGGTAAATGTGCACTGCACACAAAGAATTCGCAGACAGTATATTATAATATGACTTACGTCGCGGGAGTGAAATAAACCCTTGAATATTTTTTCGATATTACACGGGTGTTATTACACTAGTGGAATAACTATACAAATCAGCTTAGGGCGAATAGCAACGCTGTTTTGTAACCGTGAAAATGACGTCATAACCTATATATATTGTGACGTCACATTTAAACGGCGTTATAACTTTCGCGGAAGATTGAATGTTAATTATCTAGAATTTTGCAGATTTTTCGTTAATAGGGTCGTATTATAAATAGAATATAAATTTCGTGCTCATGAAATACAGAATTTTATAAACTCGTCATCTTAAACAGATAAAAACTCGGCGCAGCCTCGTTTTTATCCGCTTATAGATGACTCGTTTAATAAATTCGGCATTCCATGACCACTCATTCAATATCCTCTATGTCTAGGATGATCTTAGACACTATAGGCACAGATGTGAAGTCTGATCTTAGGCTACATTACCTGCTTTCTAGAAAGTTGTGTGATCAACTACAGTAAGAATGGTTGAAATGTAAAAAGGATCACAAGTTGTGTGAGTTTGTAACAAATGTTAATGAGCCAGGATAAGGATTACGGTGCTGTCGGCTAACCCTGCGCACTTAAGAAAGTCAAGTACAAATTCGTGTAAAGATATCGGTTTAACAAAACAAATCCAAACACGTTGACCATTTTTGCTATGTAAAAGATATTTTATCTAGAACAAAATGTCACTAGAATCACACAATCCGGTGATGAACATAGGCACCGTCGCGTATTTTCAACGCAGTTTTTGTCGGCTAACCCTGCGCAGTCGAGGAAAGAACATAAAATTAATGTCCGTAAGCTGTTTAAATTAAAATGAAAAACACTGAGACAAAAACGGTAATCTTTTTGCTTTAAAATACACACATGAACTTTTTGTTTAAAATGGTGGAATCGATCGAATTTTAAGTATGAAAAATAGGTCGTTCTTCTTTTATTTTTAGCGGCCATTTTCTTAGTTAACATGACGTCATAAAGCGGCGCAGCTTTAGACGACGCGCAGGATTACCCGACATGAGTGTACTACTTTTTTTCGATCTGCACATATTAATCATTTAACAACATCGCGAAATTGAAAAGGTGAGTGATTTTGGAATAATTTTGGAAAGAAACTGAATGAGTGTATGCAGCGAGTTTTTGGTGACTTTTAAAAGGATTACCCGACATGAGTGTACTACTTTTTTTCGATCTACACATATTAATCATTTAAAAACATCGCGAAATTGAAAAGGTGAGTGATTTTGGAATAATTTTGGAAAGAAACTGAATGAGTGTATGCAGCGAGTTTTTGGTGAATTTAAAAGGAGGTAACCTAATATCAGTAAATTTGTTCAAGATGAACAAAACTAGCGATATTCCGTACCTCCCTTTCATAAATTATGCATACAAGTTCAATCAATAGCTTTCTATTTCTTCAAAATCAAATTAATTAAGAATGATTTCAGTGAGTTGTTTTTGATCGAAATGAATGTCCATTTTCGTGCTAAACAATTGGATTTTAAGCTCGGAAGAATTTCTTTTTCTCACAGAGAAACCATTGTTGCTATTTTTAGCAAACATCCATCAAAGATTTCCTTGTCTTACACATGTGTTAGATTTTGTCCATTTTCAACCTTTTTTTCATCCACTATCCAGCTCCTACTGGTCTTTTATGATGAGGAAAAACAACAATGTTATTTACAAGTTTTAAATTTGAAAATTAAAAGGTGTTAATAAATAGATTTATCATGCAATGGAGGATGTATTGACCTGATAACATCTGTCTGATAACATTACATGATATCAGACAGTCTATTTTTAGAAACAATTTGCTTACTCTTAAACCTGAATTTCTTTGAATTTCTTTGATTTTAAGGGTTTATTACAATTAAGCGCTGAAAATATTTGCATGATAAAAAGAATAACATGTAGTGTCTTAAAATATCAATGTTATCTTGTCTCGACTGTGAGAAGTTATCATGCCTCGGCAAAGCCTCGTCATGATAAATTCTCCCAACCTCGACCAGATAACATTGATATTTTAAAACACTAACATGTTATTCTCTATATGTGTAAAAAAATATCTAAGAATTTTATCTGGATACGATCATGCAGATACGTGTTCGATGATTTGCATCTACGATTATAGTTGTAAACGCAGATATGGGACTGACTTACGTCTTCAATTTTTCCCCTTATTTTCGCCACCTCCTCTAAACCTTTCTGATGTATTTCCTCTGGTGTTATATAGACAGACAGATGCCACTGTAAACAGGCCTGGTAATATTGATCACCCTCAGGTAGATTGAGCACACCCAGGTCTGGTCTTGTGTTGGGCATATACGTCTGTATTCAAAATGATACAAATAAAGCTTATAAGTCTGTATTCAAAATGATACAAATAAAGCATATAAGTCTGTATTCAAAATGTTACAAATAAAACTAGTTGCAAATAGAGACAATTAAACGCAACTCATCACTCAATATTGTTATCACCTGTCCTGCTTTTAACATGAAATAGTGATGATGACAACTTTAACGAAATGATATCCCGCTTTGCTGTTAACAATTTCTAATGTTTGTGAATATCTTCAGATCCTGAATGCCAGGGGCCCATTGTACTAAACATATTACGATATTTTTTTTTTTTTGGCATAAGTCAAAAAATCAGAGTTGTTTCTACAGTGGTAACTAAATATGGAATTCTGGCATGCATTGAAATCCTCTTCTAAAGATGATTCCAATGAGATATTACAAGGCAGAATCTAACAATACATGAAAACACCAGGTACAATTTGTGATTTTGACTTACGATCATTCTTGTTCGTAAGATGTTTTGTGAAACGGGCCCCCGAATCTTAAATCTTAAAAAAGAGAGCGACCTAAATGTCGTTACGAAAGCTTGTTCAAGCTGCAGATACGGTGTTAAAGTCGCCCATCAACGTAAATTATTGAAACACATTGACGGAAAATGTCTGAGTTCAACAGTAATCTCATTTCAACTTGATGAACGTTTTGATCGGTCAATTGATTTTTGATTGACAGCAGAGATATTTTAATTTTTAAAAGAAACGTCTTTTTGCCTGCCCTATACTTGACCGGGACTATTGACACTTTTAACTTTTTTTTTTTTATTGTAAGTAAGTCGCTAATTCAGCCTTCAAAAAAGGCAGTATAAATGTAAACCTATCTTTTGTAAACTACTCTGACAACAGTCTTTTAATGAGCACAAGTAAATCGCTTTTATTCAAAGAAGTTTTATTGAAATGCTTTGCTACAAAAATGAATTAAGGTAGTATACCAGTAATAGATCCACAACATTTCGGAACTAATGAACTTTCACAATGTTGACCGAGGTTTCCTAATGAAAATCATTAAGGAAACCTCGGTTAACACTGTTAAAGTTCATTACTTCCTAAAAGTTGCAGAACTATTAAGGTTCCACTACCTTAAGGAGGTGAATGAAATTAGCAATAAATATGTGACCCGACAAGCGAAAAAAGACCATCTGGGAACTCCGTAAAATCAATATTGTGTCTAACATGATCAATCAGAGGGTATATTTCTCAAACTCTGATACAGAAAGGTAAATTATCATTCTAGAAACAGAAAATCAGACAAGTTTGAAAAGAGTCGATCCCAGTCAGCCTACGTATGTTGCGCAGTCAGACTGGGGTCGACACTTGACGCACTACCAAGATGGTCCCTATCCGTCTGACGGGTAACAAATATAACTAATGGACTCACATTGACAATATAATTCTTCAGCACCTCTATTTGACCGAGGAAATATCTGATTCCCTCAACAGCCCTATTTCTGATTTCCGTCCTGTGGTAGAAATGTTGTTGATGTATAGCTTATCACTTACTAGTATATTAACATGAATCAATTGTGAAAGACAAGCAAAACTAGATTTGCTCTACAGGCCTGAATCTACTGAAACGATTAGATGAGAATTTAAATGAAATATTGAATGAATATTTGTTTCAAGTAATTTAGTTTTTTTAAGTGTCACATGCTAAAACATTTCTACAGAGCAAAAATTCAAGATCAAATTAATGAAGATCATATAGAAAATCTGCCTGATAAATACATATTTTTCCTCTAATCACATCAATTTTTAGCAGTCTGATAATGGGTCACCTAATGATCATTCCATTGAAACTTATAATGATTTCCATAGTTTCGACGATATAACATATAGAGAAATGACAACCGCCCATAAATGATATATTTTTCATCCTAACACAATATATTTTGTAGATTGATAAAGGTTTATTTAAGGATCATTCCAGTGAAATTTGGTTGATATCCATCGTTAGAGTCACATATTTCCATATATGGAAATATACCACGCCCATTAAAGCTTTGTTTTAATCGGATCAAAATTTCTTGAACAACTTTGAAAGAGGGTCATCCAAGGATCATTCCTGTGAAGTTTGGTGAAAATTCATCCAGTAGTTTCTGAGGGAAAGGTTTACGACCTGACGCGTTAACAGAGCGTCATAATCCCTTTTACAGACGACACAATTTCAAGCCTATCCAAATCTAAAGAAGTAACAGTTAACAATAAAAGTTTACTTAATTTGAAAAAATCTTTATCTTTCTTAGAAAAAATAAACGAAAAAAACAACGTTGTGGACAATGAATAATTCGTTTTTAATTAGTATGATTTTCGTTGCCTTTAAAATTTTCTTCTGTATGAAAGTAATGGACCTGTGTTAGTTCCACAACGTTTCGGAAGTAATAATCTTTAACAGTGTTAACCGAGGTTTCCTAATGATTTCATTAGGAAACCTCGATTAACACTGTCACAGATCAAAGTTCCGAAATGCTGCCGAACTATTATGGGTCCTCTACCTTAAATTAGTAAAACTCACCTATTTTGTGACGTCATATTATTTGCTGTCACAAGTTCGTCGATTTTCCCACCATCTTTGAACGGTTGGTAAAAACTGAACATTGTCTCGTTGCCTTTATACGCTATCAATAGGTCTAGCTGAGCAGGTACTTTGGTCTACGGAGAAAAAAATATGTTTGTTTAAATCGGATCTAACACCGCTTCTACAGTACATGTATCTCTTTCTCCTCACCAATTGGTTGATAATCGCAGACCTATGTGAGATAGCAGCTTAGGCTAGGAAGGGATGTCATGGTTGTACTGGAGAGAAAATACAAGGATTCCATTGTAAGTTGCTCCAGCCGCCGCGATATAACTGAAAAAAAAATGTTGGAAGCGGCGTAAATCCAATCAATCAAACTAAAGTATTTCAGTTATATTGTGGGGAACAAATACAGTCAATTTAGCTAGAGCGACCACTCCTATTAATAGACCATTTTTGTAAGGCTAAACGACCCTTAGGGTGAAGCAAAATCTGTAAAATGAATACTGGACATTTACTTAACGAAACAAGATGTGTTTGTGAAACACAAATGCCCCCGTAACGGCATTTTTTTCAAAGTTTTACCTTGACAGATGACCTTGACCTTGTCACATGACCTTGACTTTGGTACCAGCGGATGCGGATCATTGAGATCTATCATCATGCCAAATATTAGCTTTGTATCTTGAATAGGCTTGAAGATATTGGCAAGGTTAAGTTTTTGGGTTAAGTTTTCGGACGTTTGACCTTGACAGATGACCTTGACCTTGTCACATGACCTTGACTTTGGTACCAGCGGATGCGGATCATTGAGATCTATCATCATGCCAAATATTAGCTTTGTATGTTGAATAGGCTTGAAGATATTGGCAAGGTTAAGTTTTTGGACAGACGGACAGACATACGGACGGACGGACAGACAGACGGACAGACAGACAGACGGACACGAGTAAAACAATATGCCCCCGATCTATCGATGCGGGGGCATAAAAATGATGATGGAACTAATTAAGCTCGTCTCATCGAGACTATTCAGTAAACTTTTTGCGACAATCTATGAATGCTTTCAAATAACCTGTCTTAGCTTACATTGAATTTTGTATTAAGCGACCATTCCAATGAATGCTTTTTGGTGGTCGCCCAAGAGGTATTAATCGGTACCCTGTTCTGCCCAAACTTTCACTTAAAAGGCAGAGTTCAAGACGTATGCGTTTGTAAGCATACTGTCTTTGTGAATCAAAGTCTAGTATTTCCAAAACAAGATGCTTTATATTTTCGAATGTCGTCTCGATGATAAATTTAAATGTCCTACATAATATCAAGTTTCGGTCTGATTGTGCTGAATAAACGCATAATGCAGAAAAACTTCTATTGAATTCAACAGACGTAAAATATATTTGCACATCGAAATAAATGATATATTAGTTCACTTAAAATTTAGAACATACATGCAACTTATTCGTTAAGTTTAGACATTTTAATGGTTTTAAAGGACACAAAACTAAAAGATTTGGTAGAGTATTCTAAAATTCCATGCATTTAAAGTAAAGAACATCGTAACAGAAAAGTATGTATATTCAATTGAAGGGAGGTTATAAATATCGCAAATTTTGTTCATTTTGAACAAAATTAGCAATATTGAATTGCCTTCCTTGAATTTCATTCAATACTCGCTCCACGCACTTATACAATTTCATTTCAAATTCATTAAAAAATCATTCATCTTGTAAATTTCACGATGTTCTTAACTGTAATAACGTTATTTCTGCTCGGAAAATATTTTTCAATGCATCGTGTGGTGTTCCAGGCTGATCGATATCTGTCCACAACGCACCCGTGATTTTTTTGGAGACATTAAGCACAGGTGCATTTGTGTTTTTAATTTTTCGGTTAGATTATATGGACGAAACAAGATGTGTTTGTGAAACACGAATGCCCCCGACATGGCATTTTTTTTCAAAGTTTGACCTTGACAGATGACCTTGACCTTGTCACATGACCTTGACTTTGGTACCAACTGATGCGGATCATTGAGATCTATCATCATGCCAAATATTAGCTTTGTATCTTGAATAGGCTCAAAGATATTGGCAAGGTTAAGTTTTCGGGTTAAGTTTTTTCAAAGTTTGACCTTGACAGATGACCTTGACCTTGTCACATGACCTTGACTTTGGTACCAGCGGATGCGGATCATTGAGATCTATCATCATGCCAAATATTAGCTTTGTATCTTGAATAGGCTTGAAGATATTGGCAAGGTTAAGTTTTCAGGTTAAGTTTTCGGACAGACGGACGGACAGACGGACGGACAGACGGACAGACAGACAGACAGACAGACGGACATGAGTAAAACAATATGCCTCCGATCTATCGATACGGGGGCATAAAAAGACCAACAACCACGACAAAGTCCTCTTGGCTTTTGGTATTCATTTATAAACGTCGATGTATATTACAGAATTGAAAAAACGTAGATGGTGACGAAAGCGTCGTAACTACAGCTTAATGAAGCTGTAGTTACGATGTTTTAGTCGCCTTCAAACACACGCCTTCATCGTCATACATGTATATTGTTCATTTGAATAGCTAAACTTTTTGACACTGCTAATTGACATCACACGATGCTATCATCTTACTATCTCCTAATGTGGACCTCGTTGCCCGAAGAAGCGTTACTCTTTCTTTATGTTTGCTTGTGTGAACTACGTTATCGACTGCTTGATCACGAACGTGTCAAGTTTCAAAGATGAGAACGCCCTCGACAGCTATTATTCACGGGTTTCCATTTAAAATCTGACCTTGAATATCACTTATTTAATTCAGACATTGATTTTTCTTACTTCGAATCTAGTTGTTTAAGGGTTTTTTGTATATATTTTTCGCCAATATTTGCGAATGATTCAAAACAGTCAATGCACAAAAATCAAGATTTTCGTTAAGTTTCTGTAGGATAAAGAAAACAAAAGAACATGAGGGTCGGAATGGCCCTAAACCGCCCACTTGATTTTTATTTGTCCAGTGGAATTCATCCAAGTAACTTTCTGGCAAAGTTTCATCCACATTTGCCTAATTGGTGAAGAGGAGTTGTTATTCCAAGTATATAAAGTAAAGTGAGGAGACTCAAAATAAGCCCGCCCTGCCACGCCAAAATGTATGGGCCAATCTAAATTTCGCGAACAATTTGTGAAGAGGGTAACCCAATGAACATTCATGTACAATTTTCTGGACGTTTTTCGAGCGTTTTGAACGAATTGGGCATTTGTTTAAATGCTTTTGATTGAGAGCTTAGCCAGCCAGCCATCTGGTATTTCTTGCACCAGTACTGCCACTACATCCTTTCCTAGCCTCCAGTAGCTATCCCACAAAGGTCTTCGATAATCAACCAATTGGTCGGAGACAAATAGTCGGAAATAACGAATGCCGCAGTCGGGAATCGAAACCGGGACCTTTTGAATGATAGTCCGACGCGTTTCCAACTGCCCGACGGCGGCTGATCCATTTTGAATGGTGTTTATTGAGGTGAGTGTCATTTTCACGATCCTCACGTTTCGAACTGAAGTTATTCAAAGTTATATGCTTTTTACAATGTATAGACCTGCAATATCAAGTGAGTGATCAAAGATCAATTTTACATTGAAAATGATAGGAGATTACGGTTTCTCGAACCTCACTCTTTCTTGCGGAACTTTAGCTAAAAAATGTCCAGTGTAGAAACAAGCAAGATGGCGGACATAAACAATAACAAAATATAAGTGCATTTTCAATAGCTAAAATAAAGGTAATTTTCACTGACATTGTTTATCAAAAGACATAATAACAAACATAAAAAGGTCAGATTTCATTTTTCTTTACATTGTTTTCTGCGCATTATATTACACCGTACCAGGAATACGATTGTGTTATTTTAAAGGCCTTACAAAACTATTCTTACCATTGAATTGCTATTGTACGTTGTTCCCATCTCTATAGCCTTTTCCATTCTTGCTATTGTCTGATTGATCTGTAAAATTTACAGAAAAAATGTACGGATATTAGTTCAAACATATATTTAGAGCATTCAGGGTTACAGATAGAGGGGGTATCTTGGTTTTCAAATTTAAATATTTCATTATTCCTCATTCAAACTCTATGGTGTTGGTACTCGTTTGAATCGTCTCATCGAGACGATGAAAATGAGTACCAACAATATAGAGTTTCGTGTGTAATATAGATTTTTTAGACTGGTTTCACCCTCTTTTTACTTGACCTCTTCATTTTAATTCAAATTTACATGATTTTATTGTTGATATACCCCAAGTATTGCTTTAGCATTGGTTTAGTAGTCGTAACTGTCCCGGTTGTGGAGCGGAATTCCCAACAATTTTAATGTCTGTAAATTCTCCAGATTTCTAGACGAACTTATATTATACGTAAATCTTAATTTGACTGTATGTACTCATTGAAATACTTTTATCTGCTTCGATTCAAATGATTACCAAGCACCAGATATTTGGTCGAAAAATCACAGAGTAAGATCGTGATTACCCCACTTATCTGGAGTCATCTCTACAAAGATTAAAGGTATTCTCTTCTACATCGGAATACGGTTAATACCATCGTCAAATTGACAATCATTCCGATCAAAACCGTTCTAAATCGCTCAATCCATTCATTCCAACCGCTCACTTAAACCATTCAAAAAATCTCCAAACTCGCTAAAAATGCTAAGATCAAAACTACATTAAAAAAATCGCTAGGAAAAAACGCTATTTCACTTTCTTTATTGAATAATGGAAGCGTATGATAGGTTAGTGAAGACATAAAACCTCTTCATAGGACTTGTAGGCATTTTTCATCTTGAACCAAATTAGCTATATTGGATTACCCCCTTTTATTTCACTCAAAACTCACTCCACACGCTCATTCAATTTCATCCAAAATCATTCAATTATCATTCAGCTTGTCAATTTCACGATGGTCCTAAGTGTATTTGTTCACTATCAAAAGACAACCGTTACTTTCGAAACGGAAGGGACTCAAAAGCTGCTTAGCACGAATTATCTTATTTATACATGTATTATTTATATATTATTTTCATACACTTTTTATTTGACAAAAAATAACATTTCGCGTTTGGGCCCTAATGGGATTCTATCCTTTTGATTCGCTTCTTAAAGGTAAATGGATTAATTATTCAACTGTACGCAGTAAGATGATAAGTACTTGCTCATAAACGTTGTAGAATAATATAAATTCGAAGGCACCTGTTACATATTCTGTATTTTTATACACCCGTGCATTGATAATATGGACTGCTCTTTTGATAAGGATAGTAGCATTCCAAGTTTGAAATGGGCCCATTCAGTAATTCTCGAAGAATGCTCTAAAGACAGACGATAATGAATGAACCAAAAAGAGAAGCACCTAATTGTGAAATGCCATACCATTTAAGCATTCACTTTTTAAATCGACAAGGCTCGTATCCTCATTGCTCTACAAAAACATAGCAACTACAGCTTATGTCGTAACCTTGTTAGGGAATTAACTATTTTTCTATTTATTTCTTTTTTCATACTGTCGTCCAGTAACAATTTGATTTGGCAGCAAAAACTGAAAACATGGAATTTCTATTTCAAGCTCCAGCATATCTTTGTATACAAACAAGAGGTAATAAGATAAAATAGTTCCCCACAGGCGGCTGAAATTATTTGATGAGTTGCAGACAATACACAAAACGTTATCAATCATTTAATGCACTTTCACTTTTGGGCCCTCGTGGGAATCGAAGCAGATATTTGTACTCGTTCTTTGTTGATTTCAATTAAGGTAAAATAGCAAAGATTGATTGATTGATTGAATAGAGTTTAACGCCGCTTTCAACACTTTTTTCAGTTATATCACGGCGGCTGGAGCACCTAACAATGGTTTCCTGGTATTTCTCTCACCAGTACAACCACCACATCCTTTCCTAGCCTCCAGCTGCTATCTCACATAGGTCTACGATTATCAACCCCTTGGCGAGAGACAAATAGTCAGTAAGAATGAGTGCCGCAGTCGGGGATGGAGCCCGGGACCTCTAGATTGACAGTCCGATGCGCTACCAACTGCGCTAAAAATACGTAAAGAAAACATCTTGAGAAACGATCAACAATGCCTCGTAGAATTGTATCAGTCGGCATCCCTAGGTGAGTCTAAGGAATAGAGCCCAGGGATATTATCGGTGGAGCCAAGACAGCGCGGCGTTTTGCACGTGTGTCACATGACGTCTAAAGCATCAACGTTTTCCCTAAAGATGGCGATATATAAAAGAGATTTCAACGAAAGATTTAAACTGGTCATCTTAGTATTGATTACCAAAAATGTCGTAACTGTAGTTCGAATCTATTGTAGCTTTGGAGTTTTATATATTAATTCATCTTACTTGATGTCCGTAATTCCATATTCTTTCAGCGAAGTTTCGGAAATCCTTTTCCGCCTCAAATTTCAGCTGGCCTGCCCGAGATCCGTGATTCGTTTGGATACCTTCTAAAAAGGATATTCCGTTCATGGGACCGTAGCTGTGAAGAAAATAAAATCAGTTCAGGTTTAGAAATTCAAAAAGATCCGTCAAACTAAAAGGGACCATCTCATCTGGGTAGTAATTAAAGTGCCGACCAAAGTCAGGTTACGCGAATTGCACTGGATGACTATGGTCGAAAATATTGATACTTGGCTTATTTTTCTGGATCATAAATTTTCATACTACCTTTTTGTACAAGAATTTATGAAATGCGACATCTGGATGACCTCTA
The DNA here is from genome assembly GCA_948146395.1 of Fragum whitleyi. Lineage (NCBI taxonomy): Eukaryota > Metazoa > Mollusca > Bivalvia > Cardiida > Cardiidae > Fragum > Fragum whitleyi. The sequence continues at coordinate 41,747,941 of OX411552.1, forward strand.
CTACTACTACCAATCTCTCTGTCAGATATTTAATTTACGGAGTTCCAAAATGCTCCATTTTTGTTTGGCGGGTAAAAATGCTACAGATGTAAAGATCTAGATTACAGGGGTTAAACATTTCTAAATTCTTTATTATCCAATGAAACCCTGTTGTTGGCACTCATATGAATCTTTTCCTAAAGATGATTCCAAAAACCACCACAACCAAAAGGTTTATGGCTTGGTTACCGATTTATTTAGATCCTAGCCTAAAATTATTGGATTTTTTCTCATGTTCAACTTTTCTCACTTCAAATTTGACAAAACATAGTTACTCGAAATTGAACTAAACACATTGAAATGCTCATAGCTCTAATCCAATATTTTCTTTTGAGAAAATATTCAAGCACAGGAAGCCAACAAGGGTGGGGATAGTGTAATATTAACATAACAGTCCCATTGCCAATGACTCATATATTACGCATAAATCACGCATAAAATTGGGTTTTCGCGTGATTGTTCGTGGAGAAATTGGTCATTTATGCGGGTGTGCGTATCAGAATGAACTATGAATCGCGTATCAATTGCGCATGTATCACTTACAAACACTGACAAAGAAGTAACATTCGACGCATAACATTGTTCAGCCCAAACCCAATACAATTTCATGCATTATTTTTGCGTGTTGCGTGCGTTAATATTTTTTAGTGAGTGATTGTCAGTGGAACATACGTGGATTATACGTGTTCTGTAAGTGATTCGTCAGTGATGTGCGTGTTAGGAGCCAGTCTCTGCGGCACAAGCACTGACGGAACACTGACAGAACACGAACATATAACGCACCTTGCACGTCCAAACTACGTACAAACTGTGCATAAACTGCGTATAACCGCGCAAGTTGTGCGTGGAAAAATTTCTAAGCCGTTCAAAACCGGCGATCGCGCACAAACCCGTCTCCGCGTACAATCACTTACAAAAACTAATGCTCCACGTGTGAAACACGTGGGATTTTCGCACATCACTGGCGAATCACATACAAAGAATTTTTTTTGCCCAATTCGTGAGTAATTCGAACGGGGATCTAAACGAGTTTCTCATTCAATTTCATTGTGTTTTATCTTATAACTATTCAAATATCTGTGTGATAACAACCCATATGAATTTTTTTATGATATCAACATAGTTATTTTCAGAACAATGACATAATGTGGCTATTTTTAGAAACTTGCATTTCAGTTAGAAACATCGACGTAAACAAGACAAATAGAGGTTATAAGATAAATATAATACGTACTTAGTGTATTGTAAGAAAAATGTATCTAAGTAGGTTGTGTGAATTTATAATTGTCTCGGCAGAGCCTCGACAATTATCAATTCCCCCAACCGAGTTATATATTTTTTCATACAAAACACTAAGTATGTATTATATATTTATTCCAATTTCATTCATTTCATTGATTTCGTGATATCCTGTAGATTATACGCATGGAAAGGGAGAAAATGCTGCTGGATCACATTTTCTTCATTTTTCGCAAAGTATTCCAGCACCAATCCTAGAAATTCGGCTCAATTTCATCAATATCTGAGGAAATGAAATCTTGAAAACTTACTATCTCTCCCAACCGAGTTATATATTTTTTCATACAAAACACTAAGTATGTATTATATATTTATTCAAATTTCATTCATTTCATTGATTTCGTGATATCCTGTAGATGATACGCATGGAAAGGGAGAAAATGCTGCTGGATCACATTTTCTTCATTTTTCGCAAACTATTCTCAGACCAATCCTAGAAATTCGGCACTATTTCATCAATTTCTGAGGAAATGAAATCTTGAAAACTTACTATCTCCATTTATAAGCTTGGACCCAAAATGCAAGCGTATCGTTTAACACATCAAATGTAACGGCATCGCTGCTGGATAAGCCAGCCTTATTTATGACCTGTAGACGATCGTAGAAATCCGTGATATTGGTCTGAAATGAATGAAGAGTCGTTTTCAGACGGGAATAAAGAAGAAGTCAACTATAAGAAATGAGCCTGTGTGTGACATTTCCAACAATCTCACTCGTGTATGAGGTACAGGCGATTAGCAGCGTAGACATCGACTGAATACAATAATAATGTATGCTGGCTGCCAGAAGAAGGACTAAGACCTTTTCTCTTATATAGTGCATAGTGAAGACTCTGGTCAGACTGTGCGGCTGCACAGGCTGGCTAGAAGCTTTGCTTTGCGCACATGTGAAATTGTTGGAAATGCCACGCACAGGTTCAAATATAGAAATGAACTAACATTATGCATGGTAGCATATGTCTGCCACGATGTACGAGATATAATGATTCAATAAAGTTTCTCGAAAAGTTTATCGTGGTTATAAAACTAGAGGCGCTTCAGCACCCGATTCGCTCCACAGGCCTAAAATCCTAAAGAGATTTGGCCTCTGCTAATTATAATTTTTCATCCAATCACAATGATTTTTTAGGCTGATTGATGGTCACTCAATGATAATTCAAGTGAAGTTTGGTTTTAATCCATCAATTTGTTTCTGAGAAAAGCCATCTGTTACCATATATGGAAATTAGCCACGCCTACTACAGCCATGATTTTCAACCGATTAAAATTCTTTGAAGGAATATGATATAGGGTCACCAAAGGAACATTCCTGTGAAAATTGATTGGAATCCATCCACAGCTTTATGAGGGGAAGATTTTTAAACTTAAAGTTTACGGACTGACGGACGAACGCACGCACGCAAGCACTCACGGACGATGGACACCTCGCCGTGACAATAGACCGCTGGCCTTTCGGCCAGTGGATCTTAAAACATTCTTTATAAAATTCTTGTCATATTACTTTCATATTTGTTATCTCTCTTTTTCATCGTTGAATGATCACTACTGTCATCGTGATTAGGCTTTTGCAAAAGGAACCCCAATTTGCGTAAAATATATCAATAGAAAATACATCTATTGGGCGGAAGGTCAAAGTTCAGCCGGTAGCCCCTTTCCTCCCAAAGTACTTGATTTGTTCCGCGGTCAGATAAAAATATACTTTCCCTATTATCTGTCTCCTGCGGATGGGACGAATACTAGATTATCTTAATCCGAAGCGGAATGAGCTATGAAAGATGTAGTGGTGGTTGTTCTAGTGTGAGAAAAGGCCAGAAATTCCATGGTTAGATTATCCAACCGCAGAGATTTGACTGAAGTATTGTAAAGATACAGTTAAACACAAGTACTTGGAGTACTGCGAGTCAAAAACTATAGGGCCAACTTATTTCTGACCCCGGGCGGGTATTGTTGCCCGCTTTATCAGAGTAGCTCTATGACAGCGGACTACCAGCTATAGACTGGTCCTAATTTTGACTATTAGAATAGGCTATTCTGATAGTTGAAAAGGGGACCAGTCTTCACCCGGGTAGGATTCGGGCCAGAAATAAGTTGGCACAAGGACTAAATCCATCCGAAAGTGGTAATCTTGATATAGATTCTCCTATATAAAGTTAGTTGTGGGAGGTTTGTTTCGCAATAGTTTTATCTAGTCAGTAGTAGTTTTGCGTAGAAATAAGCGAGATTCAAGGTACAATTATCACGAAAGTTTAATTCAGACTACATTTCCTGTAAACTTTGTTTTTCGCGATAATTGTCAAATTATCACGATACTGCTATCTCGTATCTGGTGGCAAAAATATACCACCATGATAAACCGTGTTAACTATTTCAAAAAATGTCAGTGAGTGATAAAATTAACAATGATTTGATTTTTTTTTCATTTGCGTATTTGAAAATATCATCTCCTGATCTTGTGATATTACTGATGATGTCACAGAAAAGCAACGCGGTAATAAGAAAAATTCAAAGTAACTTTTGTCAAGTTTCTCCTTTAACAACGTTCTTTTCTATCGATTAAACGTTTTGTTTTGTTAATATTGAAAAAGGATGTTTTTTAGTTATATAATCCATTAAAATTGTAAGACGAAATTTCGATAAATTGGTCAACATTACATGCAAATCCACTGTTGTTTTTTTTTTGTTTTTTTTTTTGTTTTTTTTGTGTGTGTGTGATATTTTTTTTAACTGTCCGAGGCAATAATGGTATCATCGAACTGGACTTATATATTGATTATTTAAATCGGTGTTTTACCTTCCTCGTTTCAAACGCATCGAGACTGTAATCCTCCAACAAGGCATCGTATTCGTGGTTCCCTATGTTACTGGCAAACTCTGGGTTATTTTTCAAGCGCCAAGCCCAAAAGTCGTCTATTATCTGCTCGAACTGAGTAGCCTGGCAATAGACAGCACCTGTAAGCAAAGTTGCTCATATGTACAGTTTACATGTATATTTCTTTGTGAACAATTTGGCGGGAAGGTATCATACATGTATGAGACAATATTCTTTAGCAAAATCACTGTACAGCAGCATACTGTATATTTCTTTGTGAACAATTTGGCGGGAAGGTATCATACATGTATGAGACAATATTCTTTAGCAAAATCACTGTACAGCAGCATAATGTATATTTCTTTGTGAACAATTTGGCGGGAAGGTATCATACATGTATGAGACAATATTCTTTAGCAAAATCACTGTACAGCAGCATAATGTATATTTCTTTGTGAACAATTTGGCGGGAAGGTATCATACATGTATGTGACAATATTCTTTAGCAAAATCATTGTACAGCAGCATTCATTCTTTCCGAAAATTTGTCTCCCACCAATTGGTTGAAAGTCGTAGACCTAGGTGAGATAGCTGAATGCTAGGTAAGGATGTAATGGTAGTACTGGTCAGAGAAATATCAAGAATCCATTGCTAGGCGCTCCAGGCGCCGCGATATAACTGCAAGATTGTTGAAAGCGACGAAAAACTCCACTCAAACAAATACAAAAGTAACGCGTCATAAGTGTCCGTCAGAGAACGTTTACAAGAGGACGAAGAGACACATTAGATGTGTCTCTCCGCCATCTTGTAAACGTTCTCTAACGGACACTTATGGTACTTTACCATGCAGGGATAATTTGAAATAAAATTCTCTGCATAAATCTGCATCAAACGAGATTTTTTACCTACTCTGATAAATAAATTTCCTGATTTTCTATAATTTTTAGAATAGGCCTACTTGAATTTTTTGTTTGAATGGGTTTTACGCCGCTTTCAACAATCTTTCAGTTATATCGCACAGGCTGGAGCACCTAACAATGGATTCCTGGTATTTCTCACACCAGTCACTACCATTACTTCCTTTCCTAGCATCCAGCTGCCATCCCACATAGGTCTACAATTTATTGACCCATTGGTGAGAGACAAAAGATTTTTTGCTCTTTGAATCTATGTAAAAATGTTTGCACCCGGGTGGAGCCCAAATATGATCCCGGGGTCTCGATATGAACAAAGTTGGTAGAGGTCTACTACATGATGCTACATACGAAATATGAGAGCTGTCTGCCGTCTGGTTTCAGAGAAGAAGATTTTTGATGATTTTCTATCTTTGATTCTGTGTAAAAAGGGTTGCGCCCGGGTGGAGCCAAAATATGACCCCATGTCTTGAAATGAATAAGCTTGGTAGAGACCCACTAGATGATGCTCTGGTTTCAGAGAAGAAGATTTTTGAAGATTTTCCTATTTTCATCCTTTTTGTTAAGGACTAAGGGAGTGTTAAGGCTTGATTTCATTTATTTGAACAATTTTGGTAGAGCTTGACTTAAGGAATATCCCTCCGTAGTTTCATCAAGACTGACCCACCGGTTAAGGAGGAAAGGATGTCTAAAGATATTGTGGACGACTGAAAACGGACGGCGGACATTTGGACGATCACAATAAATCACCTTGAGCACTACGCGCTCAGGTACGAAGTGCTCAGGTGAGCTAAGAAAGGAAAATTCTAATGTTTTGTGGTTTTTAGTAACTTAACTAACAATGTAAAACGAAAGGAAGTTCTCAGGAAAAGATATTTAAATTTGACTATAAGATTCCGGCTTGCGTATAATGTAAACAATTAACTCTAAATCTCAACACTTTCGATTAAGCAAATTGAAAATTTGAATCTAGTATTCAAACAAAGAGCGAAAATTTATGGCAAGGGGGCAAAAGGGGGGAGGGGAGATGACACATATTTCATAATACATACATCCATTTCTAACAAGATTAATGAACATGTAACATGAGCAAATAAAAATAACAAAAGAAAACACTTTTCGAAGGAAACAGAGCTTCAAATAGGTGTTTGGTTGTAGTACTTAAAACCTATGTTGTTGGTACTCATTTGAAACGTTAATTCAAAACCATTCAAATGAGTTCCCATTGCACAGTGTTCTATTATGAAATAAAGATTCTAGACTGGCTCCATCCCCTCTTATCCAGTGGACCCCTAGCTGGTCTTCTAAAATGTCGTAAATACAGCTGTGAAGCTGTATTTACGACATTTCGGTCGACCAATACTTATTTTATCCATCAAATGCAATTATGTTGAGTTACGTTAATATTTTACAGGGCTTGTGCTAGCGTTTGAAATTGAGGAGCCTTTGACTCCTTAACAATGATATTCCGAGGGTCAAAACTGATTTTAAAGGAGTCAAAACAACAGAAAAAGCACACAGTGAATAGAATTCTGCACTGGTTTCGGTATGGACTGTCCTATTCATTAACAGATATGAAGTAAATAATCACTATGAAGGATTCAAAATAGTACATACGATATATCACTGAAAATTTAAGTGATAAAACGAAGTTTTGACCCTTAGAAATCTCTCTCAAGGGGCCAAAACCACGGGAGAAATTTCTGAGGGTCATAATCGGATGTTTTCTGATTTTTGAGGGTCAAACCCCTGGTTTAAGGGTCAAACCCCTGGTATACGGGTCAAAAACGGGCCCTGATTTTAGACAGACAAGGGTTCGGAGAAGGGTTGCACACTGACGAGTGAATAGAGATGATTCAGATTAAACGGAACGAATTTTAAATTCAAATTAAACAGAAACGTTTACTTTACACTAAATATTTGAACGGTTGAAGGACATAATTATACCTTGTTGCATGGGCTTATTGTCGGTTAACGACCCCAATCTCCTAACTACAGCTTTAATGAAGATGTAGTTATTATGATTTTAATGGGCTAATTGTCGGTGAACGACCCCAATCTCGTAACTACAGCTTTAATGAAGATTTAGTTATAATTTTAATGGGCTAATTGTCGGTGAACGACCCCAATCTCGTAACTACAGCTTTAATGAAGATTAAGTTATGATTTTAATGGGCTAATTGTCGGTGAACGACCCCAATCTCTGAACTACAGCTTTAATGAAGATTTAGTTATGATTTTAATGGGCTAATTGTCGGTGAACGACCCCAATCTCGTAACTACAGCTTTAATGAAGATGTAGTTATGATTTTAATGGGCTAATTGTCGGTGAACGACCCCAATCTCTTAACTACAGCTTTAATGAAGATTAAGTTATGATTTTAATGGGCTTATTGTCAGTGAACGAACCAAATCTCGTAACTACAGCTTTAATGAAGATGTAGTTATGATTTTAATGGGCTAATTGTTGGTGAACGACCCCAATCTCTTAACTACAGCTTTAATGAAGATTAAGTTATGATTTTAATGGGCTAATTGTCAGTGAACGAACCAAATCTCGTAACTACAGCTTTAATGAAGATTTAGTTATGATTTTAATGGGCTAATTGTCGGTGAACGACCCCAATCTCGTAACTACAGCTTTAATGAAGATTTAGTTATGATTTTAATGGGCTAATTGTCAGTGAACGACCCCAATCTCGTAACTACAGCTTTAATGAAGATGTAGTTATGATTATAATGGGCTAACTGTCGCTGAACGACCCGAATCTCGAGACCGTACAACTTCTAAAACGATGCAGTTGTGCGGTTTATAGAAGCTGACCGACGGATAACAAACATTGATATTTTTGGTCGCAGTCATTTTTTGTTAGAATTTTCAGAAATAATTTGTAATGGTTCCATTATAAGCCTCTTTAATCCAAGTTCATATTAACAAGTGCTGAACAAAAACTTTTTTTTTCAGAGACAGGGGACTTAATTGAAATTTATGTAATGAATGACACATTTATTTCCCCTTGAAAAAAAAGCTGTAAAGAAAGGTCTGGCGGCCAGATGGAAATCTCAATTTTATTTTCAAATTCGAATCCGAATGATTTTGACATAAGGATGTGGTTCAGAGTGGGGCTACAGTCAGAAGGAATATTTTGGCTTTCAGATTAAATATTTTCATTAATCCTTACTTAATCCCTATGTTGCTGGTACTCATTTGAAACGTCTCCTCGAGACGATTCAAATGAGTACCCACAACATATAGTTTAATTGTGAAATTTAGACTTAAGGCTGGCTTTATCCCCTCTTATCTTGACCCCTGTCCGAGTACCATTTTCCTACTATAGATACGTGTATAGGAATGTAGTTACGGTGATTTTCATTTGATCGAAAGTAATGAATTCAATTTTTTTTCTGAATTCATGGTTCGGAATGAAACCGATATATATTTGTGCACGTTAAAAGATCAATTTTGATATTGGGAGAAAGATGTTACTGAAATGTTGTTTTGATACAGGTTTTGTTGTTGTTTCCGGGCTTTATTTTCTGATTTTATACAACAAGACGTTTTTGTATTTGAAGCATGCCAGTGCGACTGGTGCTGCTACACATAACTTCCCTCCATTTCTCACATCTGTACAAACACAACAACTCTTATAGACGATATTAGAGCTCGAACATTAATCCCGTTAAAGTCCTTAAGAGACATGACTTCATGTTGAATCCATGAAGCGAAAAGTTTATCTCGTCGATTTGGATTTAATCGGTGTTTTTATTAGCATTAAACTTTACATTTGACTACATTTGGCGACCATAACAGCACTGCGTTCAGGATGCATACATGCTTCCTAACGTTTAGAAATTCTGCCCCACGTTCGCGGGATAACATTTCCCAAACGTTTCGCGAAAGTAAGTGACTAGCATACGGGTCCGTACTGCTAGTCCCACAGTCTGTGGGACTAGTCGTACGGATTCGTACGGCTAGTTACTTCCTCCGAGAAATATTTCTTCTTGAAGGCAGGTAGTCTCAATTTTGAACGTTACATATTTCATCGGATGCGACCAGTCCAAAAATAGCATCGCATTCCGAAGACAGAAATCTGTAATAGAAGGCAGGATGAAATTCGCTTTCGTTGGAAGTGATTACAGAGTACATCGCTTGTGCTAGCTTTTCAATTTGAGGAGTCATCGACCCCTTGACCATAAAATTTAGGGGGTCAAAACAAGTTTATACGGAGTCAAAAAGGGTGCTAAACTGATATATATCATCAGTTTCAAATGATCTACATAAATGAATCAACATCATCAATAAAGTGTCCAAAGACACTTTATTGTTTATCATGGCCCATTTACATAGTTCCCATGACGAATAACCAATGACTTATATGCTCTTGCATAGGTTGCATTGATCGAATGAAGGCCAAAATGACCCCTTAAAGATATTTTTAGGGTCAAAATGGAATTATTGGGGTCAAAACCTGGTTTGAGGGTCAAACACGAAAACTAAAGACAAACTGAAATAAAAACACCGGTCAAATTTTCGAATTCGGATTATTTCTATAAATTTACAAGTTAAAGAGAGTGATCAAAGATGAATTTGGTCTATACACACTGTATAGACAAACTTGACCATTGATAATTTACTCAAAAGTGTGCATCTATACCTAAACTCACACAAAGGGAGTTCGAAACTCTTGAGAAACCTTCGACCCCGGATTCCTCTACTATCAATAAACTATCGCTGCTGATGCATAACTGGAATCTATTATAATGTAACCAGTCACATAAAAAAGGGACCATCAGTGTAGTGCGTAAAGTGTCGACCCTAGCCAGACTGCGCGGGTTGCGCAGGCTGACTAGGGTTGAAACTTTTGGCAATGTGCTAATTTTCTGAATCTAGAATGATCAACCTTCCTTTCAGCGAAAGAATTTTTCAAGTACGAACTCTGGTTGACATATGCTGGACCCAATCCTTTTTTCAAATATTCATTTTACAGAGATCCCACATATATTGTGTTTCATAATGGCATTCTAAGAAGTTCGAAATAAACAATGAATCCATTCATGAACCACATAATATAACGTAGATTTACCTGAGTATATAACCAAAATCCAGACCACGAAAACACGTCTATCCATTTCGATGGTGTAAACAACAGTGGTTGGCTTATTAACGGACGAACCGCACTTATCCAAAATAACCTAGGGGGTTATTTAAAGATGATACCTTTTACACTACTTCTCACGCTGGGCCGATCGAAAGGAGCTCACCTTATCCTTTACGCTCTGTAAAAGACGACCTGCTTTTTTGATCGCGCTTTGTGGTAACTCAAGGTAATCGTCTTAATCCCTTTTTTCCGACTGTTTGTCTCTCAGAATCAATCAATCAATCAATCAATCAATCAATCGATCGACCAATCAATCAATCAATCAATCAATCAATCAATCAATCAATCAATCAATCAATCGATCGACCAATCAATCAATCAATCAATCAATCAATCAATCAATCAATCAATCAATCAATCAATCAATCAATCAATCAATCAATCAATCAATCAATCAATCAATCAATCAATCAATCAATCAATCAATCAATCAATCAATCAATCAATCAATCAATCAATCAATCAATCAATCAATCAATCAATCAATCAATCAATCAATCAATCAATCAATCAATCAATCAATCAATCAATCAATCAATCAATCAATCAATCAATCAATCAATCAATCAATCAATCAATCAATCAATCAATCAATCAATCAATCAATCAATCAATCAATCAATCAATCAATCAATCAATCAATCAATCAATCAATCAATCAATCAATCAATCAATCAATCAATCAATCAATCTTTGTCTTACTCAAAATATACTAGTTGATGGATTTTAAGGAGAATTTATAATTATTAAAAGTAAGAAAATTATATTCTTTGACACCATTGCTTTCTTAATCATTTCAATAAATAATATCAATACATATCTAAGTATTTTTTCATCCATTTTTGTCTTTTCACGAGAATTCCGGGGCATTCACCGTTGTCCATCTGTCGTTCAGTCTGTCTTTCTGGCAACATTGCAATTTATTTCAGGCTTTGAAAGTTACAATTTCCAAATTGGCATAATGATAGATCTAAATGTTACGCATTTACTGGTACCAAAAAGAAGGTCATTTGACAAGGTCAGGGTCATGTGTCAAGGTCAAACAAGGTCAATGTCAAGGTGCTGTTAACAGGGCATTCTTTGTTTGCAAACACATCCTCTTTCTTTATCCCTTCAAGCATTATATGATGTAGATTAAGATACGGGATCGAATGACAAAAGAAAGAATCCTTGAAGCTAGTCAATTATGTTAGTTTTTTAACCAAATCGTGAAAAAGAAGTTCGCCCAAGTGCGTTCAGCTTGCTCCAATTCGTGTTTTTTCAAGGCCGGTGTCCCTGGGATATCTCTAGTTTTATGTAATACATGAGTGTCCAAAAGGCCTGCTAATACCGCTCGGCCAAATAATCCGATATTTAATATGTTTTACAGATAGTTTGTTCTCTGTTTTGTTCATCGCTGTTTGTGACGAATAAGACAATTAAATAAAGCTTGGACGAGTACTCGAATACTCCGGTACAGTTAATAACAACGTGAAATTGACAAGCTGAATGCTATTGGAATTATTTTTTAACGAAATTAATTGAGTATGTGGAGTGAGATCTGGGTGAAATTTACGGGGAGGTAATAAATATCGTCAATTTCGTTCAAAATGAACAAAATTAGCGATATTTATTACCTCCCTTTTAATAAATTATGCATACAGGTTCTATGAATAGGTTTAATGTCTTCACTAACCTATCATACGCTTGCGTTCTTTAATAAAGTCAATGAAATCGCGTTTTTTTTTCAGCGATTATTTCTTTTTGCTTTTTTTATTGAATATTGTTTGGATCTTCGCATTTTAGTGAGTTTGGAGCCTGAGTGAGCGATATAGAAGGGTTTTGATCGGAATGATTGCCAATTTCACGATTTTATTAACTATTTTTGGTAGAGTAACGTTGCTACCTGGTTCGTGACTAAGTACCTGTTACCCGGCTATTGTATAAGCACTATGTACCCTTAGTTCCCACCTTTAAATCTGCGCGCGTGATGTTAGCTCGCTCGATGACCAATCGTTTATTGTCGCTTTTCTGAGAAATATTGCGTAATAATAAGAACATTCTTAGCTTCTTAAAAAGGTGTAGAAACGAGACTTTGGTAACCCATTATCGATTTAACTGTTCAATTTAGATATACCAGATATCTATAAATAGCGAGTAAATTTCGAATGATGTCCCCAAAGAGCCTTCATCTAAACAATGAATGTCACGACATCTTATTCAGGCCTTGTACTGCCATGTTGCAAATCAACGATAATACATGTGATTTTTTCAAGGACAAAATACATGAACTTTGGGTACTCATCTTGTTTTTTATTTGCCCTCTACAAATTTTTACATAAGCACTGTTTCGGTTGAATAATTTTAAAATGGCGTAACACTTGAACGACTCGTCTTGTTCTTTTTTAAAGATATGTTACAGATGACGCGTTGTGCAAATAGAGAGCCGCCGTCATAGCGCAGTTGGTAGCGCGTCGGACTGTCAATCTAGAGGTCCCGGGTTCGATCCCCGACGGCGGCACTCATTCTTTCCGACTATTTGTCTTTCACCAATGGGTTGATAATCGTAGACCTATGTGAGATGGCAGCTGGACGCTAGGAAAGGATGTAGTGGTTGTACTGGTGAGAAGAATACCAGGAATCAATTGTTAGGTGCTCCAGCCGCTGCGATATTACTGAAATAATGTTGAAAGCGGCGTAAAACTCCAATCAATCAATGTGGAAATAGAGACTAAATGCGTGGTCCGTAAAACATATGCAAGTAATGTTCAGAACATCGTGAAATTGACAAGCTGAATGACATTGAAATACATTTAGAACGAAATTGAATGAGTGTGTTGAGTGTGTTTTAAGTGAAAATAAAGTGAGATAATCCAATATCGCTAATTTTGTTCAAGATGAACAAAATAAGCGACATTTATTACCTCCCTTTGATAAATTATGCATGCAGGACCTATGAATGGGTTTCGCGATTCTAGCGATTATTATTGAATGTAGTTTTGATCTTGGCATTTTAACCGAGTTTTGAGCGTTTTTTAATGGTTTGAATGGCTTGGAATGAATGAATGGAGCGCTGAGTCAGCGATTTAGAATGGTTTTGATCGGAATAATTGTCATTGTCACGTTGTTGTTAACTGTAAATCGAAACTGATCAGAATAAGCGAACAGTAGGTTTCATCGTGAAATTGAAACTCATTGCTAATAATGAAAGAAATTCTAAAGCGATCCCTCAGAGATCTATTCATAACATAAAGAAACGCACCCCTCTCCGTTATCTGTCAAAACGCACCAGAATCAAAATGATTAAATTATCTCATTATATTATTGATTATCGTGGATTTGGTAGCACCTGCATGGTCCGTGAATTGATTGATTGATTGAATGGGTTTTACGCCGCTTTCAACATTATTTCAGCCATATCGCGGCGGCTACGACTATCAACCCATTGGTGGTAAACAAATAGTCGGAAAAAGATGCGTGCCGCCGTCGTGGGTCGAACTCGGGACCTCTAGATTGACAGTCCGACGGCATGGTCCGTGAATGCATTCAGTTTTTATAAGACAGTAAAAAGATATTATAAAAAGAAAATTTATGCATCGGTTCTTCGTTCAAATTGAACGAATTCATCGATGATACTGTTAAAAACATCGTAAAAATGACCGTCATTCCGATCATTGCCATTCTTTGTCGCTCACTCAGCGCTCCAATCATTCATTCTAAACACTCTCAAACTATTCAAGAACACTCAAACATCGCTAAAAATGATAAGATTAACAACTACATTCAAAATCGGTAGATAAAATCCACGATTTCAATTACATTATTGAATTTTGTTAACGTATGATGGGTTTGTGAAGACATAGAAAGCAATTCATAGAACCTGTTTGTCTATTTTATTTAAGGAGGGGGGTGTAATAAATATAACTAATTTTGTTCATCTTGAACAAAATTAGCGATATTGGATTACCTCCCCTGAATTTCACTCAAACCTAGCACCACACACTCATTCAATTTCATTCTTAAATCTTTCCAAATCATTCATTTTGTCAATTTCACGATGTTCTTAACTGTATTTTACCTCCATTTCACTTCATTCAAATTTCATTCCAAAATCAACCACCATGTCAATTTTACGATGATTTAATCTGTAAGTTAAGCGGAATTGGTATAGTCGAACGAGAAAAAAATGCACGTGTATCATACTCTTCAAAAAAGTTATTTGACATTTGATCTATATGCAAAATGTCAACTTCGACAATAAAATAAATATGTGTCAACCAAAGAATTGAAGTTCTTTAATCTGTATTAAAACAGCATTATATTTTTGGCCAAAGACTTGTAACAGAGACGTTGATAAAGGACGTTACGTCGCACGTGTCCTATAGTAGCAAACTCGACCTCTCATATCTGGTTCCATAATTTCTGACAGGAGATCCTACTTTGACTGGAGACCTGGGGCCCGTTTTACTAAACATCTTACGATATTTTTTTTCGTAAGTCAAAAATTAAAGTTACTTCTTGAAAAGTAACTAAATATGGAGTTATGCCATGCATCATCTCATTGGAATCGTCTTGTGAAGACGATTCCGATGAGATATTGCAAGGCAGAATATAACAATAAATGAAAACACCAGAAACGATTAGTGATTTTGACTTACGATTATTTTTTTCGTAAGAAGTTTAGTAAAACGGGCTCCTGAGTCGTCGTTGAAAAGACAGTTAGAGTGAAATATCCCAAATATCGTTAAGCTATTCGACCTCCTGGACCAACGTTGTTATCCAGGGTCAGACTGATCTGACTCTACACATAACGCTATAAGTCACGTTATAGCGATGCCAGAGGTATGAGTCTGTCCGTAAACACAAAAGTAATTTGTAACAGCTTGTCTTATATAGCCTGCTTTGTAGCGACCAATAACCTTATGGTGTTGTTCCTTCGTTTGCTTAACATGTTTTCATTACAAACGTGTGCCTAGACGTTCAATTTTAAACAAAATGAAGTTGTGGCATTTCATCCACAACAAAATAAAGAGCTATCAGGACTGTCCAGTGAATCTGAAACAGCACGTGCTTAATGAGAAATGTGTATTTTGCGTAATTTGACGTTGGCGTCTCTATCCAGAAACCATATCGAGCAATTCGTCGCAAAACATGTGACATTTTGAAATTACAATTCACAAATCAATCAAAATTTATTGAGGTTTTTACATGAACTCAGAAAAATTGTATGTTTAATCAGTATCAAGGACTTTTTTGAAGAGTATATAAAGATTTATAAATCAATCTCGCGAGAACGACCATGTTTATTTAAGTGGCCATTTCTTTTACAAATAATTCTAAAAAAATCAATACCAAAATCTTTTTGTTGAACTTTTTGATCAAGAACGTTGAATGAGCCTGTGCACGACATTTCCAACAATTATTGTGCGCGTAATGAATGGACATTTAGCAGCCTGGATACTCGCAGATTGAATTTAAACCAATCTACCATTGTGAACAGATACTTTGATCTGAGCCTTAACGTTGCGCACATAATAATATAAGTTGTTGGAAATGTCGCGCAGAGACTCAAAGAATATGTGAAAACGGACAAACTCCATCCCCCATAGTCTTTCCCACCTACTTCATACCCCAAGACAAAAAAGAAAACCCATAAAACCTCAAGGTTCTTTAAATATGGGTTAGCACACAAATTAGGTTAAAAAAAATTAATACGACACCGTCCTACATTTATACAAAAGATGACTTGCACCTATTGTACAAGATTTTTAAGCAGTTTGCAAATCGTGCATACATACGACCTAGATTGTGGCACGTCATACCGAACAGCGAAACATTTCAAACCGTCGCCAGGCGATGCTAGAGAACGAAAAGTGCATGGTAGGGTGAAAGTAACGCTCACCCAGCCCTGCGTTCAGGATCACAAAACGGTGCAAACAGTTTTCCATTTGATCCCCGCTTTGCACGTGTACTTGCGAGAAAAGCAGGGTTTAATTGAAAAACTGTTGCTACCGTTTTCTGATCCTAAACGCAGGGCAGCTCAAAAATATCCTTCATTCGAAATAATATTTTACAATTCAAATGTTTTTATCGAACAGTACGATGTTTGAGTACACATGACAAGAATTTGAAATTGACAAGATGAATATTTTTTTTATGAATACGGAATGAAATTCAATGAGTCAGTTATAAATGAAATAAAAAAGGAGGTAATCAAGTATAACTAATTTCGTTCAACTGGGCTAGATAAGCGATCTTTTTGTACTCCCATGAATTAAAATCCACTTCATTTCGTATTTGTATGATTTTGCGTTCCAATCAAAAGCTTTCAAATCCACACTATCCAATAAAGTCTTGGAGAGATTTCATCGATTTGAATGAAAAAAATCGACCGTATTTGACGATTTTGGAGGCTTTCAATTTTGGAACATTTTTGAATGGTTTTAGTGAGTGTTTGAAATGGATAAATAGAGCCCTGAGCGAGCGAATTAGAATGATTTTGATCGAGGCGAAACTAACAACTGAAGCAAATAGGGGCCTGGAGGGCTAGGAGTTTTGGGCAGTGGATATGTGATCCAAGAGAAGTCTAAGGTCGTAGCTCGATTTAGGATATGGACATGCCCCTGGGAAAGGTATTTCGAAGCCCGAGCCTTGTGTTACTGAGAAATCGCGTTAATAAGTGAACAATTCTGCCATATGACTATAATATTGTTTAAAGCGGCATAACCGCCATTGAGCCGTGCGCGACATTTCCAAAAATATCATATGTGTGCAAAAAAGAGACTCGAATAAGACTTTGCATCCGCACATTCTGATCAGAGTTTTCACAGTGCGACCAATACATAATTACGGACCTATTGCAGGATATTCTTCAGGTAGAGGACCCCGTACTAGTTCCTCAACGTTTCGGAAGTAATGAACTTTAACAGTGTAAACTGAGGTTTCCTAATGATTTTACTAGGAAACCCCAGTCGACATTGTTAAAGATCAGGATTTCCGATATATTTAGGAACTATTACGGGTCAACTACCTTAATGTACGATGTGGATGTTCAGCCTGCTCAATTGCTGTCCTTCACGCGCAACTGTTATTGTTTGAAATACCACACACGAGCTCATTTCAAAATTGGGGACAGAGGTTATAAAACTTTTGTTGTGCTCAACTGACAATTTTCTCAACTCTAGAATTCAAATAAATGTATGAGCGTAAAACAACTTATAACGAATACCAACTCATAAATATTATATCTCATACTTCATGTTCATAAATTTATATAATTTTATAACTATAACAGCAGAATGACGTCCTTACTCTTATTATTTTACGTGCTATTATTTATTAATTTTCGATTGAAAACAGTAATTTGGTGTTTATTTCCACACCAAGAATTATTTTGATTAATGCATAGATTTGTTGGCTTATCACTTAGCAGGTGTTTTTCTATTAAAACCAGATTGTCACACTTCGGCGATAAGACCATGCGATAACGTTGGAATCATATTGGTCTAATTATGGTCCCATTAAAAAGACGGACACGTCTTTTATGACTGATTATAAAAATATGTGTCATCTTATCAGCTATAATTATGAAATAAAGAATTTGTTCTGTCCTGTTTGTTCCGCTATGTTCTGTACTGTTTTGTTTTGTTTTGTTCTGTTCTGTTCTGTTCCATTCAACTATTTGTGAAACACACACATTGGCACAATAGGACCAAGAATGTCCTTCCAGGATCTGCTATTGAGAGTAGGCCACTAATAATATTCTCTACCAGTCACCGTTTCCTGCGATGACAAAGATGGATCCCCTTTCCCCCAACACATGTAGCACACCCAGATAAAGCTGATAATTTGCATGTTAGTGAATGATCTAAACACCGCAACTTCAGCTTAAATAAGCTGTCACGATAATTCATCAATGATATTTTCGAAAATTAATTATTTTGAAAAAAGTACGTGCGCAATGTGCGTAATGTAAGTTTCGCCCTTGTTTGGTGTAATCTACATACTCCAGTTAGGAGGCGGATTGTCCTTTGAGTGGTTTTTAAAGGCGTTTATATTCCAATAAAGATGTTCCAGAAGAATGTTCATTTCTTTATTCAGTCCGTCATTGTTAGGTTTACCATCAGCCGAGAGAGCGTTTTGGACCATTGGGATACCCATTTGTTTTGGAACGACCATCAAACCTGAATAAATATAGAAAGGTTAAATCAGCCTGTGCGTGACATTTCCAACAATTTCAAATGTGCGCCAAGTAAAGACTTTGGCCAGCCTGTGCTTCCGCACAGTCTGACCAAAGTCTTCACTGTGCACCCTGTAGTTAGAATTGGTCTCAAAGTATCTTCAGACATTCAGGCAGTCTTTTATTTGGACTAAATTCTTTTCTTTGATGCTCAATGATTGCCCGTACGCACATGCCTATTTGTTGGAAATGTCACGCACAGTCTCAAATATGACTAACTACGCGAAAAGGAGCTTATTCGAAGTGCGTATAGAACTGCCCCGCTCTGACTGCGAACTTTGTAAACTGCAAACCGTTGGCTACTTTTATCAAAGGTCGTGTTACGTATCGCATGCTTTAAATTCCCCTCCAATTCGGTCCTACGATGCTTCATTAAACAAGCTTTTGATCGTAACTTTAAATTCTGCCGGTTTTTTATTGCGTAAAGGACTTCTGGTTGACCTCTGCTTACTTAAATTGTTTTATCAAATACTTACATGTACAATGAGGGGTCTTTTGCTCTTTTCCGAGTGACCGATTACGGCGAATTATTATCAAATGGAAGGATTTAGGAAAAAGGACTCGTGATAGTTCCCCAACATTTCGGATCTAACGATCTTTCAAAGTGTAAACAGATGTTTCCTTATGAAATCATTAGGAAACCCCAGTTAACACTGTCTTCCGCAACGATGCGGAAATGTTACGGGTCCACTGCCTATAATTTTGCGGCAAGAAATCTGAACCTGAAATTACGTTTAATTTGCTAACAATCTACGTGTATACATCCACAATTTCAAATGAGTGATTAAATGTCAATTTTGTCTATACAGTGTATAGACAAAATTGAACTTTGATCACTCACTCGAACTTGTGGATCTTTACTTGTAGAATTTATTTTAACGCAAACTAGTGAAAAAATAAGGTTACATTGTTACTCCTCTCTTTGCCGCAGAAAAGGCAAAAACAGCACATGATAGATACTTTTAATCGATGGATTTGCCTGTCGCCCGTCTCTCCTCTCGACTATTTTCTTGGTAAGATAATCAGTTTGTATAATTTTTTTTTACGAAACCAAACACCAACTTGTTGTGTCAGTGTTTGTCTTTTGCTTACCAAATTCTAGATCTATCGTGCAGTTCAATCACTTTATCATCTCCGCAAGCAAATGGTTCTAGCTCCACTATGATCCTTATTGCTCGTTAGGAACATATTGGAGCTAGAACATTTGGCTAGCGAAGATGTCACCTTGTCAGAAGAACCGAAAAAAAAATAAGAATAAAAAAACACACAAAAAAAGAAACTGACCCTTACCAAGAGCGCCAGCAAATACCCTTAGTTGCATACCAACTCGCCATCCACCTACGGGACCTGTTTGAACAAGAACAAGTAAAATAAGATGAAACCGTTTTTCAGAACATTATCACTAGTGGGTAATTGAGACCTCCTAAAAAGGCCCTTTTTTCGAAATGACGTATGGTTTTCACAAAAGAAAAATACTTCGTCGTGACACCCAATCTACAGGGATGCAAAGAAATTTCATTTTAAAGAATCGGTTGGAAACCTTTTGCCAATGACACTAACCGTACTATATTTCTCACGTAAAGTTTAAACTGCAGTTAGTACCCTTTACTTTTGAACGGTTCAATTCTATGTCTCAAAGATAGTGACGAAAACTAAAATGTTTTGTGCCTTCTTTTTGAAATATGAAATTGAATCATTTTCCGATGCTGTAGCAGCAACCACACGCCAGAGAAGAAGAGCTCTCTTTCTCACATGAAAAAGCTCAGTTAGAGTTTGCCCTAATCTGTAAACATAAATTTCGAAAAGGAATTTGTTCATTTTGAAGGTTGGATAAAGGATTGGTTCAACGGTGAGATGCAAAACAAAATATTTTACGCATCAAAGTTCTTCTCTCTTCGCACGACTTTTCTGAAAGACCTGCTTTTATCAATCATTACCCTTGTGTTTATTTGTTGTGGCAATGGCCTTACTATGGACTATACCATTGGTGAAATAGTTCACGTATCTATGTATGTATTTATCTAAAAAGTTTTATTTCTTGCTTTAAACTGTTTATCAAATTTATCAAATATTACCATGTTTAAACTTGCGGTTTTGTTTTAAAGTTACAAAATACAGTGGTCTCGCATTACCTCGAGAGGGCGAAAACTAGAAATCATGCGAAAGCTCGAGCTCGCCTTCAGGGCCCGCCGTGTCTTTCTCTATTTTTTTTTTTTTTTTTTTTTTTTATTTTTACTGCACTTACTCGAACGCGCGATTGCTCGAGCAGTAATCTCAGTCCCGTAGTCAAATTCCACTGGATTCTCTCGAGCAAAGGGGTTCGCGCCTATCTGACATCTTTTGTGTTTTTTTTGCATCAAAATTAACTTTCAATGCGTATTTGTTATTTCATCCCATCGTAAAGAATACCTTCAGGCCTTTTCACAAGGTCTCGACGAGGCAGACAACTTGTTTTCACACCTTTTTGTATGCCACACTTATTCAATTTTAGGTTGTAAATGACGCGAATTAAATGATCAGAAACTAATTAAGAGACTTTGAAACAATCATAAAACAAATGTACATTTTGTCGAATTAATGCTCATTTTCATTTTGAAAGACTTTCGAAAATCATCCTTGTGAGTAATTCAGCAAATTATTCATCGTTGTAACGAAAGATATTGACGATAGCCCACCGAAACATCATAACAACATTTTTTTTCAAGTGTAGATTCAACGTTTCGGTCGCCAATCGACAGTGTTCGGAACCACTCCGTAGTGAAAGAAAACTGCGTCTATTTTAAATTGTCTTGAATTTCGCTTCACCTTTAATTTTGTTATCTGCTGAACAAAACTTTTTGATGAATTCCAGAAACAAGAGGACCCTGAGGGCCCTAAATCGCTCACCTGATATTTCAAGTAAATTATCATTAAGACTCCATTTCCTATGATATGGCATGAACCTTCCCATTTTCAACAGAGTTCATTCTTGTGACCTGGCAAACATTTTGATCAAGTTTAATGAAGATTGGACTATATTTGTGGCGTATGGAGCTCTTACGAGAAGATTATCATTAAGGCCCCTTTTCCCGTGATATGGCACGTATACTTCCCATTTTCAAATGAGTTAATCCTCATGAACTAACAAACATTCTGACAAAGTTTCATGATGATTGGACCATATTTGTGGCTTCTAGAGAGTAAACAAAAAAATTGTCATTAAGACGCCTTTTCCTGTGAAATGGCACGGATCGTTCCCATTTTCAATACACTTCATCTTCATGACCTAACAAACATTCTGACCAAGTTTCATGAAGATTGGACCATATTTGTGGCTTCTAGAGTCTTAACAAGAAATTTGTCATTAAGCCCCCTTTTCCCGTGATATGGCACATATCCTTTCCATTTGAGCAATTTTCATAAGGGACCACCAAGGAATATTTCTGCCAAGTTTGGTTGATTTTGACCCATACGTTTAGGAGGAGCTGTCGTTTAAAGATATTTTTGACAAAATTGTCATTAAGGCGCCTTTTTCCGTGATATGGTATGGATCCTTCCCATTTTTAATACACTTCATCCGCATGACCTAACAAATATTCTGACCAATTTTCATGAAGATTGGACCATATTTGTGGCTTCTAGAGTGAAAACAAGAAATTTGCCATTAAGGCCCCTTTTCCCGTGATATGGCACGGATCCTTTCCATTTGAGCAATTTTCATAAGGGACCACCCAAGGAATATTTCTGCCAAGTTTGGTTGATTTTGACTCATAAGTTTAGGAGGAGATGTCGTTTTAAGATATTTTAGACAAAATTGTCATTGAGGCGCCTTTTTCCGTGAAATGGCACGGATACTTCCCATTTTCAATACACTTCATCCTCATGACCTAACAAACATTCTGACCAAGTTTCATGAAGATTGGACCATATTTGTGGCTTCTAGAGTGAAAACAAAAAAAATGTCATTAAGGCCCCTTTTCCCGTGATATTGCACGGATCCTTTCCATTTGAGCAATTTATATAAGGGACCACCCAAGGAATATTTCTGCCAAGTTTGGTTGATTTTGACCCATAAGTTTAGAAGGAGATGTCGTTTAAAGAAAAAGTTGACGACGGACAGACGGACAGACGGACAGATGGACAGACGGACGCCGGACAACGATCGATCACAATAGCTCACTTGAGCACTTCGTGCTCAGGTGAGCTAAAAAAAACTGCATTCTTTGTTTAAAGATGCCATATAAGAAAACACCCTTACAATTTAATTACTAGAGGTGCCGAGGAAGTTAGCTGTATGGATAACATTGTGAGAAAAGAAGGAATTGCTTGCAACCTCGTCTATCTTCTGACTGATAAAACGTGTAAAATTTTGTCATTCAGCAACAATAGCTACGAAAAATTATAAGGAAGAAATAATAAGCTTTTTAAAGTGCCTCTCATTCAAATTGCCAAATTTAACATTTTGTCATTTCAATGGTCTATGTACTGACAACAGGAACTACATTGACGCCGACTTCATCGATCATCGATTTGACCAAATTAATTCGCCTGATTTTACAAATTGTTTTGAATCAGAACTTTATATTTCGTTAAACTATTCCTCGGGAAGGATTTTGCATGGGTACTGCATATTTTGAAGGCAAACTATGCAAAGGCAGTCTAAAAAGAAATGAAACGTCTTCATAGATGATAATTTTGCTTACTGGCATTAACTCGAATCATGCGATGACTCGAGCAAATTGGTCGGTCCCGTGAGTGTTCGAGTTATCGCGAGACCACTGTATATTTAAATTATACTCCTATCAAACTGTATTTCCCTATAAAACGTTTAATCGTCAGGGGACATAAACTCAATTGTACTGACAATATATCATCTTTAGGAGTTACCTCCCTTGTATGTTTCATCACAGGGTTATAAGGGTTTATGCCCTTCTTTTAATGCACTGTCTTTTTTAAGCCTAAAATGTATTGACTCTTCGTCGTTGTAAAAAGCTTATTAGAGCTTATTGTCATCTGTTTACAAGTACCGACTTGTATATAAATTATACTTAACGCCCGCGTTATACCTCGTTTATTTGAAATGACATCGTATAGAAAGTCCATATAGAACAAAATATTAAGCGTTGAAATTTCTTTTGTAAAATAAGACCATCTTAGATAAATTGTTTACCAACTCGATGGCGTTTCTATGACTGTTTCCTTCATAGTTTTGCACGTCGATCCATTTTGACTTAGAGTCCAATTTAAGACGAATAAAAAAAATGGATGCAGAGGTATTTTTTTCTGGTTTGCTCGATTTAAAGTAGACGTAAGATCCCAATTCATACACTAGAGTTTTTAATACTTCACCAAATTCAAAAACTTACTCATAGCATAGTGTACAAAAGACACGGGTTTCCAACACCACGTTGTTGGCGGTATGTTGTCCATTAAATCTGTCAACCCCGGCGGTAAACACCAGTTGTATGCAGGGGTGATAAGTATGAGCCCGTCTATGGTTTTGACCAACTCGTTAAGATCTTTGATATTTTGAGGTACTTTGGAGGCTGTAGGATCCATTAAAAAGTTTACACTCTGTTGAGATTTTGGTAAATCCATGGAACCAGGGTCTAAAATCAAAGACGATTCAAATTTATATAAGTGCATAAAAAAGAATATAGTTTTAAACTATTTCTTTTAACGCTAAATCGTACATTGCTTTTAGAAATAAGTTGAGTTTGTTTGTAAAATTCCATAATCTCTGGCCAAGATCAGGGTACCAGATAATCATTTTTAGCCTACTAGACACATTCATTTAAAAAAAATGAGTACCTCAAAGACCAAGTAACTATGGCACTCGAATCCTCGTAATCCTACGGCTACGGTTTCGAGTCCGCTGTCCCTAAGTACTTTTCATGGGCAAGACAAATACTAGTATAGCGAGCTTTGAATTAGGAAGAAGTAGATTTAAGCCTCTGCATACAGTTAACAACATTGTTAAATTGACATTCATCTCATTCAAAACCATTCAAAATCGGTCACTCGGCGCTCCATTCATTCCAACCACTCACTCAAACCAGTGAAAAGCGCTCCAAATGTCTAAAAAAGGATGAAAAAGATAAGTGGAATGAGTTGGATGAGCGAGTTTTGAATCAATATAATGGGACGTAATCCATTATTGCTAATTTCGTCGAACGAAATTAGCAATATGTTATTACTCTTATTCATTGCTATCTAGGTCATTTTGTGATTGTGTCCTCATGGACCAATTAGGCGCTTTAAAACCCACACCAGCCAATAAAATTGTAGACAGATTTAATCGATTTGAATGAAATTTCGACCAATTTTAACGGTTTCGAAGTGTTTTGGAGCGTTTTTTGAATAGTTTGAGTGAATGTTTGGAAGGAATGAATGTACCGCTGATAGAGCGATTAAAAAAAGTTTTGGGTTGGCTTTAATGTCAAGTTGACCATACTACTAACTGTAAGCTTTCGCCGGTGACCATGAAACAGTACTCGCCGCCGTCAAAGCGCAGTTGGTATCGCGCCGGACTGTCATTCAGGGGGTCCTAGGTTTGATCCCCGACGGCGGCACTCATTCTTTTCGACTATTTGTCTCTCACTAATGGTAGATAAATCGTAGACCTATGTAGGATAGCAGCTGGATATAGCTGAAAGATGGTTGAAAGTGGCGTTAAACACCATTAGTAAAACTGTAAGCATGGCTGAATGAAGTGTTCGAGAGCGACTGTAGAAGTTCTAAGATATAAATTCAAAATAAATCTATATTCTTCCTTTACAAATGAAAGTGAATTAGCTTACTAACTTACCTAATACTATGGCATCGTGTTGTTTTTCAACAGCATTTTTAACAAACTTTGTGACCCGATCACACATCCTTTCGTCCCTAGTAGATCCCATAACGAGTCCGATCCTCAGTCGAGACATTTTTTCAAGTGTGTTCGAAGCGAAACTTTATTGAAATGTTAACTCCCTTTTCATATGACGCGATAAGTACAAAACGGGGAAACGTATTTGAAAATAAAAAAAACGTTTGTGAACTGTTCTCCTGAATGTATTGCATCCTTATGCCAGACCCGTTTTGAGCATAAGAAAGTATCTTTATTCTAATTAATGCGTGATGGCGAATTGGAAAACAATGAATTATGAATTAACCCTTCCTTTAACGAACTTTAACGTTAAAAATGTCTGCTTCTGAAACTTCGTCTTCTTTTTTAGAAATGCTAATCCTATTTGCTTTTTGTCAAATTTGTTCGTTTATAATAAACTCATTAAACTATTCCTTTAGCGGAATCCCTTCTACCCAAACGAGGGCCATTTTTTCAACATTTCAATACAGTTCTGTCCGTCGACATTCGTGCGTTTTGGAGGCAAAAAAATAATTTTATATCTTCATAATAATATTTTTTGTGCGCAGATTTTTGTAAGATTCCAAATCAAATTATCACAAAAGAGATTTTCTTGTATATGTATTTGTAAAATCTTTACTTTCATGCTTAATTATATGAATAAACTATTTTCTTCTAGTTTTGTTTTCTTGGAGGTATGAAATGAAAAACATCATCACGCCTCTGTATTAATACGCTTCGTGAATTTATACGAGTAAATGTACATGTATTGTGGTACGAGTTTTCGATTCATTTCTCGATGAATTAATAAATAAAGACGTTCACCTTCTCCTTTTTGGTAATCCGCTTATACAATGTAATAATAACTTGTCAGCCCTTTGACAGGGTGTAGTCATGAGAAAACGGACTGAGACTTTTTTTGTTTTGAATGAGGTGTACATCCGCTTTTAGCTATTTTTTGTCATATCGCAACAGCTTGAGCCCAAAACTATGGATTCTTGGTATTTCTCTTGCAAGTGTTATATGTATCATGACATCCTCCCTGATCCTTCAGCTGCTTATCTCCCATCGGAAAACTTCGGCGATTCTATGGAATAGATCTGGAGAATGTTAAGGGTGCAGGCATGAAAGCGCGTCATCTAACGCGTTGGTTTTAATGGCGTAACAAACATAACCGAAGATGACGTTGCGAAAAACAAAATCAACGAAAGGGTAGAATTTGGCATATTATAGTTTGAAAACAAAACGCAGTGTTTTACTGTGTTTTATTTTTCAAATTATGACATATCAAAAAGATCTCCACAGAATATCGGAAAGCAATATAGGAGTTCGATTTTCTTCAAGCGTATTGACCAAAGTAGGGCCTACCACCAGAAGCCGAATTACCTTTAAAATGACCCAAACTTACTGGAGTGACCCCATCGGATTCTGGGCCATCTTTGTTCTATATAAAATTGCTCTCTTTTCCGGTGCTGTGGTCGGTTCCACAGAAAGGTGTGACCTTGACCTCTTTAGCCCTTCATCTTCGTTCAATGTCCTACCTTAAAGTAAAAAAACTCGGGAAACTCCCTTCAACTTTTGGGGTAGCCAAGCTTAAGTAGAGGTGCCGTCTTTTTTCCACCTATGAAGAGGACAGTTACTTTGGGTACGACCCCCACCCGTTATCCGTCCTTTCGCAAAGGAAATCGTACACAGAGAAGGTCAAATCAAGCGTTAAATCAAAGAAGAGATGCAAAACTAGGCGAAAAGAACAAAAATAAGCACAAGGGTTACTATTTTACTCTCAAAAATAACGTTTCAATATCGCACTACTTTTCATAAGGATCTACTTTTACCATACAATGACCCCCGGAAGAAAATTCCAGTGAGGTCACTCCTACTACACTTACGTCAAGGGTACTTTCCAGTTTACGAAGAAGTCCGAGCGATGTTCCGAATGGCATTAACCAACTATACACCCATTTGCAGGAGGCAAATGGCGGAAAGAATATGCGACCCCGCTGGCGTTCTAGTCCTTGACCCCATGGTTTAGAATTCTACGCGATTCGATTTGCCTTACGACTTACGTTGGCCTAAATGTTTTTTTATCCAGTAAAAAATATGCTTAACCCTTTCCTGTTTTACAAAAGTTTAGACCTGTCCAAATTAAAAGGTTTTGTAAATCATTATTTGAAGTGTATTTAAATTGAAAAATACCCATTCAGTAGGGTAGAAAATAGTGTGGAAAAAGAAGAAATTGCTTGTCAGAAGCAATTTCTTCTTTTTCACAATGTTTTCTCAATTATAAAATCGCAGGCACGTAAAAAGCAGGAATTAAACAGCAAAGGGTTAACCAACTATAACAACAAAACGTCTGATTTACTGTATTTAAGAGCGTTAAATAAGACAACCTATCAACAAGAGCACCGCTTACGGGTGCCTACGCTCACCTGTTGAGTGCTGGATGGTGAAAAAAAAATCTAAGTCGAAAAGGGGGCATAATTTGCGCATAATGCATCTAGAGATATCCCCTTGATAGTATAGGTTGCTCCTATGATGGTGAACATGTGTGCTAAGGATCAAGTGAATGCCTTCAGTAGAACCAGAGATATCACACATTTTCAAAGTTTTCGCACAACTACGACGATTACACCAAGGCTTTATAGTAATACCTTGGGTTTTCTCCGAAATCAGCCAGCTTTAATAAACTAGATCTTATCTAGACTGTCTTCGCACCCTATGCATTATATTCAGAGTTATGGGGACATTTTTAAAGACTCCAGTAAGCCTGTGTCAACTACTTGAACTTTTACACTAAGAATACTTTTCTTGTGTTCTAGAAACTATTAGTGTCGCACTACTAGAATACAGTTTACAGGTTAAGTACTATCGTGCAATTGTCTCTCACCTTGATCAAATGATTCAACATTCTCTATAGTTCAAAACACTCCGAACTTAATATACAGTTAGTTACATCGTGAAATTGACATTCATCTCAATCAAAGCCATTCTAAATCGCTCACTCAAACCATTCAAAAACGCTCAACCCATTAAAAATCATAGAATCAGGAACGTCATTCAAAATAAATTTTGATACAGAAAATCGCGATTTCACTAACATGATTTAAATTGTAAGCGTCATATGGGTTCTTGAAGAAATAGGAAGCTACCTATACAACATGTATGCATATTTTGTTAAAGGGAGGTAATTAATATGTTCCTGAACAAAATTTGCGATACAGGATTACCTCCCATTAAATTCACTCAAAAGTCGCTCCACACACTCATCCTATTTCATTCCTAAATCATTCCAAATCATCCACCTCGTAAATTTCACGATTTTGTTAACTGTAAATTTTCCAATACTTTGTCCAAAATCTTATGATTTATTCTTGATTTTTTAGCTCCATTGATCGAATGCAAGCGGTTATGGCAGTGTGTCTGTCGTGCATTCGACCGTCTGGGCGTCAGCGAACGTTTTGAAACATCTCCTCCTAAAACAATAGGCAAATTTTAACGAAACTTGGCAGATATTTTGATCGGGATTATACTCACTTTGAAATCTTCTCCCAAGCATTTGGGTCAATTTCAGTAAAACTTTGTAAAGATGTTCCTTTGTTGAAACTTTAAGAAAATTGTTAAAGAAATTTCGATTGATATCCCCTTCCACGCCAAAAGAAAATGAAAAATAAAAAGTAATAATAATAATAGAAATGGGCGGGTCAGGGCGGGGTTAATTATTTTTACTTTAAGTGGCTTCTTCTCCGAAGTTGGTTCAAAAAAAATTTGAGATATCACCAATGTGGGTATGGCAGGGCGTGGCTAATTATCACTTTATTTTTTAAAGAAAAAATCTCCTCTCCAAGACATTTTCACACATGGCTGGTTTCTTGAATTCAGAACCATCATGTTATCTTCCTGTATAAGAATTACCGAACCAGCTTCCGGTTGACCTCTACAGTTCTCACCTTTCTTTCAATCATTAATTTTACGGACTTTTCGGGTGGTCTTTTTTGAGTTGCGGGTCAAAACTATGATTGTTTCTTTAATGCTTTTAATGATACCAAATCCAAGTTACGAGGATTTGGTTACCAACCTTCGATTTTAAGTATGGCGACAACTATTAATCTGAGTAATTATAAACAAAAGCTGATTAACCTTAATTTTAAATACAACGAGTCGTTATCTAGGCTCCGCCCTGCATAGCAATACTCTTGGATTATACATGTACATTTATTAAAAAAATGAAATGGGTATGTACATAAGACTTCCAACGATTTCAAATAACCACGAAGCAAAGACTCTGACCAGTCCCTGCATTCGCACAGTCTGGCTAGAGTCTTCACTATGCTTTTTGTAGATATATAAGGTCTCAAAGTATTTGTAGACCATTTGGTAACTTTATATATGCAGTATGTGGCCGTCTACAGTGCTTAATGTTTTACCCTCACAAAAATTTCAAATTGTTGGAAATGTCACGCATAGGCTCAAATTCAAATGACTAAAGACCTGTTCTGAGTCCAGGATGGGATTTTTTCCGATTGTTTTATTCCACGCTTTACTAAACGGGTGAGTGTCTTTTTCACTGCGTTATGTTTAAGTCAAATAAAAATCACGATTGAAGCCTTATATAATACTGTTAGGATACTGTTTTCATTAATCCCTTTAATCCACCATATTCATTTTCTTCTTTTAATTGTTAATTGAAATAACTTGACTACTTTATATGCATTTCATTCTAGTGATATATATGCAGCATTTCCGCCATTGTCACATGTATGTAAATCTATATATTTTGACGATGAACGATTTCGTTCAAGTCATATGAATAAAACTTATGTTATGTTATGTTATGTTATAATAAGAGGATATTGCATGCGTGGTCATTGAATACCGAATTTATTAAACGAGTCATCTATAAACAGATAAAAACGAGGCTGCGCCGAGTTTTTTTCTGTTTTAGATGACGAGTATAATACATTCGGTATTTTATGAGCACAAATTTTATATTCTATTTATAATATGACCCGAATTTTAGCGAAAAATCGTAAAAAATCTTGAAATTCATCATTTCATTTTCCGCGAAATTTATAACGCCTTTTAAAACTGACGTCACAATATATACACTGTGACGTCATTTTCGCGGTTACAAGATAGCGTTGCTATTCGCTCTGAGCTCATTTGCATAGTTATTCCACTAGTGTAATAACGCCCGTGTAATACCAAAAATATTCAACGGGGTTATTTCACTCTTGCGACGTAGGTCATATTATAAGAATTAATTTGCAACTAAAAGAAGCCATTTACAGTACAATTGTATGTTCGCAAGTGAATGACGTTAGATATCGATATCGAATTCATCAGAACGCTCGCTGTCCTCAATGGTATCTAATATTAAAGAACAAGAGGATCATTATGGTCCTAGATCGCTCACCTGAGTGTCTTTGACCTCTGTGACATCACATCAATTAAATAGGCAGATGTCATTAAGATGATAATTTCTAAACAAAATAAAGTTTCATGACGATTGGGTCAAAATTGTGGCTTCTAGAGATATAACAAGAAATTATCATTAAGACCCCTTTTCCTGTGGTATGGCATAGATCATTCCCATTTTCAATAGGGTCCATCATTGTGACCGGACCAACATTCCGACAAAGTTTCATGAAGATTGGGCCTCTAGAGTGTCAAAAAGAAAATTGTCAATAATGCCCCTTTTCCTGTGATATGGCATGGAGCATTCCAATTTTCAATAGGGTTCATCCTTGTTACTTGGCCAACATTCTGACCAAGTTTCATGAAGATAAGGCCATACTTGTGGCCTGTAGAGTGCAAACACTTAAATTGTTGACGCCGGACGACGAACAACAGACAACGCATGACGTACGACAGACGACGGACATTCAAGGATAACAAAAGCTCACCTTGAGCACGATTGGCTCAGGTGAGCTAATGATGCAATCAACAACGATTAAAGCATTCGTTGACACGCACATGTGCAAGCTCGGTCAGCTCGGTCGGTATCGCGCTCGGCTTTCAATTCAGGGGTTATGATTTCGGCTCCAGACTCGGCGAACTTTCAACTCACTATTTCAAATAAAACATCTTGGTATATTGTTTATTGTTTGCAACATCGTGAAATTGACTGTCATTCCGATGAAAACGCTCACTAGGCGCTCCTTTGATTCAATTCAAAACACTCAAATCGAAAACAACAGCTCCGAAATCATTAGAATATATATAGAGGATATTGAATGAGTGGTCATTGAATACCGAATTTATTAAACGAGTCATCTATAAACAGATAAAAACGAGGCTGCGCCGAGTTTTTATATGTTTTAGATGACGAGTCTAATAAGTTCTGTATTTTATGACCACACATTTTATATTCTATTTATAATTTGACCCGGTTTTTTGCGTAAAATCGTCGAAATTCTTGAAATTCAACATTTCAATTTTCTGCAAACTTATAGTGCCGTTTAAAACTGACGTCACAATAGATACATTATGACGTTATTTTCGCGGTTACAATATAGTGTTGCTTTTCGTTTTGAGCTCATTTGCATAGTTATTCCACTAGTGTAATAACACCCGTAAAATATCAAAAATATTCAACAGGTTTATTTCACTCCCGCAATATAGGTCATATTATAATTCGAAATACATCTCAACATTTACTTCAAATCGATCAAATTATTCAGCTATTTTATTGGCTGGTGTGGATTTTAAAGTGTCTGATTGGTAAATGAAGACACACAAACATAATAGTACGTATATTTTTAAAGGGAAGTAATAAATATCGACAACTTTGTTCATCGTGAACAAAACTAGTGATATTGGATTACCTCCCGTTAATTTCACCAAAATCTCGCTCCACATACTCAATCAACTTCGTTAAAAATAATTAGAAATCATTCATCATGTCAATTTCACGATGTTCTTAACTGTTTATCGCTCAAAATGAACGAATGATAATTGGAGTGCCTAAGTGGGATCAACAATAAAGGTTGGGGTGAAATAGTATGCTTATACTACTGTGAGAATTTTATAACTTCAGAATATTTAAAGTGACATTTGATCCAACACAAAAACATCTACAATCGAGCACAAAAAGCAGAGAGTGCAGCTGACCAAATGATGTCATTAAAAAATCGATTGACCAATCATACCATTCATTTAAACCGGAACCGGAAGTGCAGTTATGAATTATTTCATTCTCAGCTCCTCCCTATCAAACGATTCGATGGGCAGACGACTTTAAAATCTAAACCCCTATTCAAGTTGTAAAGTTACAACATGAAATTGACAAGATTAATATGTTTGGAATGATTTTGGAATTAGATTGAATGAGTGTGATGAGTATGTTTTGAATCATTTTCAAGGCGGGTAAATCATAATCGATGATTTTGTCCAATTGCATGAAATAAGCGGTATTTTTTTTTTTTTTTACCTTACTTCAAAAAACGGTAAGTAGTACACACGTTGCTCGGTTTTTTACTCGAGATTACCCGAAAAAGAAATGTCTCAGAATCCTGTTTGTTACTATAAAAAGAATGGTATTCTGATGAGAAAATGGCGACCATTTGATGTCCCAGCTGATGACGATTGGGCTGTTCATCACCAAATTGTTGTTCCAAAGTCATATCGCCATGAAATACTTAGTATAGCACATGAAAGTCCAATGTCTGGTCATTTATGGCCCTGTCACACCTCAACGTTTTAGCCAGCGTGTGCCTAACGCGTTTGAGAAAACGACTAAGTCCGCAAAACGTCGGCATACGCTGACCTACATTTTCTTTTTGTCAATTTGCGACGCGCTTGTAGCGTGTTCATAGCGAGTTTGAACGTGTGAGTAACGCGTGAGAAACGTGTCCAGAACGTGTTGATAGCGTATGTCAGCGTATACCAACGTTCTTTAGCGTGTGTCCAACGTTCTCGTAACGTCCTCAGAACGTGCTTAGCGTGTTAGTAACGCGCTTCTAGCGTGTTATAACGTGTTCGCAGCGTGTTTTGGATGTAAATGTAAATTCTGCAAGAAATTGCCACTTTAAATTCATTCTTTTAATACATAAACAGGCCACCGGCCACTACACATATTCAAATTCAAAGTATATTGGTTTATGTAAAAGAAAAATAGGATAAGACGAAAAGCAAAATACACTGGCACCTGTTACATATGAAAACACGCATGTAACAAACTTATAAGATTACAGGCTGATTAAAGCTTCTAGTACTTTTCACTCGAAAAATATTGCGAATGGTAAGGAACTACTTGTCATAATGCACTCCTTTCTTCCTCCATATGCTCTACCATGTAGGATGACTTTCTACAACCTCTCTTAATCTTGAATAACTAGTCCTATATTAAGGGGGAAAAGGTGTACCAAATATCAAAATTGTAGTACATATAATAGAATCAAATATTCTGAACAGAGCAGAATAGAGTAAAACACGTCTTGTATTATGTCCACTAGGTACAACGATGTACTTGTCTTTTTTTTATATTGATAATGATCAAATGAGACGAATGAATGTTTGTATTTTCGCGAACGTATTGTTATATTCTAACCAAAGAGCAGACGCACTTGTAAAGCTATAAACGCAATATTTAATACACATTTGGGCTACATTCTCCACCTCGACAATCTAAGGAAATAAGAAAATCCGTAAAGGATTTATATGGAAGAAAAGACAAGCAGCTTATAACATAACATAGCATAATATTAGTTTTATTTATATGACTTGAACGAAATCGTTCATCGTCAAATATAGAGAATGCTACTTATAATCGAGTTTTCAAGTCATTCTTAGACTGGTAATGAGGAAACATGCAGATATGAACATGTCAAAAGGGTCATACACACGTACATGCACAAATTGATTTATTTACGAGAAGCTGATGGTAGAAATTCAAGACAAACATGCAGCGGAACGTTTATATTTTCATTGAAAACTGAAACGCTGTCATACGCCAGAAGCACGTTGTGAACTCGCTGGCAACGCGCTAGACACACGTTCAGTACGCTGAAGACACGCTATGCACACGTTCCCAGTACGCTAGAGACACGCTAGAAGCACGTTAAACTTTTGGCGAACGTGTTTCTAGCGTACCCGTAGCGTAAGTGAACGAGCTCCTAGCGTGTCTCTAGCGTGCTGAGCGTGTTCGGAACGTGTGTGGAACGTGTGCGGAGCGTGTTCCAACACGTTCGGCACACGCTGAGAAATTTTAAGCATGCACAAAATTTTATGAGATACTCAGCGTATCGCAACGTGTGCCAACGTGTTACAGCGTGCCGATAGCGTGTGCGGAACGTGTCCATAGCGTACCCGACGTGTTCGCAGCGTGTTATAAAAAATCCAACACGTTCCGCACACGCTGGCTAAAACGTTAAGGTGTGACAGCCCTATTAGGTGTAAACAAGACTTATCACAAGATTATGAATCATTTCTTTTGACCTGGAATTAAATCGGACGTTTCCAAATATTGTCAAAGTTGCCACACTTGTCAAATGGTAGGGAAACCTAACCAAGTTATTCCAAAAGCAAGGTTACAACCCATTCCAGCTTTTGATGAACCTTTCAGTCGAATAATAATAGACTGCGTTGGTCATTTACCAAAAACTAAGTCAGGTTCTGAATATTTGTTGACAATTATGTGTGCTTCTACTCGTTTCCCTGAAGCAATTCCTTTAAGAAACATTAAGGCAAGGTCAATCATTAAGGCTCTTGTCAAATTCTTTACTTTTGTTGGCCTTCCAAAATCAGTTCAGTCTGATCAAGGATCAAACTTCATGTCAGGCATATTCCAACAGGTTATGCATGAATTAGGTATCAAGCAATATCGGTCATCTGCTTATCATCCTGAAAGTCAAGGTGCTTTAGAAAGATTTCATCAGACCCTAAAGAATATGATAAGGTCATATTGTTTCGATACTGAGAAAAATTGGGATGAAGGTATTCAATGGCTATTATTTGCAGTCAGAGAATCTGTTCAAGAATCTCTTGGCTTTAGCCCCTTTGAGTTAGTTTTTGGTCATTCTGTTCGTGGGTCATTAACACTCTTAAAAGAGAAATTTCTTGCTGATCATGAAACACCCTTGAACTTGTTACAGTGTGTTTCTGGCTTTAGAAATAAACTGTCTAGGGCATGTGAGGTTGCTAGGTCAAATCTTAAATCATCTCAGAGCAAAATGAAGGCAAGATATGACAAGCATAGTGTTGATAGGAAATTTGAACCACGTGATAAAGTCCTTGCTCTTTTGCCAATACCTGGCCGACCCTTACAGGCAAGATATTATGGCCCGTATACTATTGATAAGAAAACAAGTGATTTGAATTATATCATCAATACTCCTGGAAGGCGTAAAAATAAACAAATGTGTCATGTGAACATGTTAAAAAAGTATTTTGACAGAGATAGCTCTATTGCAAAACCAGTTACAGTTGTAAACACTGTCCCACAAGAATCAAATATGATTGAATCAGAAGTTAGTTCAGACTTAAGTGAAAAATCTGTTCCTGGTCCACCTAAACTTGAGAACTCTGAAATACTAAAGAATCTTGACGACAAACTTTCACATTTGGAGCCATCTCAACGAGAAGAGCTGAAACAGTTGATTAATGAATATAAACACTTGTTTCCTGACATCCCGACAAGAACTGATAAAATATATCATGATGTCATTGTGGAAGATTCTCAACCAATAAAACAACATCCTTATAGAATGAATCCAGTGAAACAAAAAGCCCTTCAAGATGAAGTGAAATACTTATTGGAGAATGATTTTATTGAACCCAGCCAAAGTAATTACAGTTCACCATGTATATTAGTTCCAAAGCCAAATGGAACATACAGAATGTGTACTGACTATCGAAAAGTGAACTCAGTGACAAAAACTGACTCTTTTCCAATAGCAAGAATTGATGACTATATTGACAAAGTCGGTAATTCTAACTATGTCACCAAATTTGACCTTCTCAAAGGATTCTGGCAAGTTCCGCTCACTGGTAGGGCTAAAGAAGTATCAGCATTTGCTACTCCAACTGGTCTGTACCAGTACAAAGTTATGCCATTTGGGATGAAAAATTCTCCTGCGACGTTTCAGCGGCTTGTAAATATGGTTATAGCTGGCTTAGATGGCTGTGACGCATACATCGACGACGTCATCATCTATACAGACACATGGAGTGACCATATTCAAAGAATCAAACAATTCTTCGACCGTCTCAGTGATGCAAAATTGACTGTTAATCTGGGAAAAACAGAATTTTGTCATGCTACTGTTACTTTTTTAGGACATCTTGTGGGACAGGGTCAAGTTAAACCTTTAGAATCTAAGGTCAATGCTATCTCTGAGTTTCCTGTGCCTGCTACTAAAAAGCAACTGATGCGATTTCTTGGTATGGCTGGCTACTATAGAAAGTTTTGTAAGAATTTTTCTATAATAGCTGAACCTTTATCAAATTTATTAAAGAAAAATGTTAAGTTCAAATGGACTGTCAAGTTGCCTTTGATCGCTTAAAAGCCATACTAAAGAGCACACCAGTTCTTTCAGCACCTGATTTTGACAAATGTTTCAAATTAGCTGTTGATGCAAGTGATGTTTGTATTGGTGCTGTTCTTTTGCAAGAAGACGATGATGGTATAGATCTTCCAGTTTGTTATTATTCTAAAAAATTAAACAAACATCAGAAAAACTACTCCACCATGGAAAAGGAATGTCTTGCTCAGATTTTGGCAATCCAACATTTTGAAATTTATTTAACATCTGCAACTTCTCCTATAGTTGTATTCAGTGACCACAATCCCTTAAGTTTTCTTCACAAACTTAAGAGTAAGAACCAAAGATTATTGAGGTGGAGTTTGTCACTTCAAGAATTTGATCTTGATGTAAGACACATTAAAGGAAAAGACAACATTATACCAGATGCTCTGTCAAGAGTCTAAAATTTTGAATTGTCTTATCTTTAATAAAACATTGAATTGAACAGTTACATTTCACTATGTTTTTGTATATATGTATGTATGTTTGCATATATTACTCTTTTTTAATTCTTTTGGTGAAATTGTTTGTATTTTCATGCTAGATGTGCTGAAATGTTTCAACGAATCATGATATTATCAATTATGTTATGTATATTATCATTGTATATGCTAATGATAATGCAAAAAGAAAGATTTATTTCATAAACCTTTCTTTTTTCTTTCAAGGGGGAAAGTGTTATATATAAACTATAAATAAACCTAATGGTATTTACCGTGTCTATTTTTAGAATTAGTCTGGGAATTTTCCAATTACCTTGACTAATAGGTAAATGTATGTAGAAGATTTTAGATCTTTCTAGAAAGGCCTTTGGGAAGGTGATTCAGACTCTAGAGTATTCTTATGTTCTATGCTTTTCCAGATTGTTCTATAGTATTATATAAAGGGGTTCCTACAGCATTCTTGGTTCACTTGATTTAGACTAATGGTTTCATTTAGTAGTACTGTGTTAAACTAAAAGGGGATTTCTTCTTATCTTAAAAGTGTGTTTGAAAGCGTGTTTAATTTTAAATTCGGATATTATTGGACTTATTATTTGTGGACCAGGAACTTAATTAAATTGGATCTAAAATTAAAAACTTTAGGATTAAACATACAAGGTATTGCAATTCCAGGATACAGGGTTGTTTCCTATGGCTTGCTAAACCAGGCCAGAAATATAATAGATTTACGTCTCACTGTCATATAATTTAATTTTAGTTGTGTTCATCAATTTTCTTGCGTTCTGATTGGCTAAAAAAGTGGTTTTATTCCCCAATGAAATCAAATTTAAGTACACAGCTGGTTTGTAAGCTCCCGTAAAAAATGTCCTTTACATTTACAATTTTTCTTCGTGATAATAAATTATTAGATTTGAAGATAATATTTGTTGATTTCAAGGTATGAAACTAAAAACCTTATCAAATGCAATCCGCTTCGCATATCCATACAGTGTGATGGGGCTTTTAGTTGCAAACCTCGATGAAATCATTAAAAATTCATTTTATCTCTGAAGTATTTCAAATATCTGTGACCCGCCAGGCGAAAAGGTGCCATCTGTGTAGTGCAAAAAGTGTCGATCCTAGTAGACTGGGCAGATTGCCAGGGTCGAAAATTTTCACACTTGGCTAATTTTCTAAATGTAGAATGATAAATCTATCTTTCCGGGTAAGAATTCATGAAATGCGACCTCCAGTAGACCCGTACTACCATCCATCCATCCATCCATCCATCCATCCATCCACCCATCCATCCATCCATCCATCCATCCATCCATCCATCCATCCATCCATCCATCCATCCATCCATCCATCCATCCATCCATAAATACATACATACATGCATACATGCATGCATGCATACATACATACATACATATATACATACATACATACATACATACATACATACATACATACATACATACATACATACATACATACATACATACATACATACATACATACATACATACATACTCTAACCACTGAGCTTTAATGCACAATGAGTAACATATTCAAGTTAGCGACGGATACTGATGTTATTCAATCGGATAGCGGTTGAAGCCACCCTTTTCTTTATATCGGAATAAAACGGTTCTGAAATAACAAATCCACATATTTAAGTACTTTTATTCATTTATATTTCATGACATATATACAAACATGACAATGAATAACTATGCACATGAAGATAACACAATCGAGTAAACAGATGCATGAAAAATACTTCATTCATTTGAAATGCAATGAAAAGTAAGTTCATTATTAATGCCATGCAGCACATAAGATAATGTGACAATAATTATTGTGCCTAGAGTTTCGCAAAAATACATTAGTACAAATACGTATTAAATGCGAATTAGCATAGATAAATTCAACTTCTTTCAGTCAAATAACGATTGACAAATAAAAACACATATACAATGAATTGACTGTTGACCTCAATCATTTCGTGATCAAATATATTGCAGATAAATTACGTTTAAGGTAGTGGACCCGTAATAGTTCATGAACATTTCGGAAATCATGATCTTTCACAATGTTAATCGAGGTTTCCTAAAGAAAATCTTTAGGAAACCTCGGTTAAAACTGTTAATGTTCATTATTTCCAAAACGTTGCGGAACTATTACGGGTCCATTACCTTAATATAAAAGGTGTGTGTCGTAACGGAAGCCAAAGGATTGTGCCGTTGAAATCCACCAATCAAAAGTAACTTATATAAATGTAATTTACATACACATCATGTGACATGTAATTTACATACTCCAGTTCGGTGGTGGGTTGGCCTTGGAATGATTTTTGAAAGCATTTATATTCCAGTATAGATGATCAAGAAGAATGCTCAAGTCTTTATCAAGAGTGTCATTGGTCGGTTTGCCTTCGGCTGTGAGGGAATTTTGGACTACTGGAATCCCCATCTGTTTAGGAACAACCGTCAGACCTGTGAAAAAAATAAAACTAAAACATATATTTAACTTTTACTTTACATCGTATCACAATATTTCAAATACCATGAAAAATCATTTATTTTTTTTAAAAAAAAGGGGTTGGCCACAAGTTTTTACAAAATATTTCATCAATGTGACACTTAATGGTTTGCTATACACCGTCGAAGAATTTATTGCGATTCGACAGCGTTTTTTTTGTTCATCAGAAAAAGTATTTGACGTGCTTTTCAAAAATGCCAAAATAGTGGACCTTAAAAAGTAACTTCAAGTGGCTTGTATTTGCTAAACTTCGGCGGTCTTTGTATTAAACGACGATTTAAAAAAAAATAAGCTCAAACAACTCATTTTGCACGTGTCAAAGTAGTTTTTAAACGTTTTCCCAGCAATATTAGGTTTCAGAGGATTCCAACAAAATTAAAGGTTTTTATAAAGGTTTTGAAGGTTCACCTAGGGGACATTTCCTTACCTAGAGCACCAGCATATATTCTTAACTGCATGCCAACTCTCCAGCCGCCTATGGGACCTGTTTGAAAAGAAATAAAGTGGACAAATAATAAGCAATTTTTTTAATACCTACAAGTATAAGATTAATTATACGAAAACGTATTACTAAATATACACAAGTTTAAGTGACTGATCAAAGGTCAATTTTGTCCATACATGTCAATTTTTCTCCATATGTATGGACAAAATTGACCTTTGATCACTAACTTAAACTTAAACATCTTTAAACAAGACGATTGATGAAAAAAAAAAGGAAATTGCATTCTAACAACTTCTCTCTTCACTCAAGGTGTTTTTCGGCTTTCTCATATACTTTCATTGCTGTATAGTTTA
Source organism: Fragum whitleyi (assembly GCA_948146395.1). Classification (NCBI taxonomy): domain Eukaryota; kingdom Metazoa; phylum Mollusca; class Bivalvia; order Cardiida; family Cardiidae; genus Fragum; species Fragum whitleyi. The sequence goes on from OX411552.1 coordinate 41,788,493, forward strand.
TATATGTAACCCCTTTCCATTGGAATCATTTTAAATTTTAATCATGTGCTATGTAGTTGACCTAAACATGAATCCTGCCATTTAGCATAGTAAAATCTGACAAGTAATACTCGGCTTTGACCGTGATTTCTTAGGAACGAATAATGAACGGCATTGAATGTCATATAAATTTTGTTATTTTGGTAAAATATACTTAATCAAAAAAGTTAAGCAACATTTGATATTTTTCGCTAAATGTTTTTTCCGAAGCAGATATATTCTAGTCGAATGAAGCAATATATTGAGTTCAATCTCCCAGCAATAGCTTTATGCTTTTGTATTGTTCCTATGGCGGCTCTTAAGTCACAAAACATAACCAAAACGGTGGGAGAGGCGGATTAAATAAGTCACAATCTATCATATTTGTCCAGATTTCGGCTTTGCCTTTCAATATCACACAGTCTGTGGCGACTAGCATTTAAGCAAATATTATATATGGTAGTTGGCTGTCTTTAATACCAAAAAGAATCTACTGCATGTAAATGTTTGGTTAACGTTACGTGATTAACGTCTCCAAAATTTCTGAAGCTAAACGTGGCATATTTCAAAATGATCAGGTTAAATTGAAGTGAGGTTCAGCATCCAATTATCTAATCTCTTACACCATTGACATCTTAGAAAATTGATACAGAAATGCAATGCAGTCATGTGATAATCGTCCATTAATGGCCCCGTCACTGTTCTGTTTGATGATTTGAGTGGCTTTCTTTGAATTGTTTTAGTACTCATTACAATTGATGAAAAGCGCAAATTTAAGACTGACTTTAGCTTGAAAATTGGAACTACCGACGTAAAACGCACGAATACCAACGCTAGGCCTTAACCGGCGATCTGCAAAGAAAACATTCGGATAGCAACTCGATAAGCTCATCGCTCAGACATCAACTCACTAAAATGATATTAATACAGTCTATTGTACAATACAACCAAAAGTGTTTCAATTTTTTTTACTTTTTTTTTTTTTTTTGACTATGTATATATCAATAAGCAACTTTGGAAAATTTTCCATGGAGGTCAAGTTCTGCCTAGAAAACCTCTAATTTTAGAAAAAAGCTGATAAGATATAAATAACTGGCCCATAATATGTTTTGCTTCCTGGCCCAAGTTAAAAGACTTTTTTGGTGCTCATCTGATAATTTTCTCAAGTTAAGAAATCAATTGTTTGTTTGTTTATTTGTTTGGATGGGGGTTTAACGCCGCTAGTGTATTGTATGAAACATATCTAACTCTGTTGTGGGAATTGATAATTGTCTCGACAGAGCCTCGACAATTATCAATTACCCTAACAACTTTAGATATTTTTTTTCATGCAAAACACTAAGTATGTATAATATAAAATATATAACTTATTGACTGCGTATTATAACTTACTGACTGAGTAGTGTACGAAAGCAGCTGGTTTCCAACACCAGGTCGGTGGTGGAACATTGTCCATAAAGTTCGTTAACCCTGGCGGTAATATAAAATATATAACTTACTGACTGCGTATTATAACTTACTGACTGAGTAGTGTACGAAAGCAGCTGGTTTCCAACACCAGGTCAGTGGTGGAACTTTGTCCATAAAGTTCGTTAACCCTGGCGGTAATATAAAATATATAACTTACTGACTGAGTGTCATAACTTACTGACTGAGTAGTGTACGAAAGCAGCTGGTTTCCAACACCAGGTCAGTGGTGGAACTTTGTCCATAAAGTTCGTTAACCCTGGCGGTAATATAAAATATATAACTTACTGACTGAGTATTATAACTTACTGACTGAGTAGTGTACGAAAGCAGCTGGTTTCCAACACCAGGTCAGCGGCGGAACATTGTCCATAAAGTTCGTTAACCCTGGCGGTAAACTCCAGTTGTACTCAGGGGAGATAATGATCAACCCATCCAGCGTTTTGACTAACTCGTTGAGTTCCTTGATATTCGGAGGCACTTTAGAGGGATTAAATAAAAAGTTCATACTTTGTTGTGTCTTGGGTAATGTCATAGTATCTGGGTCTGCAATAGAATGAAAATAATTCAGAAACTCGAATTACACAGTCCATCATCTTTGCGGAATCGATAAAAAACTAGTGCTTAGCAGATTAATCGATTTAATCGATTATCTGTTGGTTTGGCCTTCCGATTGTGATAATCGACTAAGAAATGTTATAATCGATTAAACGGGTCCTAACACATAAATGAAAGCCATTATATTTTGTTTACGGAACTGACATCAGTTTGATGTCTCAGCATGAAATAGTTGTAACAGCCTATAAACATATAGACAGTTACAACTGTTTCATGCTGAGCCATGGAGTTGGTAGAAAGATCTGCAGGATTAGTATTTAGGTGATGCGTTTAAACTAACCTTTCATATTCAATTTTTCAAAGGAATGATACTGGGAGTGCTGTAATAATTTCTAAGAAAACGATTGTACAATCGAGCATTAGTTGATTTACTCTTCCAACTAAAAACCGATTATCGATTGTGATTTGAAAGCGATTGCCTAACATTTGTGCAAACATATGTTACGACAACAAGGAAGTGTTTGTAACTAAATTTTGAAGAAAAAAAAACCCATAGATAAGGACATCGTTATGCAAAACAGTTATGGCTTTATTTAGTCCCAAAAGCATATGTGACCCGTCATGCGAAAAAGGACCATCTGGGTAGAACGTAAAGTGTCGACCCTAGTCAGACTGCGCGGATTGCGCAGACTGACTAGGGTCGAAACTTTTTGAACGTGCTTATTTTCTGAACCTAGAAAGATCAATCTACCTTCGAGTGAAAGAATTTTTGATACGACTTCTGGTTGACCTATGGTGGATCAAATCTCTTTTCAATATTTCATTTTACAGAAATCCCGGATGGTCCCTTTTCGCGTGACGGGTCACATAGACAACTCCGAAATCAGACAACACTTGGAGGGCTCTCGACCCGGACAAAAGTTGATTGCAAACAAACTATTGGCACATGAACATCCGATTTGATTGTTTCGGGGGTTTACAGGAATACTGTTGGGAAAAGTAGTCTCTGATTTGCATAGACTAAGCTGAAAATCGTGGAAACAATTAAAACTTTGCTTTTTTTACGTTTTTCTTTTTTTTTTTTTTTTTCGATGCTAAAACCGGGAGTTAACGTAAAGATTTGATTCGCATAACATACATGTAGTCTGGGCGCTGGACTTTTCTTTACAGTATTTTTTTTCAAGGGGAATTAATGTGATAGTTATTGCAAAACTATGTCTCCAAACCCCCCCTACCGAGACTACCAACCTTTTATAACATATATATATTATACTTAACTTCCCTAAAAAGACATGCATGCAAGATCTACAAATATCTTTCCGTGTCTTTTCGAACCAGTCAAACGCATATAAAGTTGAATCAAGTTAGTGACATCGTGGGTTTGCTTGGGATTTTCAACTTTAATGTCTTTGTAGGCCTTATCTTTTTAAGTTAATTTGATCGTTATGGATGGTTTTGATGAGTCTGTGGAATGAAAGCCGGTTTCAATTTCACGTTGCTATTAACTGTACAAACCTAACAGAACGGTCTCGTGTTCCTTTTCCACAGTATTCCGTACAAACTTTGCCACTCTGTCACACATTCTTTCGTCTCTTGTCGACCCCATGATGAGACCGATCTTCAGTCGGGATGCCATCCTCTGAAATAAATCATGGAAGTGATTTGTACACTTATATTTATAAACAAAATTAAAAATCTGAAATTCCTAGATATTCCTTAATACTTACTATTCCTAAAAGCATTCCACACAAAACTTACCAAAGTATTATTATACACGGAAACACGGTTTATATCCTTCTTTGATCGTGTTTAAATGTATGTCGTCATTAATGACGTCATTAAGAAAAAGTTGTTTTTTATGTCATGAAATAGATCTAGTTTCAAAATCTTATTGGAATAGTTCGTTTTTTTATATTCATGGTAGCATATTCCTGCCACGAGATTTAAAATAGTAGCATCATGATAATATAATAGCTGTCACGATTGAATCAAATTTTCAAGTTAGTCATTTTTTCCATATAATATGGTGGTATTGTATATTTTTCCACGATATTTTTTAAAAGATATCACGATAATTAAGAAACCATCAAGATGAAATAAAGTTTTCATGAAATTCATGTTGTAAGAAGGCCTATGAAGTCGTATTTCGGGTGCGAGATATAAGGTAGCAGTTTCATGATAATTGTGAAAATATCGTGATGAAATTAGTTTTTTTGCCACGAGGTACGAGACAGCAGTTTCATGATTACTATGGCGGACAAGAAAAAGGTCATCCGAATTAGTTTTCTTAAAACATAGAAAAAGGGGATTTCTATCGCAATAACTCTATGCCCTTCTCTTGCTGTCAGTAGTGGACATCAATCGTCTTATTGGTGATAAAACAGATATCACAACGTTAATCACAATTAATCTATCAAGAACAAAACATGACAAAGGTGAAATTTCCTTGAAACGTAATTCCAAAGTGTTACTTTAAGAATGACCATGATACTGCTACCTCGTATCTTGTGACAGAAATATGCCACCATAGGTAACCAAAGGTGTCTCAACACCACCATCAAGATATTTGTACCCAGTATCTTGATATTTTTCAACGATAATGCGGACTACTGACACTATTATGAACCAATAAACTGGCACTTTTACTACTCTTACAAAAGAAGGCTTTATTCTGTTTTAAAAAATGGTCTACACGAGACTTCAAGATCGCCTTTTTAATCGATCAAGTATAAAGATACAAAGAGCCATTTTTCATCAATAGTAAAATCTGTATTCAGTGTCAAGAAACTCTTTTTTAAAAAGTCCGTCCGTCCATTTGTCTCTTCAGTCATTCAATCCATCACCCCATACTTTCTTCGGTCCATTATCAATCCAACACAAATCTATCGTTTGCAAACGTTCATTGGTGGGAAACAAAAACCCAGAAACAATAGCTTTCAAGCTGTAGTTACGATGCTTTAGTTGCCAAACATCGATGTGCTTTTCTCTGACCTATTTTCTCGTAACATTGTTGAATTGTGTAATAAATGTCGGTTGAATATGAAAAGCAGATGTTATTAAAAAGATAAACATCGTGTAAGTAAATTTCACACTCGGAAAGAAAAGTACAATATTCGTTTGTTAAATGGGATCTGCAACAGGAAATCAAAAAAAAAAAAGTCGTGTGTGTTGGTTAACTTTTCTGGTGTAATTTTGACAGTTTTGGGTCAAACACGTGTCGGCCTCTTGATCAAGGGGTTCTGAGTTTGATTCTCGCGAGCGGCTATCGCTCTTCGCTCTCTCCTTTACCTAGAAATTCGGTGTAGGCATTTCAAATGCGTACCAACAACATACGGTTTAATTTAGGAATGATGAAATATTTAAATATAAAGATCAAAATACCTCCCAGTCCAGCTGAAGCCCAGCTTTGCACTGCGCACGTGAGAATAAGTAAGTACCTAGGTACAGCTCATTCGTGATATTTAGGTCGTATTCTGCGTTATTAATGAACTGGCAGGGCGGGGCTTAGTCGTGACGTAATTTGGCGAGTTTACTTTTCAAAACGTTGGACTCTTTATTATTAACGCATGCAAATAACTGTATTTAATCTCAAGAATTCACGTGCTTAGAGAGATTGAACGCATTTCATCGTTTGGTTACCAAAGCCTCGTTACTTCAGCTTGGTTAAGCTGAAGTTACGAGGGTTTGGTAACCAATCTACGATTTAAGGTCTCGAGTTATTCATGTCGACTCTCTGTAGAAGCAGGTATTTAGATAAAAGCTGATTAACCTCAACCTTAAATGCAATGAGCCGTTACTTAGGCTCCGCCCTGCCAGGGCATTAATCCTGGATAATAATAATGTGTCTACAGCTTTATTCAATCTCTAGATACGACATTTGGATACAACGTCAACGAAATTATATCTTTTTGCGTTTGTGTGAGTGTCAAAATAAAAGCGTTATGAAGAGAAAAGCACGTTTCCTTTTTTTTTATAAAATCTGTTTTAATGCAAAACATAACAATCTCCTACCTCCCGTTTACTCGATAATCCTCTTAAAAATAAGAAATAGCATAGGTAGCAGTCCTATTAACCCATATATCACCTAGCTGGGCTGTCGGAAAGTGGGTTTAGTGTATAAGCTAGAGGCCGCTTATATACTTAGCGTCACTAGATAGGTACCACTCCAAAACACCATAGAATAATCAAATGGTGTTTTCTATGACATAATTTTTGCCTTGAATTTGTTCTATCAATGTTCCTGTTATGTTGATAAGAATTAAAATCATGCGTGTATTTTGCAATATAAAACTATATATGATTAACAAAACATGAGAATTATGATAGGTGATAAATATCAGTATACATTGTTATGAGTCATGTATAAGTTCGCTTTATCTTTATCATGCTGCATAAAAAAAACTTGACAGAATTTCAACGAAACCAAAGTTCTAAAAGTACTGGAAGCCCTAATTTTCGAGACGGTATATAATTTGAATACATGTCTACAATTGTCGTACTTTTCTGGTTTAAAAGTGAAAATCAGGGTGTATAGGCGAAGATCAGACTGCACTAATGTACAACCAGATCTTTGACTTTACCTCCTGCCAAAGCAGAAAAAATCCGTTTCCAGTGTGAAAGCGAATAATTGATATAAAGACAAGACAAAGGTCATCCTTTGCTTTTATTACGCTTATTCATGTTCATCTCTAGCATTAGAGTTATTCTTCCCTGGTGGAGTAAATGGTTTATGAATTAAGTTTTTTTGTGAAATATTGGACATTTTAAATTCATTTCAGTGCCTTTCATTCCATCGATTCATAAATTATACCTAGCCTATTTCTTAAATCTTTTTTAGGGTTGACAAGGTATACCAAAACTTTGAACAAGTTTAGAACATTCCCTATTAAATACGACAAAATGGGTCTACGTATGGCACAAGAGGCGAACCCCTAAAAAGTAGATCCCCTTAATTATGTATTTACAGAATCATAAGAACGGACGGAAAACGGTGTGCATTATTTCTTGTTAGTAGTATTTCCCTAGCTCCTTTCTTAACATTTTCGATGAATTAAGACAGACAGCATTATGCATTATCATCAAACAGTTTAAAATAGGATGTAGGTCTAATAAATGGATCGCTGACCCCGCCCCGTGACCTACGTCACAACTCACGCCTCAGACTGGCCTCAGATATTAAAAAAACGTCATTATTGTACAAACAATACTACGTTTTGTAATGTCGTGGAATTGACATTCATCTCGATCAAAAACCATTCTAAATCACTCACTCAGCGCTCCATTCATCCATTCGAAACACTCACTCAAACCATCAAAAAACGCTTCCAAAATAGTTCATAACGATAATTTTTAGTTCAAATACCTCAAAGTAGGGGCCTGTTCCACAATTTTAGTATTGCATTTTGATTCCAAAGCCTTCTGATTAACCCTAAATGATAAATAGGAAAAAGGGCGTTTTTCAAATGGAGGTGATAAATATTCGCTCATTAGACGAAATAAGCGATATAGTATTAACACCCCCCTTAACTTTATTCAAAATCCGCTCCCAATACTCATTCAATTTCATTCCAAAATCAGTCCAAAACTATTCAGCTTGTCATTGCGAAAATGGGAATTTGAAAAGCAGTCATTTTATCATATATAGATAAGTGTACTGATTCGTAAATCGATCTTTTTGACAAAAGCTATCGAAACGGACTTTATTTCTACGGACATTTTTAACAGTTCGCCCCCCCCTTTTTTGTAACTTCGGTTTTATGAATTTGTGTCGACATTTTTTTGGTAGACTGGTCCCAATGTCGATCATCATTCATGAGTCGAAAGTAGGACTAGTCTACATATTTGGCACATTTAAAATAAAATTTTAAGTTTGATTAATTGGTTATATTTTTATACTTCCGTCAAATTCAATCATCTTACAGGAACTGATAATGAAATTGCGATTGTGATATGTCACGTAAAAGGGACCACCTAGGAACTCCGTTGAATAAACATTTGAAAAACAGATTTGTTCTAGTACAGGTAAACAAGAAGTCGCATTTCAAAAATTAGTTCAAATATATATTTTATTCGCATGAATTTCAACATGATGATAAACATATAAATTTAACACAAATAATTGTAAATCAAGAAACAAATGTCATTTTCAAAGGAAATTAGATTAATCATTCTAGATTCAGAAGAATGGCAAAGAATGAAAAGTTTCGACCCTAGTCAGTCTGCGCAGTCCACGCAGTCTGACTAGGATCGACACTTTACGCTCTCCCCGGATTGTCCGTTTTCACATGAGGCTTCACAATTTTGAATCCGTGGTTTTGGACGTATTCAGTTTATAGTTAAATATTTAAAGCTATAATAAAAGATGACAGAAATCGTCGTCCATCTTACGATAAGGTGCAAAATGCATTCAACAATCTCTAGAATTTGACCATACTTTGCATGTTTGTTTGTTTCGTATGGGCTTTAACGCCACTTTCAAAATTATCTCAGTTGAATTGTCACTTTGTAATGACTATGGTGCATTGAATTCCCGTTGAAAAAATACCCCTGAACTAGCGCAATTATTGACATTAAAAGATTTTCCGTGCGCATACTGCATATATACTGAGCGACCTCAAAAACGCAACAAAGTAGATTTGAAATGTGAGCACGGAAAAGTAGATTTGTTTTAAATTTAGCTAAAATCATAAAAAGAAGATACTCTGTTGGATCGACTTAATCTTTATTTGATCTGACGCTATGGTTAGTTTCGGCATAGCAATTTACTGTTCACTCTTTCTTTGTCATTGCAATTTTCATGATTGATTGATTTACAAAATCAGAAGTGTGGAAGGTAATTGACGATAGACATTTCAAAACGCATGAAAAGAAAGGAAGTCAAGTCACTCACTTTGCAAAGACTGTACTCAGAATCTAGTATGCCAAATGGTAAATTGTTACTGAGAATCGGTACGTCATTAACTTCGATTAGACTAGAAAAATATTGAATAATTCCAAGGCTTGTGCTAGCTTTTTTTATTTGGGAGTCATTGACCCCTTGACCTTAAAACTCTGGGGGTCAAAACTGGCTTTAAAGGGGTCAAAAAAGAGCAAAACATTGAAAACTATCAGTCTTAAAAAGTAATCTATATAACTGAATCAACATAAACAATAAAGTATAGACACACTTTATTGTCTATGTTGTTTCATTTAATTAGATCTTTTGTAATAGTATGAAGAAAATAGTTGCATAGGTTGCACCACTGGAAATTCAGATGGTCAAAATGACCCCCAGCTGGTAATTTTTGAGGGTCAAAATGGAATTTTTGGGAGTCAAAACCCTGGTTTAAGGGTCAAACACGAGCCCTGAATTCCATCAATATTTGAACATCTGAAAGGTATGAACTTGCCAATAAGGAGTTTCAGAAGACGTTTCGTGTAAAATTGACAATAGTGCAATGCCGTAAACACGCTCAAAATGCCATCTTGGTTCTAAACGATGTGTCTGCTAAGGGCTTAAAACGGCTAACAGCCTTGGTTTGCCCAAACTCCATTCACATGAACAACGTTTGTTGCTCTACGAAAGGAATTGAAAAGCATGCAAGTGACGTCATTTCTAGTAAAAAAGACGACGTTTTGGGGTCGTTTTTGGACCAAACGTGCTTAAACGCAGTATTGATGATTTGTGTGACCTCTTGATTCATTAGAATCAACTCTGAAATTTGTTTAGCTTTTGTTTCATTTGAAAAAAAAAATATCGTCCTAACAGTAGGGCTATGGAGAAATTTTAACTTGCGTGGGTATGTTTAGAATTGTCACCGTATTTGGAATACAAGAGAATGTTTCAAAATGACATTGCTGTTGGATTAAAGGTAACTTGTTATGGTAACCAAATAAGTATATTTTAGTCCGAGTCTATTCACTTATATATGCATTTTAGTGATGGTTTTAAGTATTGCGTTTTTAAGGTTCATTAAAAGAGTTTGAGACCCAATATTTAGGGCACTCCATTAGCCAAGAAAAAGCACTATGTCCAGGTATATTATATATCAAAATGTAGCTATTCGTGAGCACAAGCAGTTAGGCAACATAAGGCCACCTTAGCTATAGCGGTATAGCCAAAACATTGTGGAAAAGGGTCATTTTGTACAGAACAAGCAACTGCATGACGGTTGCATAAAATTGCCCAGTATTTTATCGTAGTACAGTCTGAAGTACCATCCAGGTAGTGCTATAATCCTAGATATAAAACTCAGTCTCAAAAGTCTATTTTGAAACAATTAATTTCCATTTATTTTGTCAACATACATGTCAAACCGGTTTGGTCTGTTTTCAAAATACATGTAAGGTATGGTGCAACATCACACCATAATATTGTGCAATATTTTCTGCGATTTATTTCAAATTATAGTTTTTTTAATTCAATGATCTACAATATTACTATATATTTATCATTCTGTGAAAAAGAAATTGATATATTGCTAAAAAACCTTACAGGTATATAAACAATAAATGTCTATTTATGTTGTGATAACACACCACACCCTAAAAAGATCTACACGTTTACAAAATTAGAATGACATATATGACATATGTGTTTATAAAATAAGTCAAAATAGATTGCTTGCATAACTACGTTTTGGGGCTGAGTTTTTTACCAATGGTTGTAGCACTACCTGGATGGTACTTTAGGCTAGCCTTTCTAAAATATGAGCCAATTTTATCCAACAGTCATGTAGTTGCTTGTTCTGTACCAAATGAACCTTTTCCACAATATTTTGGCTATACCGCTATAGTTATAACAATCTTTTATGTTTTTCAACTGCTTGTGCTCATAAATAGCTTCATTTTGATATATAATATTCCTGGACATACTGCTTTTTCTTGGCAAATGAATGCCCTTAAAATTGGGTCTCAAACACTTTACATGAACCTTAAAATCGCTCGGTTTATTTTAATTTAAGACATAAACATATTTTAAATCTCCACTACCCATACATAAAAACGGACGCAACCATGTTTTAAGGGCATGTGCGTTAGAAAAACAGGGGCGCCAACGTTAGCTAAGATCTATAGGCTTTTTGTATATGCACGTATACTGTCATTCCAGCGCTCTCTGTGCAAAGTTTGAGTATGCATCGACTAAGGACGAAAAAACGTAGTTACAGCTAAATACGGCAGGAGTTATGAGGGTTGACACACATACAAACAGGGGTCGCAATATCATATTTAGAAAAAAAAACTGTACAAAGATAAGGGAAAAGACCGATTTGGAGTTCAGTCTCATCTTGTCGAGCCAAGGGTTACGAACGTTTTACTTATCTTACCCTTGGCTGATTGAATGGGTATTTTCTGTACGCGTGACGTCACAGGAACGGAAAACGCGGCGGACCAATCAGTAACCTTCTTACAAAAAGGTACGAAAGCGGGAGCTTTGTTAGGTCAATATGCCCCGCGGTTACACGCCAGATGTGAATTTAACCCTTAGAATTGCGCTTAACCCCTTCATTTTCCGGGCGGCTCGGTGGTCTAGTGGTAAAACACAAGACTACCAATCCTAAGGTCCGTGGTTCGAATCCCGAACGCGGCAGGAATTTTCAAGGATACTTGCTATCCTCCGCCCAACTAGAGGTGAACTGGTAAGAAACCCAGAGGTAGCTTCGCGTGTATCGGTGCTTTACACCGGGCACGTTAAAGAACCAAGGAGGTCTTTTCGTAGAAGAGCTAGGGGCGTATGAACCCGGATCTCCTTGTATCCGCTTCTTTCTCTCTCATGGTCCATACCATATATGCCTAGAGCACGGAGGGACCTAAATCCTACAAATACACACACACAAACCCCTTCATTTTTAAGTGACACTTAGTAAGACTAAAATACACAATCAAAAAGGCTGTGCAAAATTCCTATATCTTGTCAAAGCACAACTAGTGTGACAATTTACTTTTTTAATGATTTGATGGTACATTGAAAGGTTCTCAAATTCAGTTCTTTTGCCTGCAATGTATTACACTTTTTCAATGTTTATTTGAAATTTTAAGTTATTTAATCCACCAAAACCGGTTTAATTTTGCACTGTATTTAATCCTCATAAAAGGGAAACTCCAATAAAGCAGAATGTTTCTACATTGAAGAGCGCGAAATTTTGGAAATTGAAATGAATTCAATAATTAAGCCGTCTTAAGGAAATAATTTATAGAAATGATATTTAAGTTGGACTTTTATACTAATTCTTTATTTCAGAAAATTCCCTCGACTTTTCCATCAGTTTTTTCTTTAAGCACCTAAGAGAAATAAATAGAATTTATTATATATGTAATTATTTTGATTTGAAAGATACCTGTGTTGTAGGTAGTCACAAGGTTTCGATAAATTTAAAATTCAAACTTGCTATGAAACAATGTATTCGCGACGTTTTAATGAAGCAATACCGTGCAATGATCAATAAAAATCGAATTTCACCTTTTTTTCTAAAAAAAGGGATTACAATGTATTTGATTGCGCAGTCAAAAATCTCGTGGCTACAGCTATTTCAAGTTATGATTAAGTAGTTTTGGTCGCCCGTTGACTATATTCTATATATTTATTTGCTTTCAATGTAAAACAAAAATTACAAATTGGCCAATTTTTCCTAATATTTTATGTTATTATTTTTTTTATAGGGGGGGGGGGGTGTCAAACTTTTCTTCTGTAGAACAATTTTAAGATTTTTAATATTGCTGAAAATAGTTACTTGTTACTTATTCCAAATTACTTCTTCAAATGTCGTTATGATTTTTTTTATTTCTTACTCCCAAATATATTGCGGAATTTGATTTACGACGCGACGGAGTATTGGTGTGTATGTGGTGGTGGTGGTGGTGGAAATAGATAAACTCAAAACCATTTCATGTTATTTTAAAGTCGACAACAATAGTATAGGGATTAAAAAACATCACCTAAAATTGCTTGTCTTCTTTTTTTAAAAATTGGAGTGTGTTTAAAATTGAAACAGCCTAAGATTTTATCATCTAGTAGTGCCTTAACTTGACCGTTGGGAAGCGCACATATTTTATTAAAGTTTTGATAATAATGCACGACATTGAGGACAGGTTGTGATTTAATAACAATACTTTCTTTTTTATATATTGCAAATAGAGTAATTTTAGATTACATAGAAATATTATAAGAATAAAGACAATGTTCAATAATAATGAAAACAAAAGCTTTGCATTCGAATAAATTTTGATAAAAGGAATTGAATTACATTTTGTTGATTTTATCAATCAACCAGTCACCAAATAAAAACATACACAAACAGAACGACGCATTTTCTTTTAACCAGGAATAAAGGGATTATCTACACAGTCGTCGGTATACAAAAGGTTGCCATAGAGATTAAACGGTACAGATGCTGTTTGTAAGAAGCTCTCTGATTGGCAGTTACAGAAATCGCGTTTGACCTTTTGATTGGTCGGCTATAGATAAATCGTACAGAAAATACCTATTCATTCAGTCAAGGGGTATTCGAGAAGATCTTATCGATTCGATACCCCTTGACTCGTGAAGATGGTTCAGTCTTAATTTGGATATAATGCGTCACCATTCCTCCATATCCCCTGTAAATTGGTCTTAGTCACAGCGATTGTTTTGTTGTCTAGGATTATAAGCGGATTTCGAAATAGTTTCCCACAGCTTTAACATAATTTAAAGAAAAGAAGAGCAGTCATTGTGCTATGTTTTCATTATCACTAGTTATTGGCTCCTTCACTGAGAATTTCTGGGAGGTCAAAACTGCTTTTTAAAAGGTCCAAGCAAAAATAAAAATAAGTAGATAATCAGAATAGAATTTCGGTTCCTGTCGTTCAAACTCATTAAAATTTGTCTCCTTCTTATCCGGCGTAGGCTTTAGTCAAGTCTCGGCAGCGACAAAGCCGCCGTCATAATGGAATAAAGAGATTAAATCCTGGAGTCCTGGGTTCGTTTTTCTTGCGGCAAACGTGTTTCCGAAAATTAACTTTATATCGTGGCGATACTCGTGATAAATCAAGGCTTTGCTACTCTAGCCGCCGCGATATGTGTCGAGGGAGTTTAGCGCGATTTGATGGGAGGTAAGCTAATATCACAAATTTTGTTCAGGATATTAATTACCTCCCTTTCATAAAATATGCATACAAGTTCTATAAATAGCAATCTATTTCTTCAATCAGTACCAAGAGTCAATACTAAAATTCGAAGAGTCAAAATGACCCTCCTAACAGTAAAATCTTCAGGGTCAAGATGGGATATTTTGCGTTTAAACCCTGGTTTAGGGGTCAAACACGGGCCCTATCATTTGCATTGATACTGACTGAATTAACTCAATTTATGAGTCGCTAATCGCTCTTTTCTCTGTTATGACGGCGGTTTCGTCGATGCGGACACTTGACAAAAGCCTACGCCGGATTGTTTTTTTTCCCCATTTTATAAAGTAAGTTTGAAGAATGTTGGATCTTATTCAGACGTGGTTACAATCTGATCGAAACCAGGACCATCTGATAATAGAGATAAGGCACTCTTTGAACCTTGATACCTCACACTGTTGAATTTTAATTTTGCTTGAAACAAACTGCCGATTTTCGGGAAATTTCAGTCTGTCTGTTTCAAGTTTTTTCTGAAATTATATCGGAAAAAACAGGAAGTGTAGCGCAAGATCAGACGACTGTGTGGGGTGATCTTAGTATATACCGTAAGCCAAGGTAAAGTTTTGTGGATGGCAGGTATTTTTCGAGAACTACCTGAGAAGGGTTAACCCTTTTCTTATTTTAAACAAACGTGACTATCAATACAAAAAGGGGCCATCTGGGCAGTGGCGAAAAAAGCGAAACGTATCAAAATGGCCATCCAAATGAACAGCACTGCGTTCATAATGCAAACACGTTCGGGAACGTTTAAATGATGCCCCGCTTTGCATATATATGTACGATGACAAAGAGGGGCATCATTTCTCAAACGCTAAAGGTTTTTCATCAGAACTTAGGAAAACAGCTCCTTCATTTAATTCTGGTTCGATTGAAAGAATGGTCACCCCCCAAAGAAGAACTTTTTTCTGAATAATATCACACGCATACTTTTCACTTTTTTTTACGCGGTCTTTTCACTTTCTTTCCAACCGCATGTCGATTCCTTTATAAGACTCATTGAAAAATAGGCAAGAATATTACGCCAGTGATCGACCAAAACCTCTTTACTACATCTTGAATCAAGACCCGTTGTAGTTTCGGGGTTTGTGTCCCCCAACTATAGATCTGCAATTTAGAGTGAGTGATCAAAGGTCAATTTTGTCTATACATGTATAGACAAAATTGGCCTTTGATCACTAACTCAAACTTGTGGATCTTTACGAGATGCTATAAAAAGAAATTATCGGCTTTACTTAAAAATCAAAGCCGAGAGATTATACCACGTTTTATGCACACGTTTTATCTACTTCAATAAACAAAACAAAATTGCCCTACCTTGATGCAGCTCTATCCAACAATATGTCCCAGCAAAAACTGAGAGAATCGATAACTTGACAAAATTAATCAAAGAGTGTTACCATGGCAACAATAACGCATCACCTTTTAACCCTTAGCTTACTTATTTATAAAAGAACAAGAAAAGAACGCGAAAACACACTGTACAGTCGAAACTTTGTAAACTGTCCCAATTTAATTAATTTAAAAGAATGTGCTCTAATGCATGGTGATACATTTGTCGCATGTTCGTTGGTCACCGATTAGGGCGCAATGGTTTCCGATGAAACGACACAAAGTCGGCTCAAATGCATGTTAAGCTATCGTGCGTGTCAACAACATAGGGAGCGATGTGAACATTTTTCAGGTTCAAAGGAGACTGCGCTGTAGTGTTGCAATATCAGCGATACGTGTGCAAAACGAGCTCGTGAAAATTATGCTTAGCCGACAAAAAATGAAAAAAAGGCCCTGAAAGTGGGTTTGAATCTGGCACTGAATGATGGTTTGAATGAGGCCCTGAATAATTTAATGGGGTTACTCGTGTATGGTTAAATGATGGGAAGATATACGGATGGATGAAGGTTTGTAGAAAAAACGACACTAAATAAAACAAGACAAAACGAATAAAAACCAATACACCTTGTGACATATATATATAATATTATCAAACTTTTGAGAATTCTGAACGGGTAAGCGTTTACATGTTTTCATATTCTACAGTGAAAATGAAACGAACATGAATATATGACGTTCTAACATTGTCAACTGCAATATTCAATAAAATATAAAAATGCGCTCTAGGGCATGTTCTATTTTTCACACTCTTAATAAAGCAAAATTATGCAAATCTAAAAGTTTTGAAAATTCATTTTTCACTTCACATTTGGTTATCTTTTAGGAAAGGTTGGGCTAAGATCGAGGTAGGTCACCGCCATTCGAATTCGAAGCAGTCGTTAGCGTTAACTTTGTCGAGAATGCCTATAGTAGACTCGTCTTGTGCGACCAAAACCTCGTGACTCCGGCCTGAGTTACGAGTTTTAATGTCGCACATAGTCTGATATATCAGCTATCATAGACCGTACCTTTTATTGAAAACTCTGAACGTATCAAATCCTGATGGGGAATAACCAAAAAATGCGACAAAAGGAGACGATGTGACCGTACATCATCATCTAGACTGGGTTACTGCTCCTCAGATCTATCGATTCTCAGACGGCGAGCTTCCAGTTAATTCAACACGTAACGCCTGTAAAATGCGCACCCAATGACCCCCCCCCCTCCCCCCTGTAAAGGTATTTAGCACGGATCATCGTTGTTCGCTTTTCCAATATTTTTGCAGACAATTTGTGGACAATTGGTGGATAGCCGGTCCCGCCTCTCAATTTGAATGAATGGATAAGATACTCTTTTATTGGTGAGAAGATACTTTACCGGAATTATGTGTAATTGATATTATTTGCTTATAAAAGGTGTTTTCATCTCGAGGTGTTTTTTTTTTTTGTTTGTTTTTTTTTTTTATTTAAATGAGAGAACAGGCAGGTACTGGAATAGGGCAAAGGGTTGTAGCATCTTAGGTAGACTCAAATAGACCGTAAGATGATAACTAACTTGTATGCATGTGAATAAAATTATGCAGAACATTACATTCAGAGATGCGTTAAATTGTGAAAAAGGGACATAAATTATAAAAGCAATAATTCGTATGTGACAGACCAAAAACATTGTAAAAACAGCTTTACTCGTGTTGTATTTACGGCGTTTCGGATGCCTATGGCGTAATATGGATAATGTCTTTGAATACGGAAACATCACGCTAAAAATGGCCATCTTGCGTCGAATATAAAACCGTGTATTACCAGCTTAGATTAAAAAAAAGTTTCGGCCCGTTTTTCTTTAACATCCTACGACCATTTTTCGCGTAAGTCAAAATCTACATCTACAGCCGTAAACTAGTATGGAATTTCGCCACAAATCATCTCATTGGAATGGTCTTCTAAGTCGATTCCAATGTGATATTGCAAGACAGAATCTAACAAGGATTGAAAACACCAGGTACCATTTGTGATTTTGACTTACGATAATTTTTTTGTAAACAGTTTTTAAAAACGGGCCCCTGAGCGCGAGATCATTATTAAAACGTTCCTCTCGCTGAACTGATTTTTTTATGAATATCAGACTGACTTCAAAGCTTAATTCTGCTGTCATGCTTAAAATAATTAACAAAAATGAAATATTATATTAATAAGTTGTTACAAATAATATGGAGGTTTGAAATTAAAAACCTAATCACACTGTATTAAAACGCGGAGCGTGACTAGGTTTTTAAATGGGGGCTGTGAAGCCCGATATATATATACTGTTTTCCAGACATCCCATCATTTGGACACATTACATTTTTACCATTATCCGCTGAGCAATGTGTTCGAGCCAAACTATGTGTTTTCAAACACCGAAGAAACGGCCTTTTCAGTCACAATCTACAAACTTTTTTATCTTATTTACTTTTGCAACAAGTAAAGAAGAGGCTAATGCAAAATTTGATGTAATTTTCGCTTTAAAGATCAAATGAAAAGCTATTTTTCGAACAAGAACTAAATATATATTTCAATCAGTTTAATTGAAATAAAAAGGTATAAAAAATCCGCGTCGAAAAACACACCCCCAAAGGGACAATAATTACAAAAGAACGACCGTGATTTATTGGAAATTTTCACCTGGCCGAAAACGGATTTTCGCACTTGCGCACAGGATGTGACGTCATTGTAGTCATTCCTCTCGAAGGTAAACAATGCGAACGCTTGTTATTATCACAGCTATCGAACAACAACACGGACGTTCGATATTGTTATACCGCTATCAACTTGTGCAGTCAGCACAGTTTAAACCTAAGCAAGCGGAAACTACAGATATGTTTACTTTAAACCCTAAATCTGAGATATCTAGTCACGAGTCTAACAACAAGGTCCGGATAAACGTAAGTCGGAAACTATGGCATGGTTAGAGTGTTTTCACGCCGTTGTAACGATGTAATCTTATTAAAAATAAACATTTTTCTCTCACAAATTAAAATCGGCATTTTTCAGACTGTTCACTTCGGAAATTTGGTAAAAACTTCAGAACGAAATCCAATTTGATCTAATCAAGAGTAATATTTCACAGTGACCAATCATTTAGCTTCAACTTTTGTTTATTATACAGATTTATAAAAGAAAACATAAAGAAGGCTTGACATAACACATTTGATGGTTGGTCAAAATCATATTACAAGTCAATCAAATATATTATGCAAAATTAAATCAAGACATTGAATAAAGCCCTACCTCAACAGGGCTTTGGCAATTAAATGGTATGAAATTCCTCCAAACTATGATTATTTGTCGGGTCAAATTTCCTTTTCCACGATTTTTCCATTTTCTTTAATCCACAAATGTTCACCCATATTTTCACCTTTTTTTTTTTGAATTTGTCAAAAATATAACGAATGAATATCATGAACAAATAATTAGAAAAATAAATTCAATTAAACACAAATTTGATGGTATTCCGTTGTCGATTGAAGGTTGTGTCTAGGTCTACCGCCGGTTGAAAATTAGTCTTTTGCGGCATGTCAGTTGAATCATTGAAGGATAAAATGTGTGTTTAATTAAGTCATTAAGTTTTATAAATTACATGTAGCTGGATGGTTTTGTTTATTGAAAGCATTGTGACATCTTGCCGATTACACAACAGCGCACATGACAAATGATTTACCGAAGGTAACCCTTTCTGCGTGTGCTAATCTGTGTACCGATAATTCTTCTAATATGCCACTTATTTTCAAAATCATTTCTGAAACATTTTTCAAATTTATACATTTTTTTTTTTATTTCGGCACACAAAACATTTCTACATATTAAAAAATGGTCACCATTTCAAGCTGTAATAAGTGTCAAGCGGGTTCAATATCGTTTACACCAAGAACATTTCTTCTCTTTTTTTCAACAAAAAAGTTTTCACAATATTGTAAATATCGAAAAACTGTTTGAATGTTGTATTAAATGTCTTATATCAAGAAAAAAGATATAAAGAGAGAAAAAAAGACTAAAAGAGGGAGAGGGAAAGAGAGGAGGACAGACAGAATGCGCCAAACCAGAGAAAATGTCCTAAATAAGAATGTTGACGGGTGATCAAAATGTCGCAAATGTAGCTTTAAAAAGCTGTACTTGCGTTGATTCGATAATTTATCAATCATCGACGATATTGTTCAACAAATAATATATTACTTATTACGCGTGTGCGTACTGCGTGTCATGTTTTTACGCCCTTGGACAAAATTGTAACAGGAAGAAATCTTCCCGGCTTTCGTGACTGTTCAAGTTTATACGTTAACTTCGAACTCAAGAAATAATTTCTCAGAGCAAAAGTTCGAAGAGACCATTCATTAAACTTCAGCTTCATTATATGTGACCCGTCATGCGAAAGTGGACCGACTGGGAACTCCATAAAATTAAAATAATTATGTTATGAAAGGATTGGTTCAAGTACGGGTCAGTCAGAGGTCGCATAAAAAACTCTTTCAAGGGAAGGAACAAATAGCTAAATTACTCTTGTAAAAGAAAATCATCAAAGTTTGACAATTTACGAACCTTCTCGGTCCGCAATCTGAGTAGGGTTGACTCTTTACGCACTAGCCTTACGTTCTTTGATGAAAGATTTAGAATTTGGTACTCAAACATCTGTTTATAGCTGATCAGAAGCTGCTCAACAAGCCTTTTTCGTAAACGAAACATTGGGTACATTTTCAAAATTCAATAATATCGTTTTAAACTGTAAGTGCGATATTTTGGTTTTACAACAACAAAATGTTTTCATCATTGAACACCAAAATAAGTTATTTTACTAATTACAGCAATTATGACATCTGTTTACACTTTGGTTTATTGACGGGGCGTGGTTTTCCAATGATATACATGATTATAATTGACACTTGACAAAATTTTACCCAATCAGTTCACCGGAAATTTCAAAAGGCGTTTAATTGGTTCATTACCTTTCGACGGGGCGTGGTTATCGGACAATTCATGCGCAAGAATAACCAATCAGTACACCGAAAGGAATTTCTATGTCTTTGTGTAAAGTAAATGTTTCGGGTCCCGATTGAATTCAATTAGGATAATTAATACTATTAATAATGCTACATCAAGACATTTTAAATGAATTAGACCCTTGCATCTTGCCGCAACATCTTATAGACAATCGTTTTTACGACAAATTTGTGAAAAATCTGTGATAGGTTGAACGAAATTCTGTAATTTTATATGATCTGCTTATTCCGTCAATACATTCATAACTGCAATGACGTCACAGGTCAGTTTCAATAGCGGGCTACAGGTGTGAACAGAGAAAATCGTGGATTTTACCATTATCGTATATATTATTTTCATTTTGAATATCGCATCAGATTATTTTAATACATCTCTTTGTATTTACGTAAGGTCAAAAGAGCTTTTCATTTGACCTTTAAAAGATCAAATGAAAAGCTATTTTTCGAACAAGAACTAAATATATATTTCAATCAGTTTAATTGAAATAAAAAGGTATAAAAAATCCGCGTCGAAAAACACACCCCCAAAGGGACAATAATTACAAAAGAACGACCGTGATTTATTGGAAATTTTCACCTGGCCGAAAACGGATTTTCGCACTTGCGCACAGGATGTGACGTCATTGTAGTCATTCCTCTCGAAGGTAAACAATGCGAACGCTTGTTATTATCACAGCTATCGAACAACAACACGGACGTTCGATATTGTTATACCGCTATCAACTTGTGCAGTCAGCACAGTTTAAACCTAAGCAAGCGGAAACTACAGATATGTTTACTTTAAACCCTAAATCTGAGATATCTAGTCACGAGTCTAACAACAAGGTCCGGATAAACGTAAGTCGGAAACTATGGCATGGTTAGAGTGTTTTCACGCCGTTGTAACGATGTAATCTTATTAAAAATAAACATTTTTCTCTCACAAATTAAAATCGGCATTTTTCAGACTGTTCACTTCGGAAATTTGGTAAAAACTTCAGAACGAAATCCAATTTGATCTAATTAAGAGTAATATTTCACAGTGACCAATCATTTAGCTTCAACTTTTGTTTATTATACAGATTTATAAAAGAAAACATAAAGAAGGCTTGACATAACACATTTGATGGTTGGTCAAAATCATATTACAAGTCAATCAAATATATTATGCAAAATTAAATCAAGACATTGAATAAAGCCCTACCTCAACAGGGCTTTGGCAATTAAATGGTATGAAATTCCTCCAAACTATGATTATTTGTCGGGTCAAATTTCCTTTTCCACGATTTTTCCATTTTCTTTAATCCACAAATGTTCACCCATATTTTCACCTTTTTTTTTTTGAATTTGTCAAAAATATAACGAATGAATATCATGAACAAATAATTAGAAAAATAAATTCAATTAAACACAAATTTGATGGTATTCCGTTGTCGATTGAAGGTTGTGTCTAGGTCTACCGCCGGTTGAAAATTAGTCTTTTGCGGCATGTCAGTTGAATCATTGAAGGATAAAATGTGTGTTTAATTAAGTCATTAAGTTTTATAAATTACATGTAGCTGGATGGTTTTGTTTATTGAAAGCATTGTGACATCTTGCCGATTACACAACAGCGCACATGACAAATGATTTACCGAAGGTAACCCTTTCTGCGTGTGCTAATCTGTGTACCGATAATTCTTCTAATATGCCACTTATTTTCAAAATCATTTCTGAAACATTTTTCAAATTTATACATTTTTTTTTTATTTCGGCACACAAAACATTTCTACATATTAAAAAATGGTCACCATTTCAAGCTGTAATAAGTGTCAAGCGGGTTCAATATCGTTTACACCAAGAACATTTCTTCTCTTTTTTTCAACAAAAAAGTTTTCACAATATTGTAAATATCGAAAAACTGTTTGAATGTTGTATTAAATGTCTTATATCAAGAAAAAAGATATAAAGAGAGAAAAAAAGACTAAAAGAGGGAGAGGGAAAGAGAGGAGGACAGACAGAATGCGCCAAACCAGAGAAAATGTCCTAAATAAGAATGTTGACGGGTGATCAAAATGTCGCAAATGTAGCTTTAAAAAGCTGTACTTGCGTTGATTCGATAATTTATCAATCATCGACGATATTGTTCAACAAATAATATATTACTTATTACGCGTGTGCGTACTGCGTGTCATGTTTTTACGCCCTTGGACAAAATTGTAACAGGAAGAAATCTTCCCGGCTTTCGTGACTGTTCAAGTTTATACGTTAACTTCGAACTCAAGAAATAATTTCTCAGAGCAAAAGTTCGAAGAGACCATTCATTAAACTTCAGCTTCATTATATGTGACCCGTCATGCGAAAGTGGACCGACTGGGAACTCCATAAAATTAAAATAATTATGTTATGAAAGGATTGGTTCAAGTACGGGTCAGTCAGAGGTCGCATAAAAAACTCTTTCAAGGGAAGGAACAAATAGCTAAATTACTCTTGTAAAAGAAAATCATCAAAGTTTGACAATTTACGAACCTTCTCGGTCCGCAATCTGAGTAGGGTTGACTCTTTACGCACTAGCCTTACGTTCTTTGATGAAAGATTTAGAATTTGGTACTCAAACATCTGTTTATAGCTGATCAGAAGCTGCTCAACAAGCCTTTTTCGTAAACGAAACATTGGGTACATTTTCAAAATTCAATAATATCGTTTTAAACTGTAAGTGCGATATTTTGGTTTTACAACAACAATATGTTTTCATCATTGAACACCAAAATAAGTTATTTTACTAATTACAGCAATTATGACATCTGTTTACACTTTGGTTTATTGACGGGGCGTGGTTTTCCAATGATATACATGATTATAATTGACACTTGACAAAATTTTACCCAATCAGTTCACCGGAAATTTCAAAAGGCGTTTAATTGGTTCATTACCTTTCGACGGGGCGTGGTTATCGGACAATTCATGCGCAAGAATAACCAATCAGTACACCGAAAGGAATTTCTATGTCTTTGTGTAAAGTAAATGTTTCGGGTCCCGATTGAATTCAATTAGGATAATTAATACTATTAATAATGCTACATCAAGACATTTTAAATGAATTAGACCCTTGCATCTTGCCGCAACATCTTATAGACAATCGTTTTTACGACAAATTTGTGAAAAATCTGTGATAGGTTGAACGAAATTCTGTAATTTTATATGATCTGCTTATTCCGTCAATACATTCATAACTGCAATGACGTCACAGGTCAGTTTCAATAGCGGGCTACAGGTGTGAACAGAGAAAATCGTGGATTTTACCATTATCGTATATATTATTTTCATTTTGAATATCGCATCAGATTATTTTAATACATCTCTTTGTATTTACGTAAGGTCAAAAGAGCTTTTCATTTGACCTTTAAAAGATCAAATGAAAAGCTATTTTTCGAACAAGAACTAAATATATATTTCAATCAGTTTAATTGAAATAAAAAGGTATAAAAAATCCGCGTCGAAAAACACACCCCCAAAGGGACAATAATTACAAAAGAACGACCGTGATTTATTGGAAATTTTCACCTGGCCGAAAACGGATTTTCGCACTTGCGCACAGGATGTGACGTCATTGTAGTCATTCCTCTCGAAGGTAAACAATGCGAACGCTTGTTATTATCACAGCTATCGAACAACAACACGGACGTTCGATATTGTTATACCGCTATCAACTTGTGCAGTCAGCACAGTTTAAACCTAAGCAAGCGGAAACTACAGATATGTTTACTTTAAACCCTAAATCTGAGATATCTAGTCACGAGTCTAACAACAAGGTCCGGATAAACGTAAGTCGGAAACTATGGCATGGTTAGAGTGTTTTCACGCCGTTGTAACGATGTAATCTTATTAAAAATAAACATTTTTCTCTCACAAATTAAAATCGGCATTTTTCAGACTGTTCACTTCGGAAATTTGGTAAAAACTTCAGAACGAAATCCAATTTGATCTAATTAAAAGTAATATTTCACAGTGACCAATCATTTAGCTTCAACTTTTGTTTATTATACAGATTTATAAAAGAAAACATAAAGAAGGCTTGACATAACACATTTGATGGTTGGTCAAAATCATATTACAAGTCAATCAAATATATTATGCAAAATTAAATCAAGACATTGAATAAAGCCCTACCTCAACAGGGCTTTGGCAATTAAATGGTATGAAATTCCTCCAAACTATGATTATTTGTCGGGTCAAATTTCCTTTTCCACGATTTTTCCATTTTCTTTAATCCACAAATGTTCACCCATATTTTCACCTTTTTTTTTTGAATTTGTCAAAAATATAACGAATGAATATCATGAACAAATAATTAGAAAAATAAATTCAATTAAACACAAATTTGATGGTATTCCGTTGTCGATTGAAGGTTGTGTCTAGGTCTACCGCCGGTTGAAAATTAGTCTTTTGCGGCATGTCAGTTGAATCATTGAAGGATAAAATGTGTGTTTAATTAAGTCATTAAGTTTTATAAATTACATGTAGCTGGATGGTTTTGTTTATTGAAAGCATTGTGACATCTTGCCGATTACACAACAGCGCACATGACAAATGATTTACCGAAGGTAACCCTTTCTGCGTGTGCTAATCTGTGTACCGATAATTCTTCTAATATGCCACTTATTTTCAAAATCATTTCTGAAACATTTTTCAAATTTATACATTTTTTTTTTATTTCGGCACACAAAACATTTCTACATATTAAAAAATGGTCACCATTTCAAGCTGTAATAAGTGTCAAGCGGGTTCAATATCGTTTACACCAAGAACATTTCTTCTCTTTTTTTCAACAAAAAAGTTTTCACAATATTGTAAATATCGAAAAACTGTTTGAATGTTGTATTAAATGTCTTATATCAAGAAAAAAGATATAAAGAGAGAAAAAAAGACTAAAAGAGGGAGAGGGAAAGAGAGGAGGACAGACAGAATGCGCCAAACCAGAGAAAATGTCCTAAATAAGAATGTTGACGGGTGATCAAAATGTCGCAAATGTAGCTTTAAAAAGCTGTACTTGCGTTGATTCGATAATTTATCAATCATCGACGATATTGTTCAACAAATAATATATTACTTATTACGCGTGTGCGTACTGCGTGTCATGTTTTTACGCCCTTGGACAAAATTGTAACAGGAAGAAATCTTCCCGGCTTTCGTGACTGTTCAAGTTTATACGTTAACTTCGAACTCAAGAAATAATTTCTCAGAGCAAAAGTTCGAAGAGACCATTCATTAAACTTCAGCTTCATTATATGTGACCCGTCATGCGAAAGTGGACCGACTGGGAACTCCATAAAATTAAAATAATTATGTTATGAAAGGATTGGTTCAAGTACGGGTCAGTCAGAGGTCGCATAAAAAACTCTTTCAAGGGAAGGAACAAATAGCTAAATTACTCTTGTAAAAGAAAATCATCAAAGTTTGACAATTTACGAACCTTCTCGGTCCGCAATCTGAGTAGGGTTGACTCTTTACGCACTAGCCTTACGTTCTTTGATGAAAGATTTAGAATTTGGTACTCAAACATCTGTTTATAGCTGATCAGAAGCTGCTCAACAAGCCTTTTTCGTAAACGAAACATTGGGTACATTTTCAAAATTCAATAATATCGTTTTAAACTGTAAGTGCGATATTTTGGTTTTACAACAACAAAATGTTTTCATCATTGAACACCAAAATAAGTTATTTTACTAATTACAGCAATTATGACATCTGTTTACACTTTGGTTTATTGACGGGGCGTGGTTTTCCAATGATATACATGATTATAATTGACACTTGACAAAATTTTACCCAATCAGTTCACCGGAAATTTCAAAAGGCGTTTAATTGGTTCATTACCTTTCGACGGGGCGTGGTTATCGGACAATTCATGCGCAAGAATAACCAATCAGTACACCGAAAGGAATTTCTATGTCTTTGTGTAAAGTAAATGTTTCGGGTCCCGATTGAATTCAATTAGGATAATTAATACTATTAATAATGCTACATCAAGACATTTTAAATGAATTAGACCCTTGCATCTTGCCGCAACATCTTATAGACAATCGTTTTTACGACAAATTTGTGAAAAATCTGTGATAGGTTGAACGAAATTCTGTAATTTTATATGATCTGCTTATTCCGTCAATACATTCATAACTGCAATGACGTCACAGGTCAGTTTCAATAGCGGGCTACAGGTGTGAACAGAGAAAATCGTGGATTTTACCATTATCGTATATATTATTTTCATTTTGAATATCGCATCAGATTATTTTAATACATCTCTTTGTATTTACGTAAGGTCAAAAGAGCTTTTCATTTGACCTTTAAGTAATTACCAGTTAGTATTTTCAAGATTTTCGGTTGAGTAAAGGAGTTGAAACGTACAATAGGTTAACTGTATAATAAATTTGTAGCAGTTACAATATTACTGCTCTGACTTTTTTCTCGAACGTCATTTACAAGTTGTAGGGCTGACAACCAATCAAATTCTGTTATGATTATCACGTGGTCAAAACCAACACTTACCGAGGCTGGCAACTTACATTTTGCGTGTTATCCGCTGAGCTAAGTGTTCAAGACAAACAACGCAGAAACGACCTTATCAGTTACAATCTACACTTTTTTTTTCTCTTTCACTTTTGCGACAAAAAAGGAAGAGGCCTATACATAATTTGATGTAATTTTCGGTTTAAGTAATTACCAATTAGTATTTTCAGCGTTTTTTACATGTTTTTCAGTTGAGTAAAGGAATTGAAATGTAAAATAGGTTAACTGTGTTATAAAATAGTTACAGTTACAATTTTACTGCCCTGATGTTACTCTTCAAAATCAAGATATGTCGGTCTCTGGATTTTGTGATTCACAAGTAAAGCTTGTTATAGCTCACATTATATTAACTGATAGAGCAATTCTAGCTATTAGCTAGAAATGCTCTGCCAGGTCTTTTTGTTTGTGAGTTATAACTGAATATTTGTTCACAAGAGAAAACTGAGGGCTGGAAGTGCTGTCCTATGACAACATGCTCTTTTAAACATATCTTTATGTCCTAGGCCTTGGCGCAGTTTGTAACGCACCTGTCTCTCGTTCGAGAGGTCCCGGGTTCGATACTCGGCCGCTGCAAATACCCTTTCAGACAAAAATGTCGTTCATCAATGGTTTGATATCACGAACCTATGTGATGGAGCAGCTGGAGGCTTGGTTGTGGTAATCGATGAAATGTGTCCACTCTCTCAAAGCACGTGAATCCTTTAATTTTAGGATACAGTTTTTTGTACGCTTTAACGATGATTACCGACTAAAATTTGAAAGAAAAGTAAACTCGCCAAATAACGTCACGCTTAAGCCCCGCCCTGCCAGTTCATTAACTACGCATAATGGGATAAAAATCAGGTGTTTTTTGATGAAATGTTGTTGTAAGCAAACATGGATTATGAAACAATAGGGCCGACTCCAGCGATCTAACTGCAATAACGCGGAAAGTGACGTAATACCACATACAAATAAATCCAAACTATACTATAAGAAAATAACTTTTGGATTAATATAATCTGCACACATGTCAGATAAAGTAATAAAGTGCATTGCATCCAGGGATGCGTTAAATTGTGTGAAAGAGAAATAAAGCAAAGTTATAGAATATATTTTTTGCGACCAAAAACGTCGTAAATTCAGCTTTAATAAGGCTGTATTTACGAAACTTTGGTCGCTATACGGAGAAATTCGAATAATATCTAAAGTTTGATAAGAAAAAAAAAGCACGCTAAAAGGGTTTTTTTTTAGACTAGGGGTTATTGGGTGTCGCTTGGTTTCTTCCTATCCTCCTCTTTTACGCTAAAAGGGGAGTACAGTGGAATATATGTAATGTGCCAAAAATAGGTTTGAAGCAGTACGGTTCATGTGATAAATGTTTAATTATGAAAAAAAGCTTTATAAATTTAAAAGACAAGGTTCACGAACATTAGAATTTAGTTCTCAAAAATCAACATTTTTCAAATTTCCAAAATAATTGTTTCCGATTAAACCTCAATTTTTTTATTAACCTTATACCTCTCAAATAGTGTATATAATAGTTTCCAAAACAACACAGTTTCCTTAAAATAAGCCAATAAAGTAGCCAAAATCCACAGAAAAGCCTAATTTTCCCCAAATATAGTTGTTTAAACTAACAAAAAATTTGCAGCCCTTCTTGCCACACCTCCATATTTTCTCAAGTAATATTTATGACTTCTAGAAAGTATAAGTGAAATATTGTTGTGTCGCAATTTGGGCTTCACATTTTTTTAGCTGCATAGTTTTCAAAATTTCTTGAAAAATTGAAAATTTTGCAGTTTTAGGGCTACTTTAATGCCATTTTTTTTTTTCAAGAATTTGCGAAGTTATGGAAAATATTATTTGTATAATATGAGAGAAGGTGATAAGGGTAACCATGAAAACTTGATATTACTAAGATCAGTAGAAATTAGAAAATGTTGATTTTACAGGGCCAAAATACATATATATAGTTTGTGAACTATGTCTTTTTCACGTTAATTTCAATTCATGATTGACAATAAATAACATTTTATACCGGGATATATAGATTGCCCAGCCAGCGATTTCCACTCAGTGCAATGCGACGCGCAGTCTTCTGAAATTGTAGGGAACTTAGTTACTAAGATGGTTCTTTCTCGCCTAATGGTGTACTTAATTTTAACTTCTCTGGTCTGCTTCCTTGCTCTGTCGAATAAAAAAGAATTTCGGCCATCGTGTGTGTGCGTGTTCTCTTTCAAAGTCATGAATCGTAACCGCAACATGAACGTTATAAATTTCCAGACACAGTTGTTTCCCTTACTCTTAGCCTTTTAAATCATCATATGATCGGTATAAAGACGATTACGTAGGCTACACTTCTGCATGAGGCCACCAAAACATCGTAACGACAGCTTAATTAAACTGTTTTACTAGCTTTAATTCACCAAGCGACCACATAAATTGAGCCAAAGAAGTACATCGGATGAAGTTTACACTAGAGAGTTCCTTTGTATCACGCGGTCTGATAGCAGCCTTTTCTTTGGGCTATCGAAACGGACACGCATTCAGGATTGCGCCCAGACAATCGCCTCAGAAAATATATAATGAATTGCAAGTCGAAGGGGAACTAACACTTGTTCCAAATCTGGTAAGAGATTGCGAGTGCTAAATGCTATCGTGGGGTTTTATTTCCGATGTGGGATGAGCAGCTTCAGGTTCGCTCAGAATGTTGAGGTGGTACCGGCAAGAGAAAAACGAGGAATCCATGATTTGGTGCACCAGCTGCCGAGGTATGATTGAAATTATTTGAAGCTACGTTAAACCCTATTCAAACATAAAAAAAGACAAAATGTAGGCCCTTTATTTGATATTTGATTTGCAAGTTTCATCCAAGTTGAAGTTACGAGGTTTGGAATTTAACCGACGAGTCTATTATGTATGAGGTCTACGATGTTTTTGTCACTTACTGACAAAAAACGTTTCTTTGATTCGATTTAAGTGTGCAAACAGCCCGATGTGACCTTTAAATGTTTGATTTTTTTTTTTTTTTTGCATGTTTCATATTTTATTTATGTGTCTTTTCTATTTGGGAATCTGGACTAAAAAGTTTGTCCGAGGGTTCGATTTTAATAACCTTTCTATGTTCTGTCTACCCAAGGTTTACATGTAACAAATTTTGGAAGATGTTTAGGGACACTTTAGGCCTACATTTCACGATTGGATTTTTTTATGATGACCAAATGCTGATTATCTTAATTTGAACCCTTTCGACAAATTTTGGGCGATCAAATCGTGTTAACTACACCTATATCCCGGCTGTAGTTTTGTTTGTTTATTCATTCGTCGACGATTGAAAAAAAAATGAAATGAAACTCGACATTTTTATTTAAATATTCACAATGAACGAAAGAATACCCAATGCCATCGTAACACGTTGTGCTTCGTACAATTTTTTCAAAGGACACGGCATGAAAAAGAAAGTACTTCGAATGCAGATCTGTATTTTCTTGATGACAGTTTCTGAAAATAAAATTGATTTTGAAATTGCAAGGCAGTAAAGTATCAATCCCTGTGTTAAGAATACGAAAACGTTTACGAATATTAAAAAAAAATGTACACCGCTTTGCATGTTCGGACATGTGCTTAGCGGTTTACATTTTCTCAAGCGTTTTGCAAACAGTTCCATTGAACGCAGAAAACTCGTGCGTTCAGGAAGAAAAAACGGTCCAAACCGTTTCCATTAATAATCCGTTTTGCGTAACCGTACAAATCCGGGCGGGGCAAACAGTTTACCACGTTTGTCAACCTGAACGCAGGGCAAGTTTAACCAAGAATAGATATGATAGAGAAGAATAAAAAAATCTCGAAAAAGCATTTCTCTCTGAGAATGTCTCCAAACACATCATATTATAATCATAGTTTCGAGATTGGTCAATATTTAAAAATCTTTTTAACCAACTGTTTGGGAGAACTTTTTGGTTCCTTATTCCTGTTCAAGACGTACAGGTTAAAAAACGTAAAGATACGGCTCGTACTCCAATAAATTATACGCATGTACCTCGTACGTCTATCTTTTGGCCATACAAGTGTACTTCCATCTTCGCTAGCCAAGGATGGTACCCACTACGTGTTCTTAAGTAGAAAACACCTAGTCATTGACATTCACCTCAATCAAAACCATTTTAAACGCTCACGCAGCGCTAGATTTATCTATTCCAAACACTCACTCAAAACATTCAAAAATACCCAGAATCAATTTGAAACCTTACAAAACGATCGAAATTTCATCGAATTAATCGAAGTATTAGATCTACACTTTTTTTAGCAAGTGTTAATTCTAAATTGTCTGATTGATCCTTAAAGTCACATGGACAGGTAATAAGCCCTGCGTTCAGGATGAAAACGTTAGCGAATCGCTTTCAAAATGATACCTCGCTTTCCACGTATGTGCACGTGCAAAGCGGGGTAACATCTCAAAGCGCTCGCAAAACGTTTTTACATCCTGAACACAGGGCAGGTGCGTCTTTTAAAGGGGGGGAGGGGTAATAGATACCGCTTATCAAAGTTTCGTCCAAATTCTTTAAAAATCGCTCCATACACGCATTAAATATCATTTCGAAATCATTCCAAAATCATTCACCTTGCCAATTACACGACGTTGTTACTGTAGCTTGCGAAGAAAGTGTAGATCTACGTCGGATTATTTATAAATTCGAGTTCAGAAAATGGATGTGTTCTGCTATTTTAAATATTAGACTCGTATTTCCACATTTGTTCTTCCAATCTTTTTACCAGCAATTTTTGGATTTCTCAACTTTAAAGAAGACTCGGACCCGAAACCGCAAGTCCAGTGCCAAAAAATTGAAATAAGCGGTGTTGCGTATTTTTGTGGAGTTCACCTTTTCCTTTAATAGCGCTCTAAGTTCATAGGAGAATAGGATCAATCCAGCTGCTACCCGTTTAATTCTGAAATCGATCCGCTCCTATATCTATAGGGTCACCATGGGCAACCATATGACGCCATTGGATCGAATTATCATTTATTTTACCCGGCCTCAATGTATTGATAACATATAGAGTCGGGTACCAATAATTAATTGTACATTATTGGCTGTTGGTTACCCCAAAAGATCATAAGTAAACATTGAATAAGCTGCAGTTGCGTTGTTAATGTAGTCAACTGATAATACAGAATATATTCATAATAGAATTTAATTGACGTTTTCCCCCTTTTAGGACATCATTTTCTATCAACTTACAAATTATTCAAAGTGCAATAATAACAAAACTGTTCATGCCACTTAAATACATTTCTACTGTCATTGAATTTAGTACATTTTACAATTTTCCTTATACACACATCCAATAGAATCACACAGCTTCCGCTGAATGGCAAATCCAAAAATTGATCGGAAATCGCAAACATTGATTGGTTGGATAAGGGTTGGAGCAAAATAGAATGATCGATTTTTTGGCATTGCGAAAATATAAGTGGAGTTAAATGCATTTACGGTTCAAAAACTGTGAGATGGAACCCCGTGTAATATCACCGGGGATAATGGCTTTAATACTTATTCTCACAGGTATAAATTTTATCTTATTGCTTCACTTGGCATCGGGGGGGGGGGGGGGGGTCAAGTTGATGGGTTCTGTTAGGAATATATGTTGGGGACGATACATGAACGCTTTTTGTGACCATTATATTCTCAGGCCATTCTTGAGTATCCTTGATTTTTCCGGAATCTGGTGAATAAGTTTCGTTTCTCTTGGCTTGAGCATATACCCATGAGCCTCTGTCGTTTCGCGCTATGGTACCACGATATAACTGCAATGCTACCGAAAAAGGGGCATTAAAACCTATACAAGCTAGCAATCAAACAAATACATTTGAGCCTGTGCGTGCGATTTTCAACAATTTCAAATATGCGCGAAGCAAAGTCTCTGACCAGCCTGTGCATCCGCACAGTCTGACACGAGTCTTCACTATGCGTTGAGTAGATAGATAAGGTCTCAAAGTACCTGTACACCATCAGGTAACCTTATATTTACAGTAGGCGGCTGTCAATGCAGCTCAATGTTTACACCTTATGCACATTTCAAATTGTTGGAAATGTCACGCACAGACTCATTTATGCCATCATCAAACGAAGAGTCCGAAGATTTTTCAAAGTACGTGTTTATGGGCATTGAATAGAAACAACAATAATATTCAGGGTAAAAATCGGTCTTGGGAAAGGAAAAAAAATAATTAAGAAAGATAAAAAAGAAATGAATTGCTGCTTTACCAACTATTTTTCTTGATCTGTCAAATTGAGAGACTGTGTTTTGATTAGTTAAACAATATCGCATTTTCTTTTGTACGAGGGATGTCGAAAAAAATCGGGTGTAGCCGATAATCGGCCTTATTCGGCGATTAGTCGCCGTTACACTATTGTTTTTCACAAATCTAAAACACGTCGCCGACTAGTCAGTTTGTTTTAACTTGAAGATAAAACTCACCTACGCGTCGCCGATCTAAAAACAAAAACAAAAAAAAACTTTTGAATCGGCCGACGCACCGATCAGTCGCCGACTAGCCGATTTTATCACAGGTTTCTCAGACGACGAGTGTTGACACTAGCTCCAGGCAGTTATCACAATGCTTTACATGTATATTTTTACGATATGGATTCGAAACTTTTCACAAGAATTTCTAATTCTGACGTTTTCCTCGAAAAACATCTGCAACAATTAAAGGCCTATTCTTCAAACGGTTTTTTTTTATCTTTTATTTTACTAGAGTAATCATCGTAGGAAAAAACTATTTTTCCCATAACGTTTTAAATGCTAATTTTGTCAAGTGGGGCTTTACAAATTCAGTGTTATCGCTTACAGTTCCTCTAGATTACTCTCAAAAGTATTGCTAATCTTAATTCGTCTTGAAATAAATTATGATATTTTTGTGCGTCATCTTGGTGATTAATTTACCGAGAGGCCCATTTCACGCGACTCTTTTAAATAAAGACACACTTTAAAGGCGCGTCTTTATCGGCTAAATAATGAAAAGGGTTCAAATTTCAGATTGAAAACGTCTGATTACATTTATTCATATGACAAAGACCTCCTTTTTAATGATACAACAACTTAATCTTTGTAGGCTACTGACATTGAACTTGATAAAAGTATCACGCAGATGAAAGATAAGTATAGGTGTGTTTTCAAAACTGAGCTCTGACCTAAGCGTTGAGTCCATTACCACGGGTATATCGGGTATATTTAAAAAGCATACGATACATTTGTAAGATAATTTGTATCTTTTTTAGGTATTGTTCCTACCTGTTTTACCTATTTTGAAAGAATAGCACGGGAATTTAACCGTTAAAAGTAAATTTCAAGGCTCGCCGCGCAAAATCTACCTATATCAGACAGTTATACAGCTAAAACATCGTGAAATTAACACTCATCCCGATCAAAACTATTCTTAATCATTCACCCAGAGCTCCAATTATTCATTCCAAACACTCACTTAAATCGATCAAAAACGCTCCGAAATCATCAGGAAACATTTAAAAATCGTTCAAGATTTTCAAGAATAAATTCAAACGATCTATCTATTCTACGATTTTACTAGCTGGTGTGGACTTTCAAGAGTCTAATTGGTCCACGAAGACGTATAAACAGAAAAGTGCGTATATTTTATTAAAGGGAGGTAATTAATATCGCTAATTTTGTTCATCTTGAACAAAATTTGCAATATTGGATTATCTCCCTTTAATGTCACTCAAAACTCGCTCCACACGCTCGTTCAATTTCACTCCAAAATAATTCCAAATTCATTCACCTTGTCAATTTCACGATGTTCTTAACGGTATAGGTAGATTTTGCGTGATGAGCCGTGAAATCAACTTTTTACCGTTAGATTCTCGTGCCATTAGTTCGAAATAGATAAAACAGGTTTAAAAAGCGCATTAAGAAAGTTTAAAATTTACCTTGTAAACTAACGTCATTGCTTGTCCTTAAACGGAAGTTTCACTTTAAGAAGTAAAATCATATTCGCAGTGAATGGGTCAGGTTAAATTCCTATGATTTGCCTTTTAATTATACCCGATTTACCTATGATAATGGACTCAGCGCCTACGTCAGAGCTCAGTTTACAAAATACACCTATATATCTGTTACCTCAACAGTATTAGGCCTACGACCCAAATATGTCATCTGCGTCATAAATGATGTCATCGTCTTATCTTGAGTATTCAACGGCGTCGATGACTCTTCTCATAAAGAAAAAAAGAGGAAAAAAAAGCTTGTTATATAGAGGATAATCGTTTGTTTCAGTGTATGATCGATTTATATTTTATTAGGTGAACAACAAAAGCTATATATTTTCACGAGTGGTGGAGCCACGAGTGAAAATATAGCTTTTGTTGTTCACGAAATTAAAATATCAATCGGTCTTACTAAAAAAAGAAAACGAACACTCTATTTCTTTGATGCATAAATGAGACAAAATGTGAAAATTATAGGACAGATTTTCGAAAACGCGTCATTTGGCACGGAATTGCTGTACAACGTTCGGAATAACGTCAAACTTTGGCGCGGATCCACTCAGATAACGTCAAACAGGGGGAATGAACGAAAACGGGGTATAAGTTTTTGATTATTTTCCTGGTAAGGCGGTGAGTTTATCACAATGATAATCTACCGTTATTCCACGATATACCACAAGCATTAAAGAAACAACGTTATATCCTAGTATGATTTATACACTTGTCAACTGAAGTCCCTTCAAATAATCAGCCAGTAATTCGGTATCGTCTTGCTTATTTGGATCAAAACCTTTTCTATCTTTTTCAGTGTTCCTCGTGCCTCAAAGTGAAGGATCTTTGGATTTCTTCAACTTTGGACAGTCCCTTACAGACGAGCTGAATGACTTGAGAGAGACCAACACGCTGTGTCAACCGGACGAGGTTTGTTGAAATATGTGTGACACGTAGGGAAAACACGAAAACTGTGATCCGTCACAAGGAGAGTGCGAC
This sequence comes from Fragum whitleyi, assembly GCA_948146395.1. NCBI lineage: Eukaryota > Metazoa > Mollusca > Bivalvia > Cardiida > Cardiidae > Fragum > Fragum whitleyi. Next base: position 41,824,577 of record OX411552.1, read on the forward strand.
CCGTCTCAGGAACTGGGCTTTACCCACAGGGGATATAGAGGATAATCGCTTGTTTCAGTGTAAGATCGATTTATACTTCATTGAGTGAACAACAAAAACTACATTTTCACAAGTGGCAGAGCCACGAGTGAAAATATAGCTTTTGTTGTTCACGAAATGAAATATTAATCGATCTTACTCGAAAAACAAACGATTATTCTATTTCTTTATTGCAAAAATGAGACAAATGTGAAATTTCTAGGACATATTTTTGTAAAGCGCGTCATTTTGCACGTGATTGCTTTGCAACGTTCATTGTGACGTCACTTATTTCGCCCCGCATAGATGACGCCAGAAAGGGTGAAATGCACAAAAGCAGGGTATAAGTTTTTAATAATTTCACTGCTTTTGTGGTGAGATTATCAAGTGATAATCTACCGTTACTTCTCGATAAACCACCGAAAAGCATTAAAGAATGTTTCATCATCCGATCTTTTTCACATTAGGTTATGGTATGACAAAAAAATCTGAGTATGAAACAATCACCTGTGGATTTCCACTTTTTTTTTTCAAATAAAAAATATAAAGTTTCAGTAGGCGACCAAAACATTGTAATAACAACTTAAACTTTACTTATGAGGTATGGTATTGGTCATCCACTGACGCTATTTGACCACCATCCCCAAGGGCGTAGCTCCCGTTACGCAATTTACGCAACTGCGTAAAAGAAATAATTCTATATTGAAAAAATATTGTTGATGAATGATCATAACAACGAAACTACAGCTTATTCAAGCTGTAGCTACGATGTTTTGATTATTCACCAACGCTCAAATCATGAAAAGGGGGCGATTTGAGGACATTCACCTTTATATTATATATTCTTTGGTTGTCGCCTTCTGAATGCGTAAAAAATTCTAAGTTCTAGATACGCCTATGATCCCATTGGCAAAATCGGGGGACTACACAGTATATTTTATAGAAGAATCTTACAAGTTTGCACGAATAGTACTGAGTGACCAGTGCCGTAATATACTTAATTCTTTTATCAGATTTTCTGAATGCGGAATGGTTATTCCAAGACAAAATATCTTCATTCTCTAAGAGCCAGTTATGAATAATTAATCTACGCTTAATACAAGCATTTTTGTCAAATACTTTTTATCAGAAACAATCAAGATTGTCTCAATTCACATATTAGACTAAAATTTAAGAAGGAGACCTTTCAACCATAAGTTAGTAATCATAGAAACCAGTCCCTCCTCCTGGAATAAAGATAGATAGCCAAGCAAACAGAATGATAGACTGGTAAACCTGTCCCATCTACGCTACCCTCCGATACTACAATAGATTGAGACAGGCTCACCAGTCAAACAGAAAGAATAACAAAAAAAAAAAGAAAACTAAAGAAAATGCAAGGAAATAAATAAAAACGATAAAAAAAGAAATACACAGTATTTCTAACCATAATCTCTCTTACAAAAACACATCTAATGATTCAGATTTCTTTAAATTTATTTAATTATTCGTCGTAAATGTTGATTTTATAAAGTCTTCAATTAGACGGCCTCAGTGTAAAACGGACAGAAGTTGGTCATATAAATTGTAACTTACATGTAGCAAATCTCATGACTTCACGCGCTGATGATAGGTCGGTGTCCCCATAGAAGTATAGTTTGAAATGTTTCTCTTAATGCTAAATGTATATCTTGAACACACCGAAAATACTTTAACATGTACATGTAGGTAAACTTTACTAAATTGAACACAATAATTATAATTTTATATCGTCTGTATACAACCAAAATGTAGTAACAAGTTACGACATTTTGGTTTGTACACCGACGACGCGGAACTATTTAGTCTGATCTTTATAAGTTGCATCATCGGAGCTTCTATCAGCATGGATTATGATTTTCAAATCATCTGTATACAACCAAAATGTCCGTCGTAACAAGTTACGACATTATAGTTGTACACCGACAAAGCTGAGCTATCTGTTTAATATGATCTTCTCAAGTTGCATCATCGGAGCTTCTACCAGCATGGAAACAATGTAAGAAAGCCCATAAGTTATAACTAAACTACCGATGAAAATATAAACAAGCATTGAGTCAGTGTACATAAACGTGGTGATCTGATTACCTAGAAACACAACCAACACTATTGGGTGAATTAAATACGCTGCGTAAGTCAGTCGACCCATAGGAGCCCAGAGTTTCCAGGACAAGATGTTATTGACCCACCCTCCGTAACCCGAGGCACAAGCTATGACGAGCCACGCCAAACTGAAAGACCAAACAGTCCGTGACGTAGCAACGTACAACCGGGACCCAAAAGTGGAGGCGTTGGTTCCAGGATTATGGCGATAGTAGTATAGACCGTATACAACGGACAGGGCACAAGCTATTGAAATAATCCAACCAATCGAGGAAATCAATTTATTCATCTTGACCCTGCAGTTTGATTTATGGAGAATATAGCCAGTTAGTAGACCGACCACGTATGTTGACCATCTTGTGAACGGGTATTGATAAATCGGTCCATTTTTGACCCACGGGCTGTCCAAATGAGCAGACGGTGATGCAAATTGGTTCATGCCATAATGGGCAGCAAGGCCGCCGCGTATTGACACACAAGCGAGAATCAACAGACTTGAAAATATAATACCTATGACCTTAACCTTGTATAGAAGTAGAAGGACAACGGGTGCAATGAAAATATAAAACTGCATGTCGTTAGCAAGATACCATGTCCAGGCCATGCAGCCTTGGAGGGAGCCATAATCTGGATATAAATTGTTAATGTATATTAAATTTGACCACCAATAATCTTCACATTTATGACAAACGGGATAAAACGGTCCTTTGGGCTCCGTAAAAGTCCATCTAAACGGACCTGAGATAAGAAAGGGTGTCAAAGTGGCGAAGACTAATAACAGAAAGGCGTACATAGGGGTAAGACGCCAAAACCTGTGTCCAAAGTAATAAAACCAGTTAAGGCGACCTTTTGCTTTCATTTCTTTAAGAGTTAAATAAGCGACAAGTAGACCACTCATGAAGAAAAATGTGTCGACGGAAAATGTTCCGTTAAGAATGGGCTGGAATGTAAATCTCTTCGTTAACGTGGATAGAAAGTA